>JAMPIV010023057.1:0-71753 GCA_024509875.1 Oreohelix idahoensis | reverse complement strand
CTTTTTTTTAAGATTTAATGAAGTAACGGGCCCATCGAGCCTGATTTAATTCTTCCAGAGAAAAAACTCAAGTACATTTCAGCCCTTGTGGCAATCAAAATATTAATATCAGTAACATTCCGACGGAGTTTTGACTAGTGGTGCTGTGACCAAATCAAGTCCTATACTGAGAGAAGGCACCGACCTGACATTCCTCATTACTAGAAACCTAAGCTATTGACACTGTGCGCGCTGTTAACGTTCGTGCCTGGACAATTTTAATGTGACTTACACAGATATCCATAAATAAGAATAACCAAGAAAACGTTCCATGAAGTAGTGAATTCAACCCGTCTTTTTAGAACTGGGGTTCTCTTGGCCAAGACTACCATTGGAGAGTCTGTATGTGCATGTCCTAAAAATTGTGTTTCCAGAAGTTGCTACCAAAGCTGTAAGTACGAATGAAAGCACGTGATCACGGCTGACTGAATAGAGTAAATGCAGGACTGAGTGATTCCTTTATTGTTGTATTTTGGCACCCATTTTGCTGTCTTAAATTTCTTTATGCAAGTTTTTGTTGCTAACAATATTTTTCCTTAGGATAGATCAGAGTATCCAAGTCTGTTCATACCTTTAAAGGGAAATCTTAGACTAAATCATATGTATCCGTGACTCTTTGGGGAAATCACTTTTCTTCTAACAGGACTGTGGGCTACACATCGAGTGAAAGGATCATACCTATGGGTCTATCATTCTTGTAGCAATTCATTGACTTTATGACTATTTGTATATGTTTGATGTAATTTTATATGTTGTGATGGAAGTTTATTATGATAATTAAACTTCACATAAACTTATTCCAGTGTGTCGGTCAGTTCGTTCCCAATTATCTATATTTCCATTGTCATAGTTTCACGTCTGTGTGTCTATTGTAGTCACTTATGTGTGTGTGTGTGTGTGTGTGTGTGGTATATATATATATATATATATATATATATATATATATATATATATATATATATATATATATACTAATATATATATTATATTAGATTTGTCTGACTAATCTAACTCTGTTGTAGATGATAGGCTGACTGAGAAAAGCTTCTCAAGTGTCAGAGACAGAATCTACTATATCTCCTCCACCTCACTCGTGAAACCTATTTTTATTTTATCACCTCCCACTGAGCTATCACTTATTTCTACGTCTATTCAGAAGGGACCAAACTAAGTCTTAATCACCTATCACAAATCTACGACAATGCCATTCTAAAAAATCCCTGTGAGACACCCTACAACAGAAGCTCCAACCTTCTATTTACATCTCTGCCAAGAGTAATCGTGACCAAAAGTTGCTACCTTTATAAAACTTCATTCTTTTTACTCAAATTTGGGCTATTATTGGACCACTATTGCAAAGCAGGGAAGTCAACCAGCGCAAATTGCAACTTAATTTTCTGTGTAGACGGAAATTCACACGTCACCATAACTCAAGCTAGGGAATACAGCGCTACTATGTCCTTTCAATCTACAAATCTCGAAGAAAGCTTCCAACTAGACGACAAGAAGAAGATATATTCCTTGAAAATTCTTACTGCACTTTACTGCAACAGCCTGCACAACATTTCAGAAAAGCCTGCTGTTATATACCATATAAATACAACCATCAAAAATCTATCGGTGCTTACGTAGAACATGACTGTACTGGTATGACAATATAACTAATGTGAAACCTATGACACGATCCAGACAGGTGCCAGAGGAACAAGAGATGAGAAGACGACACTGGCCATCGTTACTACACACACTGAGAAAACTTGGCATACGTTTGCTGACGATTATCGTTCTTGGGGAACTAAAGTGTAATGACTGAATGAATATACATGTAGGCAATTAACAATACCCAAGCATGACATAATAGCAGTCATGGGCGATTTTACCGCCAAAGTAGGTGACAACAACGATGGAGTACAAAGATATCTCGGTACTCATGGCATAGGCTGTATGAATCAAAATGGCGAAAGACTTCTAGAACTTTGTGAAATATCAAACCTCGTTGTGGCAGACATCATCTTTCCACATAAGAATATCCACAAGATAACATGGAATTCACCTGATGGCAGAACTAAGAACCAGATAGATCACTTCTGCATAAGCGCAAAATTTCGCTCATCAGTTCAAGACGTCAGAGCATACAGAGGTGCAGAGATCGGAAGCGATCATAACCTCTGCATAGCTAAACTGAGAATTAAACTGAAGAAGTTATACCAACAGGATAAAAATAGAAGAATAGATGTACACAGACGGCAATCAAATGATATAAAGGAGGAATATAATGTCAAAATGAACAACTATTTCGATGCTTTAGGCAAAATTGACAACGATATCACCACCAAGACAATCGATACTAAATGGGAACAACTGAGAACAGCAATGACAGAAGCAGCAGTAGCGACCACCGGATACCTAGTACATAAAAAGAAAAAATGGATGTGATAAGGTTGATAATGTTGGATTTTTATTCCCGTTAATGATATCCACCAAAAGATAGATATAAGTGGATGGAAGCAGACATCATCATCATCATCAGTTGATAAGATCTCTATGGTGTTGTTTGCTCCACTGTAGTGTATGGAATGTCAACTTGACCTACGCAGTGGTGTGTAGACCTGGATTGAGTGTACAATGTGCGAATGATGATAAGGGTTCGTGTTGTTGACAAATGTTCTTTTCTCACACTCATGTATGACTGGAAGTCATCGACACCAACGACTGTGTACCTTTTCTAAAGTTTAATTGGACGTACACACTCGACAGCACAGATAGTGACAAATCACAGGTTGGCATAATACATCATAGTACAGTGGATAAATGGTCCTGCAATGTTATGTTACATGGGCACTCATGTAGATTAATATTATAATGGACTGTCAGTAGCCAAGCCCTCAGCATCGCCCATACATATAAATCATCTGACTTCACTGACTGAGCACGTCAGCTTATAAACAATATTTCAGATGGCTTCTAAACCTAATCTCGTTTAGCGACGATTCTCCCACATAATGTTCAGCACATATTTTTTTCATATAATAATATTGAACCGCTAATAACGGGTTCTCATGTGTAGCAGTGATCTCTGGACTAAACAAGCGATAATACGGGCATCCCCTTTCTCTTCTTGAAAGTCGCTACATGTTTTGGTTCCAAGATGGCTTCACTCGTGAACTGTCACTCACGTTTGGATGCAGATAATGAATCTGTCCTAAAGTTAGTCATTCATAAAACATTGCATTGCTCTGTAGATTTGATCATGAACAATTGACTGCATTCTACAGAATATAGTGCTGCTAGGAATCGAAGTCGTTTTCATCGAGTCAAATATATTCTCTTAGACATTCAAATCGTAACTATCGAAAATGGTGGCTTCGATCGAGAGTTCATAAGAGTGTCTTTGATTACCTTGGTAGAGGAAATATGGAACTGCCATTCCTTGGCAATATGAATAAACACTGGGGTAAAGCATACACGATAGGTCTAGACGACTATCACTTTCCCCACAAATACTGAGATCACTTTTTCCCGGCGACAGGCCGACATAGGAAACACACAGTCCCTATCAGGACGAAGCCAAATCACACCACACTCTAGCGACACATCCGCCGAATAGCCTTTGACCTCTCTAGAGACAACAGAACATATAGTTCGACTTAGATATGTAAAGATATACAGATATAAGACAGACTCGTCCTACTCAGACAAACAATACACATAAATTCAGGCCATAGATATTCTGAAGCAAGAACAATCTATTATTACCCAAACAACGAATAAATCGCAGTAAAATGGATTTATCCGCGGAGTTTGATCGAAGAGATGGCACAACTTTCAAGGGAAGTAACTCAATAATGACTTTCCCTTAAGCACAAAAAAATTACCTATGTATAATATTGTAAGATATCAAAGACTGCACGTAACAGTCTTACCACACCTCCCGGGAAAAAAAAAATGGAACTTTTTTTTTTTTTGAAATACATCTAGGAGCAACGTACAATAGGCTCACAACGCATGAATAATGCGCAGATGAAAATATCAGGAATACCTATAACGCCTAATATGAGGCTAAGTCGACTTATGGAGCGACTGGTGAGAATGTGTCTCATAAACTGAGAGAAATTATTTCTCTACAAGTATATTTTTCCAGGAAGGTGTCATCAAAGTATAATACAATTCTGGCAATTACACAATGCCTAAAAAATTCATATCATCATTTCGTATTAGATATCTTAAATTTATAATTTATGAAGAAAAAATCATCAAAGCACAGCGGTGAATAAACATCCATGAACCGCTATGTAGTGATACAATCATTATATTATTAAATTACAAATGTGTATCTATCATGATATAGAAAAGGAACTACTATAGAACTAGACATATCAAGAAGTCTAAGCCCTAATAGTTATGTGGAATCATGTGGGCATCTTGACAGAATGTCTGCCATCACATTATCTGATCCACGAATAGCTCGCACAGAGAAATGAAAAGGTTGAAGAGCAATTGCATATCGAGTAGACCTCGAGCTCTTCAAATTCTTACTCTGTATAGCAGTAAGAGCTTTTTGGTCGGTTTCTACTATGAAATGTGCGCCTAGAAGGAATCTCTGTAGTTTGAGGATCGACCAAACCATAGCTAATAGCTCACGGTCTAAAACCGAATAATTCCTTTCTGCCGCATTAAGTTTTCTGGAAATATACATTACAGGATGCAGAGTTCCAGAGTACTCTTGCATTAGTGCCGCTCCAATCCCAGTGGATGAAGCGTCACTACGAAGAACGAATGTCTTATCTTTAGTGGGTAGCACTAAAATAGGTGGTGTTGAAAACAGTGTTTTAATCTTATCCAGAGAGCATTGGCATTCCTGAGACCAGTGGACCACATTAGGCGAACCTTTCTTTAGAAGTGTTGAGAGAGGTGCCATGATAGAGGATAGATTCTGAATGAATCTGCCATAAAATTGAATAAGACCTAACAGACTTCTCACCTGTTTTTTAGTCTTAGGGATTGAGATGTTAAGTATCTTACTAGTATTATGGTCCTCTGTCTTTAGGAAACCATGACCAACTCGGTGGCCTAGGAAAGAAATTTCGCTAAAACCAATATAGGCTTTAGAGGGTTTCGCTGTCAGGTTGTGCTCACGCAAAGTAGACAGCAATTCATCTAACCCTGAATAGTGATCTTCCCAAGTATCGCTGAAAAGACAGATGTCGTCTAGATATGCAATGACATCTGACCGATAAGATAGGATTCGGCGCATCATGCGTACGAACGTAGCTGGTGCGTTCATAAGACCGAAAGGCATAAAATTCCATTGGAACAAACCTCTAGGTGTTGAAAAAGCCGTGAGAGGTTTGGCGCGTTCAGATAAAGGAACTTGCCAATATCCTTTAGACAAATCAAGTTTAGTGAAAAAATGAGATTTGGAGAGTCGAGTAAGTAGCTCTTCCAGTAAAGGCATAGGTTCGGCATCGAACTTCGTTACTTGATTCAATTTTCGATAGTCAACGCAAAGACGTATGTTATTGTCTTTTTTACGCACAATAACCATCGGCGAAGAATATGCAGAGGTGGATGGTTCGATTATTTTCAAATCTATCATCTCATCCAACTCTTTCTCGACCTGTGCTTGAAAATGTATAGGTATAGGATAAGGTCTAACCCTAATAGGAGTATGGTCAGTTAGAACAATGTCATGTTGAATGACATTCGTTTGTCCAGGGATGTCAGTGAGTACATCCTGAAATGTTTGCAACATAGTTGAAACTTGTCGCTGTTCTCCTAGAGACAAATCAGGAGAGACAGTAACGTTCTTCCATGATTCACTGGAATGAAGTGGGATCATTGGAAGAGGAAGATTTACATCTGAAAAACTTGTTTCCTCATCCTGTATCACGGACAGTGATGAGTAATGACCATGTTGTACTGGAGAATTGTCCGTTGCTTGGAAAATGGGTTGCAAATAATCCGGACGTTCATGGAATTCAGTAAGCATATTGATGTGGAAGGTTTTATGCTTCCCATCAATATCGACAATATAGTCGACATCGGAAATTTTCGATATTATATCGTACGGACCTTTCCAAGAAATAAGTAATCTGTTTTCCCTACAAGGTAGTAATACAAATGCTTTGTCACCAGGACAAAGTTGTCGTAAGCATCTCTTCTTATTGGCAAATTGCCTTGCCTTCTGTTTCGCAAATTCAGAAGAAGAAGTTGCTAATTTGCATGCTTCGATAATTTTTTGTCTCAACGCGATGACATATTCGTAGGATGACTTTGTGTCATCGTCAATATTGTCAGATGTTATGAGATCGTGAAGCAACGACATAGGGCCACGCGGACGCGCGCCAAAGACGAGTTCAAAGGGAGAAAATCCCGTATGTTCATTGGGTACCTCTCTGTAAGCGAAGAGGGCCGCAGGTAAAACTCTGTCCCAGTCTTGAGGATGATCCTCAGTTATCTTCCCCAGTAAGTTTTTAAGTGTTCTATTAAGGCGTTCGACCATACCATTAGACATTGGATGGTAGATACTACTTAAAGATCTATCTATCTGCAGGGTAGACATTACTTGAGACATGGTATCTGATATTAGTTGGGTGCCATGGTCTGACAATATCTCTCCGGGGAACCCCAGACGAGAAAATATAAGCCAAAGAGCATCTGCAATATCAGCAGTAGTAATGCTCTTCAGAGGAATAGCCTCTGGCCAACGTGTGCACATATCAACACACGTCAAGATAAACTGATGTCCTCTGGCAGACTTGATCTTAAATGGACCAATAATGTCTATAGCCATTTTTTGGAACGGCCGAATAGGAATGTCCGCCGCCTGAATGGGTGCAGCATGCCGTGGACCTTTGGATTTAACTTCCTGACATACTTTACAAGATCGACAATAAATACGTATGTCCTTGTTTACCAATGGCCAAAAGAAAGCCGCAAGGACTCTTGACTTAGTACGGGAAAAACCCATGTGTCCAGCACACTGAGAGTCGTGAGCGTGCTGCAAAATTTTAACTCTCAAATTCTTGGGAACCAGGATTTGAGAATGACTTGACGTAATGGAGTCTTGAACCATACGTACAAGTACGCCATTCTTCTTTGTAATCCACGATTTGCGACTTGTGTCTTTATTCGGATCACCTTTAGTTGCAAGAATGAAGAATTTCTTCAGAGTGGGATCATCTTCTTGCTGTTTTATAAACGAGTCACGAGAAATTACCAAGGGATTATCTTGGTTATGCACTTCATTATCTTCAATAGATGAAGTTTGAGGCACATTAAGAGCCTGAGCTCTAGTGACTACAGCGTTAGCAATCTGCATGTTTTGCCTTTCCCACGTGGAAATTTGTTGCGGAGTGCATTCCTTGACTCCATGAATGCGACCGATGATGAGGTCAGCGATCGGATTCGGAAGAAGACATGCGTGTACATCTCCTGTAAAGAAAGGAGTAGCAATCCTAATGATAGCAGTAGAGTATTTCTCTAATGTGCCGCCAAATGTTACACATTTGACTACTTGTCCAGTGGCACGGGAAGGATCTACGAGTGACTGCCTAACACCAATTGTGGTGCATCCAGAATCAAATAGCACAGAGACTGGATTGTTATTCACTAAACCCTTATGTAAGACAAGAGAACCTCTTCCATCATGCGCGACTGATGCCGGAAGAGCAGGAAGAGGATGGCCACAGCTTAAAGTAGACACTGTGGTTGGCTCAAATAACGTTTTGCATTGGGGGCACTGAGATGCTCTCCCAAAATCAAAAGCGGCACATGCCATATTACTAGCATCATTATTATCTTTACTCTGTTTATAGGCTTCATGGGACTCTTGTTGTACAGAGTTTGCCTGAAAATGTGGTTTATGTCTTTTGTTTTGAGATCTACCTCGGTTATTATCACCTCTGTAGTTATTGTTACCTCTATTGTAACCCCTATTTGGGTTTGAGTCATAGTTCCCTTGGTTACCATTATCATATTCATTATAATGAGTATCTCTGTAATTATGATCTTGTTGACTCCAAGACGGATAACCCTGATAGTTTCTATAATTACTTCCTCTATGGAAATTCCTATAATTATGACCACCCCTGTGTCGAGAGCTATCAGGTCGTCTCCAGTTCTTTGAAGAAGAACCCTGAAATGATTGGTTACCTTGGTTTTGATAACTATTATGGTTACCTTTTTTATCAAATCTGTTTTGAGGTCCCTGAAATCTGTGTGAATAATTGGGATTGTATGGTGTTGCTGAAGCAACTGGCATACTCTCCTTAATCTTAGTGTTGCCAAAAGTCACGTCGGGGTGTGCAGTGACATATTGGGAACAATATTCTTCCATTTCTTTTAGAGATTTGGGTTTACGCTCATGTATAAATTCAAGGAAAGGTTTGTTCACACATGACATAATCTTATCTCTGAGCAACAAATCCATAAGTCCTTCATACGTTTTTTCTGTTTTGGAAAGCTCAATCCAACGATCAACTGTGAGACGTGCCTTTGCAGTGAATTCTGAGAATTCTACACCCGTCTCAGGTACCATCGTCTTAAATAAAAGGCGATAGCCTTCCTCACTTAGCTGATATTTTTTTTATCAAAGCCGCCCTAATGACATCATAATTATCCTTATCTGCTTCTCCTACAAGGCATAATCTAGTCAAAGATTCACCTTTCAAGTTTTCTGATAATTGATTAGCGTATTGTGATTTATCCACATTATGTGTACGACAAGAACGTTCAAATCTATCCAGCCAGAATGTAATATCGTCACTGGACTGATTGAACGGTGGAACCTTAACCTTGTAAGTAGAAGGTTTACCATTACCACTAGATGCCTGATTAACATTACTCATACTTGTCAATCTCAATTTCTCCAACTCAAATTCATGTTCTCTTATTGCTTTTTTCTCTTCAGCATCTAATCTTTTTTGTTCAGCCTCCCTGTCTAATCTTTTTTGTTCAGCTTCCCTGTCCAATCTTTTTTGTTCAGCTTCACTGTCTAATCTTTTTTGTTCAGCTTCACTGTCTAATCTTTTTTGTTCAGCTTCCCTGTCTAATCTTTTTTGTTCAGCTTCCCTGTCTAATCTTTTTTGTTCAGCTTCACTGTCTAATCTTTTTTGTTCAGCCGCAGCTTCTCTTTCTATTTTTTTTTGTTCAGCTTCAAATCTCCTTTCCTCCACCTGCATCTGCAATTTCTTTTGTTCAGCAGCAGCCTCAGCTTCTCTTTCTAATCTTTTCTCTTCCGCCATAGCTTTTCTTTCTTCTGCAGCTAATCTTTTCTCTTCTGCCATAGCTCTTCTCTCTTCTGCAGCTAATGCTTTGTCATATTGAGCAACTGCCCATTGTTCTAATTGTTGACCAGTCTTATCAAGGGCTTTCCCTTGTGTAATGAAGTATTCTAAAGTAGACATGATGTCTAACAATAATACTAATCACCTGAATCAATAATAATACCACAAGTTCTCAATGACTTGATTAATCAGTATACTATCCCAATATCTGTGGGTCACAAGCCTTTAATAAGGTCTTGTATAATAGTAATAATAATCAGGTACTGGTTTATACCATAATCCAAGTGCAGTGCACAGGCAATTGTGTCTTATGAAATATACCTATATAAAACATATGTCAACCAACAGAATACATAAAGTACAAATAGGACTGACAATACAAGAACGTTTGCAGAAATCAAAATAAATTAAATAGGGAAATCAATGAAAATAATCACTGAATCTGCAAAGAATAACAACACAAATGACGTCACAATATATGAATATAAATTGTGAATAGAACTGAAAGATAGAAAAGAGTAGACCAACAAATTACAAACAACTCAAAACAAAACTAAAGAACAAAAAAATATTACAAAAATAACAATAATTACAGTCTTCACAGCTAACACAAAAGCAACAGTTGTCGCAGCAAATTTTCAATCAAGAAAATTGCACCTATAGAAAACGCCCACAACGGACCCTCTATGACGTGGGATATTCTGTTGTGAGGACGCCGCCCAACCTTAAACACAACCCGCTGACATAGAAACTAACATACTATACAAACAAATAACATGTAAACATAAATATATATAAATTATGTGTATGATAGTATGTGTTGCAAAATAGGCTCAGTTTTACAGTAATGGCAAAGTTATTTTTATGAACATAAACAAACTGCCACTTTATTCAATTAAACATTCTGGCCTTAAATATTAAAGTTCATATATGGAAAACAAGAAGATCCATCGATGAAAATAGGACTTCTTAGTACACAAATACTGTCTTCCTGTTAACATTGACAAGAATTGATCCAACTGTTCTGTGAAACTCTGTAATGTCTAATGTAAAACTGTCAACAACGCTGGCCTACATACTGCATTCACTTGACAGGTCACGTGACGAAGTGTTGACAAAGAGCAAACCAATACTGCAAGTGTGTCGTATCAGCCACAGGAAACGGTCTGGTATCGGTAATCTGTTGACTTCTGAACTTCTGCGAGGTCAAACCCAGAAAGCTGGTCCACCAGTTGATAAGGTTGATAATGTTGGATTTTTATTCCCGTTAATGATATCCACCAAAAGATAGATATAAGTGGATGGAAGCAGACATCATCATCATCATCAGTTGATAAGATCTCTATGGTGTTGTTTGCTCCACTGTAGTGTATGGAATGTCAACTTGACCTACGCAGTGGTGTGTAGACCTGGATTGAGTGTACAATGTGCGAATGATGATAAGGGTTCGTGTTGTTGACAAATGTTCTTTTCTCACACTCATGTATGACTGGAAGTCATCGACACCAACGACTGTGTACCTTTTCTAAAGTTTAATTGGACGTACACACTCGACAGCACAGATAGTGACAAATCACAGGTTGGCATAATACATCATAGTACAGTGGATAAATGGTCCTGCAATGTTATGTTACATGGGCACTCATGTAGATTAATATTATAATGGACTGTCAGTAGCCAAGCCCTCAGCATCGCCCATACATATAAATCATCTGACTTCACTGACTGAGCACGTCAGCTTATAAACAATATTTCAGATGGCTTCTAAACCTAATCTCGTTTAGCGACGATTCTCCCACATAATGTTCAGCACATATTTTTTTCATATAATAATATTGAACCGCTAATAACGGGTTCTCATGTGTAGCAGTGATCTCTGGACTAAACAAGCGATAATACGGGCATCCCCTTTCTCTTCTTGAAAGTCGCTACATGTTTTGGTTCCAAGATGGCTTCACTCGTGAACTGTCACTCACGTTTGGATGCAGATAATGAATCTGTCCTAAAGTTAGTCATTCATAAAACATTGCATTGCTCTGTAGATTTGATCATGAACAATTGACTGCATTCTACAGAATATAGTGCTGCTAGGAATCGAAGTCGTTTTCATCGAGTCAAATATATTCTCTTAGACATTCAAATCGTAACTATCGAAAATGGTGGCTTCGATCGAGAGTTCATAAGAGTGTCTTTGATTACCTTGGTAGAGGAAATATGGAACTGCCATTCCTTGGCAATATGAATAAACACTGGGGTAAAGCATACACGATAGGTCTAGACGACTATCACTTTCCCCACAAATACTGAGATCACTTTTTCCCGGCGACAGGCCGACATAGGAAACACACAGTCCCTATCAGGACGAAGCCAAATCACACCACACTCTAGCGACACATCCGCCGAATAGCCTTTGACCTCTCTAGAGACAACAGAACATATAGTTCGACTTAGATATGTAAAGATATACAGATATAAGACAGACTCGTCCTACTCAGACAAACAATACACATAAATTCAGGCCATAGATATTCTGAAGCAAGAACAATCTATTATTACCCAAACAACGAATAAATCGCAGTAAAATGGATTTATCCGCGGAGTTTGATCGAAGAGATGGCACAACTTTCAAGGGAAGTAACTCAATAATGACTTTCCCTTAAGCACAAAAAAATTACCTATGTATAATATTGTAAGATATCAAAGACTGCACGTAACAGTCTTAGAGAAGATACTTGGGATAAAATACAAGAAAGGAAAACAGCAAAACTTAAACTACTAGCGGCAAGTACACATAATGCAGTTGAATCTTGCAAACTAACTTATAACTTGTTAAATAAAGAAGTGAAGACAAAAACTAGAAGAGATAAAAGACATTTCATCAATGAACTGGCCGTAGAAGCTGAAAATGCTGCAAGAACTGGTAATAGTAGGTGCCTTTATCAAATTACAAAACAACTATGTCACCAGCCTACTGCTGTGGAAACACCTGTTAAAGGTAAATTAGGGAATTCAATACCAACAGAAAAAGAACAAATGAAGAGATGGGCCGAGCACTTCATGGAGGTGCTAAACAGACCACCACCAACAGTAACACCTGATTTTAATAATGAAGCACCCACAACCACCTTGCCAATAACTTGCGATGAATTCACGCTGGACGAGATCAAACAAGCCGTTAAAAGATTAAAAAATTTTAAAGCTGCTGGAGTTGACGAAATTTCAGGGGAAATGATTAAAGCAGTTAATGACAACAACCTCTTGAGAATTTTAGATATTATAAATGAAGTATGGAGAGAAGAACAACCACCACAACAATGGAAAGACAGTATTATTGTAAAGTTACCGAAGAAAGGTGATCTATCAGACTGTAATAACTGGCGTGGTATATCTCTATTATCAGTACCTGGAAAATTATTATGTTGCATGATGTTAGAAAGACTCAAATTGCATGCTGACGAAAAGATCAGAGAAGAACAAGCGGGTTTCAGGCCGAAACGATCATGTATTGATCAAATATTCACACTAAGAACAATTATAGAAGAATCAGTGGAAAGGCAATCGCCACTTATTATCACCTTCGTCGATTTTCAAAAAGCCTTTGATAGTCTACACCGCCCATCATTGTGGAAGATACTTACAATCTATGGTTTTCCAACAAAATATGTGAATATAATCTAAGCGCTATATGACAATGCAAGATGTTGTGTTAGAACAAATAAAGGGAATACAGAATGGTTTACAGTAGAAACAGGGGTGAAACAAGGCTGTATTATGTCACCACTACTTTTTGGAATAGCTATTGATTGGGTTATGAGAAACTATACCCACAATGAACAATTAGGTATAAAATGGACAAATGGAAAATTCCTGGGGGACCTGGATTTCGCAGATGATGTAGCATTCTTAAGTTCAACACCCAGACAATCCCAAGAAGCAGTAAATAATTTGTGTCATCTCTCGGTTAAAATAGGTCTCCAAATAAATGCCTCTAAAACTAAAGCTATGAACTTTTCTAACGAGACCTCTGATATCATCTTGAACGGGGAAAAACTACAGAAAGTTGAAAGTTTCAATTATTTAGGCAGTAAAATGACTCAGGATGGTGACACAACAAGAGAAATCCATACTAGAATTGCTTTGGCAGCTAGCGCCTTCAATAGATTATCTAACATTTGGAAATTACGATCATTGAATATACATACCAAGCTTCGTCTGTTTAATTCAAATGTTATCTCAGTGTTAACATACGGCTGTGAGAGTTGGAAAATAACAAAATCATTGGAGAACAAGCTGAATACATTCGAGAACAAATGTCTTAGAAAACTCATGAACATCAGTTGGAAAGAATTCAAGACTAATCGACAAATAAGAGAAGACTCTAGGCAGAAATATGTCTCCGACTATATAAGGAAAAGACGATGGTCATATATCGGTCATGTCCTACGAATGCAAAACAACAGAATACCACTACAGGCGCTCACTTGGGTTCCTGAGGGTAAGAGGAAAAAAGGAAGACCAAAAGAAACACTCAGAAGAACAATAATAAGAGAAGGAAGAACGTTGGGCCTAAATAATGTGCAAGAGCTAAGAGGAGTGGCGTCACAACGAACAACCTGGAGAGCACTGGTTTCTGCCTTATGCGCCGTGTTTGGTGCTTAAAGAATTTATTATTATTATTTAATTAACATCTCTAAAACACATGTAGTATCTGTGATCAATCGGCAAGCAGGAAAATACTTGATAAATATCAGTAATGTAACCAATAAATAAAATACGTGAAAAATGTCAGACCATAAATAAAACTATCAGAAAGCTGGACAAACTGAGCAAACTTACACCTTAATACTAGGTGTCTTAAGTTAACTGGGGTACCACGGAACCTTGCTTGCTTGCTTTATCCCCGATGAGGGTGCGAGTAGCTAGACTCTTATACCCTTGGCACACAGGCAGCTTGGTATGGCGGTGGCGCAGCCACCGCCACGCCTCTGCATACGGTCCGTATTGCCACACGGCCGGAAAGCCACCCATCGTGCCCCCAAGCGATGAGTAAGCAAACCGCCGTGCATCTACGCACTGTTTGGGGAGTGGTTTGGGCTTTTTTTCACCCCAGGGAGCATCCTAGACTCAGACCAGGCTACACCAGGCCCACTTTGGCGTGTGTGTACTGACCCGAGGTGTGATAGCTCTCTACCCTGCAAAGGGGGTATAGCTCCGAGACAAGACTGACACGAGCAATCAGTCAAAGGTGGGCTTTGTTGCAACCCCAGGGAACCTCTTGTCGGGTAGCGAGGGTGCAATGCCACGAGAAAAGAGGTTCTCTACCCTGCAAAGGGGGTTATATCTCCGTGACTAGACGTATCGAGGCGTAGGCGCAGCCGGCGCCAAGCCTCTACCACTCTCGAGCTGTATTACCAAGAAGACGGACAGCTCTTGCACACCTCAACTGCGAGGACCCGAACCCGGGAAACACACAGTCTCGATAGGACACTGCTCTGCTCATCAATGGCGTAGCAGCGACCGAGCCTCTACGTTATCTAGACGGACACAGTCACATTGCACTGCCTCTACTTTACTGGGAAGACCCGGAAACCGGGACCACACACAGTCTTAGAGATCCGCGAGAGATCGTGATTGACAATTAAAAATAAGAATAAATGTAGATTTTTTTAACTTTGCGCGCAGGCGATATTAACGCTCGCGGTGGTGAGCACTGAACGACAGCCTCGTATGGCAGTGCGCAATAAGACCGTATAGCACATATCATATCTCATTAGCATCTTGTAGAGTAGAAATTTATTATAAGACATTTAGGCCTACTTGGATAAGGTTAAAAAAAGTATGCCTTTTAAAAAAAAAAAAAAAAGGAAAAACTGGAGTTTCTTCGACTTGCACTAGAGTTGATATCCTTTGTGGGGAGGGCGAACCACACAAAAAGAGATAGTTAATAAGTTGGACAAAACAAACTTATCCACAGAAATAAAATCATTTTCAACGAAAAGATCATTAACTATTATTATTTGATTATTATATTTACAACTTACTGATCACGCTATCGTACCGTGAGCTGGAGATATATTAATTTTTATGCAGGGGTTCCTTGAGACCTGAATATTATTTCAAAGTTTCACCAGCATGAAAAAACAGATGAGAAAGTATGAAAACACAACCGATAATTCGCGGCGGCAAGATGCCTCGTTGATTTGAAACGCTAAGGAGGAAATACACGAAACTCGAATAACGACAGTGACCTCCATGTCTTGGAACCTTGGCGCTACAATAACTTTTACTTGAAACAAACGTCTTACTACATCAAATCTACAGTCACCATCA
Organism: Oreohelix idahoensis; assembly: GCA_024509875.1. Classification (NCBI taxonomy): domain Eukaryota; kingdom Metazoa; phylum Mollusca; class Gastropoda; order Stylommatophora; family Oreohelicidae; genus Oreohelix; species Oreohelix idahoensis. Next base: position 56,097 of record JAMPIV010023057.1, on the reverse strand, counting down.
CTTGAAATAAATGTCTTGTTAACTCGTGACCACAATCACTTTAGCTTAAAGCAAATGCCTTGTTAATTCCAATCTACAATCACTCTTGCTTGAAACAATGTCTGCTGCCACTAATTAATCCTCGGCGCTTATCGCTCGCAAACTTCCCTGACGCGGCTAATGATATGCGCGCGTGCATTTCCAATAACAACAATTAGATTAATTACATTGCAAACATTAGTGACTGATGGCGGTGATCCAAATCTGGTACATCTCTCTAATGCAAGGTTTTCAACCTTTTTTGACTCCCGTACTACACTGTACTACTATACTAAAAGTCACCCATATGTACCAGTCAGTATATAGGCTACAAGCTAGGCATCAATATGCACATACATGTACAGGAAGTAATAAATCGCTGTTTCTACTTTAATACAGGGCTTTCTTGCAAATTAAAACAAATTATGTATCACTTTAATTCTTCACGTACCATGCCTGCTGGAGAACGCGATCATGTTACTTTACAACTTCCCGTCTCTAGTACCGTTTATCAATTCCATTGTTGACGTATTTCAATGACATGATGATGTTAAATTGTTCAGTACCTTCTCTCTTCTTCCATTGTTGACGTATTTCAATGACATGATGATGTTAAATTGTTCAGTACCTTCTCTCTTCTTCCATTGTTGACGTATTTCAATGACATGATGATTTTAAATTGTTCAGTACCTTCTATCTTCTTCCATTGTTGACGTATTTCAATGACATGATGATGTTAAATTGTTTAGTACCTTCTCTCTTCTTCCATTGTTGACGTATTTCAATGACATGATGATGTTAAATTGTTCAGTACCTTCTATCTTCTTCCACTGTTGACGTATTTCAATGACATGATGATGTTAAATTGTTCAGTACCTTCTCTCTTCTTCTCTCTTTGTCGTTCTCTATCTCGTTATCTTTCAGTCGTTCCTGTTGTCACAATACATGACAGTTTTCCTTTTTCTCCAAACATGTTTAAAGAAATTAGAATGCTTCCTTGTGAATAATAAACGTCCTTTAGAACTGGCCTCTTTCAACATATCATCATTATTTATTTTATCTATCCTTTTTTTTTCGCAACATTCTTCTGTAAAACCACATTTCGATGGTTTCCATGTATTTCTTGCCTGTTTACTGATCGTCTATGAAACGGTCTCATTTAGCATCTTCTTTTTTTAATTAGCCACCGACTGTCAAAGCAGTCAGTGGCCATCATGCCTGGTGGCGTCTTGTAGAGCAGCAACAAACTGCTTCCACTTTGCTCGGTCGGCGGCCATCCTTCGTGCAGTGCCCCATCTCTGGTTCATTCTTTGCATCTCGGCCTCCACAGTTCTCCACCAAGTTGTTTTTGGTCTGCTTCTCTTTCGCATCCCTTTAGGGGTCCATAGCATAGCTGTTCTTGCATCAGGGCCTCTTCTGAAGACGTGGCCAACCCAACTCCTGCGTCGGCCTGCTATGATGGTGTGCATGTTCTCTTGGTTGCTCCTAGTAAGTAGTTCTTGAATGGTGATGATATTCGGAGAAAAGATTCGGAGAATTTTCTTTGGGCAGATTGTGTGGAAAGAGAACAATTTCAACATTATCTTCTCTGTTACTCTCCAGCATCCCGCACCACAGAGAAGCATAGAAAGTACACAGCTCTCATATAATCTTAATTTGGTGTTTGTGCTCTACTGAGAGGACTTCCAGATGTTGTTTAGACTAGCAAATGCTGTTCATATAGCATTAATGGACCTATATACCACTGAACAGCTCGCTTTCTTACGTCCATTGATAATTATCAAAAAATAAGTTATAACCTATTCTAGTCTTCACTTCACAGGTGTATCTTCCATCTGATGTTATTAACGTGTCTAGGTACTTAAGTCTATTGACTTGCTTCAAAACTATCCCATTTATACCACTTTGATGAAAATCTTTGAACCACAAAACTCATGTAGTCACCTCCGAGAATAAGTACTCCTGTCAAGTGACTCAGAAAACACCCCTGTGGTTTTGACTGGCGTAAAATAATATTTTATTGTTAATTTAAAACCTCTTTCCTAGGGCCTGCTTCTTCTTCTTCCTCTTCTTCTTCTATTTCATCTTCGTATTCTTCTTTTTTAATAAGTATCAAAATTCTTCATCCTGTGTAAGAAACAAAGAGGGACACACACAAAAAACACACGAAGAAGAACGTTAAACACATACACATACACATACATGATAGGAACAAAGAAGAAAGACTTGGAACGGATGGCACAGAACTGGTAAGGTTGCCGTGAATTTGCTGACGGTCAATGTTCCAGAGAGTAAAGGGTAATGAATCAATGCATAGTTTCAAATAAAACTTCTTAAAACACTAATTCGAGAACTATCTTTGAAAAATGATTCTCCATCATCTTTACGTACCATCAGACGGTCCTTCACCAGTGCTTGAAAATCAGTTTTTAACGCATACAACCTTCTTTCTGTATTATTTCAGAATGGCTTATATGACCCAATTTCTGATGAACCTTTTTAGTTATAAGTGGGACACGTTAAGTCAAACAGCAAATACATGTACTGAGTTTAGCTTGCGCTAGTGTCATGGCAAATGGTTAAGTAGAAAGGCCTCTACCTAGACACATATGGATTGTCTGCTACAGTCAGTTTCATCATCATCATCACTTTCCTTTGCACTCCGTACAGAGCATAGAGCCACCACTACAGCTTGTCCCCTCTCAGCAAGCCTGCACTAACCAGCCACACGTTCTTGTAGCGGTGGTCTTCGTGGCAATCTGTTACACGTGATCAGCCTGCTAGCCACATGCAAAACTTCATGTCGCCTTGAGGGTGCAGTAATCTTAATCTTTCATAGTCTACAGAGATGCCCAGGAGTTACACTAGGCAACAGTCAGTACATATCCTCGTCTAAATGGTTGGTGGCGTGCTTTAACTCGCAAAATGGTAACGTCTAATTCGTGACAACCCGTCACCAAACACAAGATATTTTCTATTACGCGTAAATCAAAATGCCCGTGCAACAATCTGTCAGAATGTTCCTTATGTAATTGGGCACATAAACCAGAAACCGCCATAGATAATTCTAACCGCTCATCCAGTCGCGGCAAACGGCTCCCACGTTATGGCGGTTATCCACATCGCAGTATACGCCTGGCGTAATGATCCAAACGGGTGGGGATTGTTCATTTGAAATTAAATCAACAAGAGGGGAAATGCATATCGATTTTACCATATGGATTTGTTGTTCAGCCCAAGTTGTCCCTTTAAGAAAGTCATTTTCTTGGCTCTGGTATAGGCTTTAATAAATAGCTTCATAGAGAAATAATATGTTCGTTATGAGGTATTATTACCAATGATATCACCAGGCTCTTGGGCGGTGCAAGAGTGCAGCCGCACAAAATACCGACTTTGAGGGGTGGGGGTGGGGGGCCTTATTAGAATTTTTTTTTTTTTTAAATAATAGGTAAAGAAAAAATATCAAATTAAAATGTTATCTGCTTAGATGAAACGCATCGTTTTGTCTGTATTTATGTCTAGATTATTATTGTTTTTTAACAAGAGCGCAATAGAGAGCCGATCTGTAACTCAATACGAATAAAACAAAAAATAACCTACAGTAAAACTTTAAAAACTGTTATGTTTTTGTAAAATGCTACAGTGAACACCACTTAAGGAAATTACAGTGTGATCACAACTCAACAACATGAAACTGAGTCTAGTAAGAGTACATACAGTATTGTATGGACGGGGGGAGGGGAGTGGGAGACCTCGCACCACCCTGAAAAATGCCAAGGGCCGGCTGTAGGCACTAACAATGTGAATTTTAAATATCACTCATATCAGTAGCACACATCAACTCTTAAAACAACATGCACTTGAATTATCACTACTATCGGTAGTACACATAAACTCTTCTGTCACGAAAGGGTTAGATGTTATTGAAATTCTTTAGTATCCTGGACACAAAATTGTATCAGGTGATACCAGGATAGTGCCAGATAAGAGTCTGGTCTTATAAGAAATACTCCCTTCTCTGAAAGAGTAAGGGTGTATAGATATCAAAGGTAGGATAAAACTGTATAATTTCCTAGAGAAGATGGTAATGTATTACTCTAAGTCCCTACGTGTTCCCTCTCCAGATCCTCCTCTGTTAATTGTATTATTATTATTATTAATAACTCTGCTAGGTGTAATAACTTAATTATCTACCAACAGAAACTGTAACTTAACTTAAAGAATTTAAGTAAGTCTGCTGGTAAATATTTACAATTTATTTTTACACGTTTTCTTTTCTTGTGAAAATCTTTCACTGAATTCAAAAGTTGATTACAAAATTAAATAAATAAAAACACTTGCAAATCGTTAAAATTATTTACAGTCTTTTATCTTTGTATGAACGTTCTCCTTTCTAGGCTGAAATCACTGTAGGTGTAGACTGTCTGTACTTTATGATTTATTTTATCTTCTTCACAGTTATTGGAATTAAGTAACCACTGACTAGGACGTTTGCCTAGCGAAAATGCACTGTTTATTCATCATAGTCTATCTAGTTTGTGGTGATGCTGTGATAAACTATACAGTAGCCTTGGGTGGCTACTTAGCTTGAGGTCTTGATTTGGTAGTCTGTTCCACCTTGGGTCTGGCAAGAAGATTATCTCGTCCAGGCTTTTGGATCTGGGTGACCGGCCCTGTATCATTAAAGGGCACTCGCACCTCTGAATCCTATAATGGAGTCTGGCTCCTAAAGGTGGCAGGTAATTGCAGGATGTAACCTGAAAATATATTAAATTTCACCACTGTATTGCCTATCTCTATCTCCCTATCACAGAAGTAGGAGATGAGAGATAGTTTTCAGAAAACAGAGTGCAGGTAAACGTACTGGTCACATCAAGTCAGCATCAATACAATTCAGTTCACTGTGAATACAATTTTCCTTCAAATCCTTAGTTAGAGCTATTTGTCCATGATTCGCCTCCATAAAGTTATTAGGTTTTGTGGAAAAATACCAAGTGATATCTTAATCAATGCAGTAAAACAATTCCTTTCATCCTCCCTCATGTTCCTGGTATGTGATCCATTCCATCAAGAAATAATTCTTTAAATACTTTTCTAAAAATATAGACACAAACTTGCTACCATTCTCAATCGATTTGAATATTTTCACAAGCTTGGCTTTTGCCTCCAGAAAATTACACAGTAGTTCAAACATGTTCTACACACTTTCTAACACACACTGTAATTAATCCATAATATATATATATATATATATATATATATATATATATATATATATATATATATATATATATATATATATATATATATATACTTTCTTACCTTCAGGCACACAAAGTCGAGCTGTTAATGGTTGTAATGGTCTGCTCTCAGATACATAAGGCAAAGGCACTACGCATTAACACTTGTGTTACCGCTCACCGTGATTTCTTTTAAAAATGACTGGCCCCATTTCGTTAGCATACACGTTATTTATAGTGTGAGGTCGGGCGTCTGAGGGGTTTCCCTGCTCGCTAATATTTGCATCCGAAATTTTTTTGTAAAATCTGCCTAGTTGTGCAAATCAGGAAAACTGTGATTTTATTTATCTGCGTTATTCCTGGAGCGATTTTCTTCATCTAAAGCCTTAAATACGCTCTGTATTATTCTACACCTTCTTAGCTACTAATCTGTTACTTTCCTACGCATTTATTTCTATGCGTACTTTAAACAGCCAAATTATGGACTAACCTGAGGCCTCGATGCATTCAACCAAAGATTTCTCCCGTCATATACTACTGATCGTGAAAGTCTCTGCACAGACCTGCAGAGCAACATTCCCGTTCTAGAATTAGAGACCTCTTCCAGGTGGTACTTCTTTCCTACTTATGTAATTAAATGGCATCCTTCACTTGGTTGCACGGATTAGTCCTAGCCATTTTGTCTGTTCAATACTTTAGTAAATGTGACGTACGTCTAGTTTGACTAGTGAATTTTCCCTGATATGATGGATGATTTAAAGGGACCTTTAGCTTTTCATAACATTAGAACCCCTGAACATTTGTTGTAACTTTTCGTTTGCCAGAACGCATTCCACCGGGACTCATGTAGGATACAGCGACGAGATCAAAGAGACAGACCGAGGGATCTTAGGGGAGACTATCGGCGCTATCAAAGACAGTAGTTTTCCCTGATACGAGACGCAGTTGCTTGCCGCTAATTTCGCGTCTCGGTGTCAATCGAGGAACCGAGCGAACGGGGGAAAGCGAAACGGGCAGCAGCGAGCGGATACGAAGACCAGGGGGCGGCTTCTTCTCTTGATTTGGCGGTCAGATCCCCAAAAGTTCGTGAGATCAAATAAGTTGTCAAGTTTATCATGTCCCACTCAACTTACATTTCATTTTAGCTAAATAGACCATGTAGAACTAGACACGTTATCACTCGCTGGCCAGACCTTTACAGAAGCACTAGCTTTATTGAAATCTTGTTATAGATGTGTGTTTTTAACCACTAGAACTCGCGCAGTGTTTATTAAATACATAATTAAATACGCGAGCATATATATAATAGGCTTAACGGGAAATTCATCGCGCTTTAGAAGGTTATTTGTTTTCGGTATATTACATGTCTTTTTTTTTCTTTCATACAGAGTGATCGTAACCTGTGCGATCCCAGCATTAAGAAAGTAATAAAGAAATCAATCTAAGCAAAGCAAAGCATAAACAGTGTGTAGAGTTCCCCTGACGCAGAACTTGTTGAGACTGTGTAAATTTTTAATCTTTGAGGTGATTCTATGTTTGGAATTCCGCTATCTAACTTATAGCAAAGAAAGCACACCCAAAGACAAATTTAACGCACCATCAAACAACTTAAGTCGTAACGGGAAGAAGAACACTGGCCCGAGCTTTGTTAGTTTACTGACACAGAGAGATAATTCATAATTTCCTGAACAGTGATGTGACTAGTTTTCTCACTGGACTTAAACCATACCTCACGGATAAAGTGTACCAGCACGCGTAAGAATTTTATTATCAGCGGCATAGTCAAATAGACCACACCATCCTCACCCCGGTATCAGAGACCATGCCCTCCCATAGAAACTGTTATTAAGAAAAGAGACACAACTACAGATTCATTTTCCAGCGATTACGGGATCCTTTTATGTGCTGACCGCCTACCCGATAATCTGGGGCTAGAACTTGAACAAACACTCATACATTTAGTTGAGGTGTAACTGCTGTTGTGCTATTCTATGGAGTGCAAAATTTTTTCACAATCGGTAAGTGAGAGCAAGATGAGTGAAGGCCTTTGCTAGCGCGTGTATGAATGACAGGAAATTAATTCTTTTGTGTGACCATTTTGTTAACTTGCTTACCTGGTAACATATATCTTTTCTGTATACCCTACATTGTTCCTTTAAGTGGGATAGTTGATAATTTGTTAACTCTGTTTAAAACCACCTCCTTTCCATTTGCTTAGTAAAGGGAAGAACAGCTGGGAAGAACAGGTTTTTTTTTCTATCACTTATACCTAACTTGGTAACACCTCTTTCAGATGATTAACTTTACTGTTAGGTTAACGTACCCGTGTTCCTGATATTATCTATCTCTGGACTGGGTTTGTCTTTGTCTAATAAGCGGGAAGGGCTTAGTCGATACCAATCTTCTTCACCCCCTCCCAAATTTGTTATTTGCATTTGTGTACTTATGATAATTTATGTAATATCTGATATTTTTTAGTGATTGATGTTTAAAGTGAATAAAATCACCTAAACTCATTTAGTTCTGTGTGTTGGATATACCCAAAGCCCAACATTTCCCCTATTCGTTTAATATAGTTTGTATCAACGTCGTGTGTGTGTTTGAAAACACCGAATCGGTGTGCGCGCAGATGCGAGTCTGGAAAACTGGCAAATAATTGTTTGACCAGGAGAGTGAAAGAGAAGATTGAGAGACACGATTTGTCGTAAATAAGTCTGTCTTTACTCTCCTCCAGCCCGCTGTGAAGTAACTATTAAATCTCTACATTTCTATCACTGAGCTTTCCATCATCATTTTCCACTCTAAACCGGACCACTATTTCTACGACTCTTTTCTCTCAAAATAAATTTACGACAATATTTGGCCGGCTCGTCTGGGATAATTTTGAGATACATTTGATGCACACATATTTGTGGGCTGGTTCTGGGATCTTGAGCTACATTTGAGGCAATCGCATAGCCGGGTTAAAGATATTTTGAGTCTGATTTAGTTTGGGTCTAACTAGGTAGAGTGTGAATGATTTGTCTTTGTGAATTCGTAAATTTATTTTGAGAGAAAAGAGTCGTAGAAATAGTGGTCCGGTTTAGAGTGGAAAATGATGATGGAAAGCTCAGTGATAGAAAATGTAGAGATTTAATAGTTACTTCACAGCGTGCTGGAGGAGAGTAAAGACAGACTTATTTACGACAAATCGTGTCTCTCAATCTTCTCTTTCACTCTCCTGGTCAAACAATTATTTGCCAGTTTTCCAGACTCGCATCTGCGCGCACACCGATTCGGTGTTTTCAAACACACACACGACGTTGATACAAACTATATTAAACGAATAGGGGAAAAGTTGGGCTTTGGGTATATCCAACACACAGAACTAAATGAGTTTATGTGATTTTATTCACTTTAAACATCAATCACTAAAAATATCAGATATTACATAAATTATCATAAGTACACAAATGCAAATAACAAATTTGGGAGGGGGTGAAGAAGATTGGTATCGACTAAGCCCTTCCCGCTCATTAGACAAAGACAAACCCAGTCCAGAGATAGATAATATCAGGAACACGGGTACGTTAACCTAACAGTAAAGTTAATTACTCTGAAAGAGGTGTTACCAAGTTAGGTATAAGTGATAGAAAAAAAAACCTGTTCTTCCCAGCTGTTCTTCCCTTTACTAAGCAAATGGAAAGGAGGTGGTTTTAAACAGAGTTAACAAATTATCAACTATCCCACTTAAAGGAACAATGTAGGGTATACAGAAAAGATATATGTTACCAGGTAAGCAAGTTAACAAAATGGTCACACAAAAGAATTAATTTCCTGTCATTCATACACGCGCTAGCAAAGGCCTTCACTCATCTTGCTCTCACTTACCGATTGTGAAAAAATCTTGCACTCCATAGAATAACACAACAGCAGTTACACCTCAACTAAATGTATGAGTGTTTGTTCAAGTTCTAGCCCCAGATTATCGGGTAGGCGGTCAGCACATAAAAGGGTCCCGTAATCGCTGGAAAATGAATCTGTAGTTGTGTCTCTTTTCTTAATAACAGTTTCTATGGGAGGGCACGGTCTCTGATACCGGGGTGAGGATGGTGTGGTCTATTTGACTATGCCGCTGATAATAAAATTCTTACGCGTGCTGGTACACTTTATCCGTGAGGTATGGTTTAAGTCCAGTGAGAAAACTAGTCACATCACTGTTCAGGAAATTATGAATTATCTCTCTGTGTCAGTAAACTAACAAAGCTCGGGCCAGTGTTCTTCTTCCCGTTACGACTTAAGTTGTTTGATGGTGCGTTAAATTTGTCTTTGGGTGTGCTTTCTTTGCTATAAGTTAGATAGCGGAATTCCAAACATAGAATCGCCTCAAAGATTAAAAATTTACACAGTCTCAACAAGTTCTGCGTCAGGGGAACTCTACACACTGTTTATGCTTTGCTTTGCTTAGATTGATTTCTTTATTGCTTTCTTAATGCTGGGATCGCACAGGTTACGATCACTCTGTATGAAAGAAAAAAAAAGACATGTAATATACCGAAAACAAATAACCTTCTAAAGCGCGATGAATTTCCCGTTAAGCCTATAATACACTCGAGTATTTAATTATGTATTTAATAAACACTGCGCGAATTCTAGTGGTTAAAAACCCACATCTATAAAACTAGGACTTAACTGAATTTATTAATTATAAATTCCTTCGCGACTTTAAAAGTTAATTTAAGCATCTATTATCTTTTGAAATAATATAATAGATAGATCATTATATTTAAAACTGGAACTCTTGAGATGGTTTAATTAAATAGATTTAAATTAACACAAAAATCCCTTGAAATAGAATGACTAGACCACTGATCACTTTACACAATATATATTTTACCGCTTTGCACAGAATTAGAAATCACTGCAAATATATATAAAATCCAGGGGAAAATCTATAACAAGATTTCAATAAAGCTAGTGCTTCTGTAAAGGTCTGGCCAGCGAGTGATAACGTGTCTAGTTCTACATGGTCTATTTAGCTAAAATGAAATGTAAGTTGAGTGGGACATGATAAACTTGACAACTTATTTGATCTCACGAACTTTTGGGGATCTGACCGCCAAATCAAGAGAAGAAGCCGCCCCCTGGTCTTCGTATCCGCTCGCTGCTGCCCGTTTCGCTTTCCCCCGTTCGCTCGGTTCCTCGATTGACACCGAGACGCGAAATTAGCGGCAAGCAACTGCGTCTCGTATCAGGGAAAACTACTGTCTTTGATAGCGCCGATAGTCTCCCCTAAGATCCCTCGGTCTGTCTCTTTGATCTCGTCGCTGTATCCTACATGAGTCCCGGTGGAATGCGTTCTGGCAAACGAAAAGTTACAACAAATGTTCAGGGGTTCTAATGTTATGAAAAGCTAAAGGTCCCTTTAAATCATCCATCATATCAGGGAAAATTCACTAGTCAAACTAGACGTACGTCACAATCGTCCCCACTTTTAGACATGAAACCATTTTTCATGTTTTCATTTTTTGACAATGGAGGTGACCTGATTGGTGATTTTAGGATGAGTGGTATCTTCAGTTTGCTCTTCTTCCTCTGTAGACCAGTTTCTACTCAGAAAATCAGCCCCGACATTCTGTCTTCCCGGAATATATTCCACTTTGAAAGAATAGACGCTTAGAAGGAGGGCCCAACGCATGATCCTAGCGTTAAATTCTTTATTGGCACCAAGAAATGCTAACGGAGCGTGGTCTGTTTGCACCGTGAACGATGTACCATAAAGAAACTCATGATGGCGTCTGATACCGTCAATCAGAGCAAGACATTCCCTTTCAACTACGCTGTAGTTCCGTTCCGCTTTATTTAATTTCCGACTGCCATAGGCAACTGGAAATAGCATGTTCAGGTCACTGTCATCGGCTTGAAGCAGTGTTGACCCGATGCCCTGACCTGACGCGTCGACTCTCAGTACAAAAGGTTTCTTGAGGTCAGGCAACCTCAAAATGGGGTATGCAGACAACTGTCCTTTCAAAGTGCTATACGCGTGTTCGCACTTTTGATCCCATATGACCTTATCAGGACAACCTTTCTTTGTGAGGTCAGTCAGAGGTGCCGTCAGTCCGTTGAAGTTCTGGATGTACTTCTGATAGTATGCACATAGCGATATGAAGGAACGTACGTCTTTCTTCGTTCGGGGTCTTTTTGCTGCCACTATTTTCTCCACGTTCTTCTTAATAGGCCAACTGCATCCGTGAGAAATAGTGTGCCCCAGGAAGTCTAACTGTTCAAACCCGATGAGACATTTGCTAGGTCTGGCTGTGAGACCCGTTTCCTGTAGTCTCCTGAGGAGCATAGCAACCGTAGCAATATGTTCTTCATAGGTTTCCGATGCAATTAAGATGTCATCCATGAAATTATGGATATGGGGACTTTGCAAAGGTTCTAGAAGCTTCCTCATCATCCTGGTGAACACTCCTGGTGCGTTATGCAAACCGAACGGCATCACGTTAAATGTGTAATGTCCTTCACTAGTGCTGAAAGCTAACAAAGGTTTAATTTCCTCCTTGACTGGTATTTGATAATAACCTTTACTGAGGTCAATCTTGGAGAAGATCTTAGCTTTGCTGAGCTTGGTGAACAACTCAGAAACAGTTTGGAGAGGTTCGGGCTGGAATTCCGTTACAGCGTTTAGCAACCTGTAATCAATGCACAGCCGAACTTCCTTATTGGGCTTCTGCAACAGCACTACGCTCGAGCTGTAAGGAGATGTAGACTCACTGATAATTCCTGCCTGACGCAGCTTGTCTATTTCTCCGCGAAGTGCATCAGCTTTAGCGTACGGGATGGGGTAAACTCTGGTTTGAACAGGGGTCTCGTTTGTTAATTTCATATCAAATTCAATGAGATTTGTTCGACCAGGTACATCCGTTAAAACTGCACTGTACTGTTTTAGTAGAGCCCTAGTTTCTGTTTGTTGTTCTGGTGAGAGATTGTCGCCGAACTTGACATCTTTAAAGGATTCTGTGGGTTGCAGTGGATACTCCATGCAACCATCATCATCTTCCTCGTCTTCCGTTGCTATGGCGACAGCCAGGAGATGCTCGGAGGATGGCACCGGTCTTTCCAAATATTTCTTTAGCAGATTTATGTGGAAGACCTTCTCCTTTCCTTTGATGGAGATCTTGTAGTTGGTACGTGAGATCTTTTTAAGGACGGTAAACGGTCCTTGCCATCCGATGCGAAGTTTATTGCTTCCGGTTGGAAGTAGCAATAGGACTTTCTCCCCTGGTTGTAGTTCTCTCTCTTTTGCAGCTTTGTTGTATCTTTTAGTAATTTTAGCGCGGGCTTTCTTAAGGTTGGTAGTAGCTAGATCCCATCCTAGCTTTAGCCTTTCCTTAAGCTCAGATACATACTTGCTTGCAGAGACGACTGTCTCGTCAGCCTTCTGGTCTGTCAGGGACCGAAGTAAGGCTTCTAGTGGCCCCTTAATAGGTCTGCCAAATAAAAGTGTAGCTGGCGCAAAACCCGTAGACGCTTGGGGTACCTCTCGGTAGGCGAATAAGGCAGCCGATATATATTGGTCCCAGTCTTCCGGTTTCTCCTGACCCAGCTTACGTAACATCATGGTGAGGGTACCGTTAAAACGTTCCACGAGCCCATTTCCGGCCGGATGGTAGGGACTTGTGTGGATATGTTTGGCCCTCAAGATCTTAAAGATCTCCTCCATTAACAGGCTACGGAATTGGGATCCATTGTCCGTCAAAACTTGTTGAGGGAATCCCAACCGTGTAAAAATTTGCACAAGGGCTTCTGCGACATGCTTGGAATTAGTGCATGGTAGCGGTACGGCTTCGGCCCACATAGTGCAAGTGTCAACTAAGGTCAGGATGAACCTGTTCCTTCTTTTGGTCTTTTCCAGAGGACCAATAATGTCGACAGCAACCCGTTCAAATGGAGTCCCTACTATTGGCATTTGCCCCATAGGTACTGGGGGTGTCAAGTGCTTGGGTGCTACCCGTTGGCACTGGGCGCAGGATTTCACGTACCTGACAATGTCAGAGTTCATTCCTGGCCACCAATAGTGGTTTTTTATTCGCTGAATAGTGGCGTTTTGTCCCATGTGTCCGCTAAAGGGAAGAGAGTGCCCCATTTCTAAGATCTGGTTTCTGTATTGCGTCGGTACTAGGAGCTGGTTATTCCCCGTGTCCGGGTTGCCCGTTCTACGATACAATACACCATCCTTAGAAAAGATGTCTCCGTTGTGTCTGGGGTCCTTAGCCATGGGCAGTTTTTTTAAAGCAGGGCGCCAGAGTAGGGTCCTTTTGTTGCGCCTCCTTCAGTTCATTCGGCAACAAGTTTGGCGCAGGCTCCCTCTCCTTCTTGGCTTGCCCTCTTGTGGTTACCGCTGCCACAATCGGCTCCTTAGGTCTCCCAATGAACACATATCTACATCCCAGGATAACTGGGTAGATCGGATCATCCATTATGGCCGCTTTAATAACTCCTCTGACAAAGTCAGAGTGTATTTCTACCAGTGCGATAGGAAGCGTCCTGGGTGCATCACTCCTGAAAACTCCACTAAGTTTGACGGTTTCCTCTGTCTCCTGACCGGGTTTGACTAGGTGCCTAGCGACAATACAATCAAAACTTAATCCAGTGTCAAAAAGACAAGTAGTGGAGGTACCGTTCAAAATTACAGTTCCTCGAGTTGAGGGTCGGTCCCCCTCAGGTTGAGAATCACTGACATTGACTCTACCTTTCGAGGCTGTATGCAAACATCCAATGCGGTTTGCACCGGTTTGTTTGCCCTGATCAGACGTTCCTGGTGTAGGGGTCTTCCCTTTTCCTTGACCTTGGTGGCCGCGCTGCCACGTAGGCTTGTTGGGTTGATCAGAATTGTTTTTTTGGGGGGGGGGGGGGTATCGGGGTTTGTAGAATTTCGATTTTTCCTGGGGAGGTTTTCTGGGTATTGTTATCTCGTTGGTTATAATGTTGAGAGGAAGTGGAAGAATAGGATGCCTGTTCTAGATTCTGTTTTCGAGATGGCTCATCGGTGGGTTTACGTTTAGTGCTGGGAAGTTCGGCCATTGCATTGCTATAGCGTTCGGCTTTATTGAGTATGTCTTCAAGCCTGACTGCCCCCTGTTCAGCCAAAAATCTACGTGTTTCATTCGACAAAGTGGATTTTATCTGCTCCACAAGAACAAGTTCGAGGAGTCCCTCATATGAAAGAGGTAGGTCAGATAATTCAATGCACTTTGTCAGATAACCCGTGAGACGTGAAGAGAACTGGGGAAATGTTTCCGTGCTCTCTTTTCGGCTGTTTCTGAACAACTGCAGAAACTTTCGGGCAGTCATCTCAAACTGCTGTAGTAAGGCCTTTTTCAACATGTCGTAATCATGTTGATTCGGTCCCAGCTTTGTGTACACGTCATAAGCATTGCCTTTCAGTGACGTTGAAAGTTTGAGCGCCCAGCGGGTACTCTCTAACCCATAAAGATTCGCGAGTCTCTCGAATTTTTCTAGGTAGCTGTCAATTTTTTCGTTAGGGCTAGGAAAAGATTCTAAAGAAAACGACATAGCAGTTAATTGGGCAGATTGAGTACTGGAGAGGTCCATTGATTGAGACTGGGGCGAAGACGGCTCTCCGTTAGTCGAAGTAGAGGCGCCCCGACTCTCTAGAGCCTTAAGCGCCAGTTGATGCTGTCTTTCCTTGTCTCTCTCTCTCTCTCTCTCTGCGAGTTTCCATCTCTGCTTCAATTTTCTTCTGTTCCAAAAGACGTTCTTCCGCTTCTTTCTTATCTGCCCTCTCCTGGGCTTCTCTCCTCTCTGTTCTTTCTTTCTCTTCCTTCCTCTCAGCTTCTGCTCTCTGTTGCTTCGCCTTCCTCTCAGCTTCGGCTCTCTGTTGCTCCGCGTCATATATTTCCAATTCCTGGTTAATAAACGCGTTTGCAGCTTCTGCATCTAATCCTGCCTCTTTCGCTTCCAGCCTCAAGATGGACCTCATCTTTATCCTCTCTGCCATTGTTAAAGAATAAGATGAAGTATGCTTAGAGAACTAGTAAGAAGAAACGCGAAAGGGAGGAACTCTGAACCGCTACGAGAAAAAAAAAACACAAGTACAAATTTACCTGTGTTACCTCCTACCTGTACTGTGCAAACTTATCGCTGCTATTATCTGGCAATTAAGGCTCTAAACGCAAGCGACTATGCCACTAAATGGTAAGTTACACTGGAAAAGAATCTACTTTTACTAACAGTAGAGAAAAAATTTATATTAAAACAATTTAAAAGGAAAAAAAAATTTCCCCTAAATTTTAAATCTCTGACAACAAACTCCGTCCCTAAAGTCAATTATTGAGATGAGACGTTGTTAACTTAATTTTTAAAAATCAGAACAATCCGTCTTTAGCTAAGCTCAACTCTTTTTGACTTCAAAAACCTTAGTGACTGTAAAACAATCACGCAATCCCAGCAACTTTTATAAAGAAAGAAATATAATTATCTCCGCCAGAGGATAATTAAAATAGCAAATATATTTGTTTATCTGTACTTTCTACTGCTGTGGAGAGAAAACAACCTGTAAATATGCTGTGTGGACAACCCAAATACTTAAAGAACGTTTGTCTAGGGGTGTAATTATTTATTTATTTCCCTAATTCACAAAGACAAATCATTCACACTCTACCTAGTTAGACCCAAACTAAATCAGACTCAAAATATCTTTAACCCGGCTATGCGATTGCCTCAAATGTAGCTCAAGATCCCAGAACCAGCCCACAAATATGTGTGCATCAAATGTATCTCAAAATTATCCCGAGACGAGCCAGCCAAATATTGTCGTAAATTTATTTTGAGAGAAAAGAGTCGTAGAAATAGTGGTCCGGTTTAGAGTGGAAAATGATGATGGAAAGCTCAGTGATAGAAATGTAGAGATTTAATAGTTACTTCACAGCAGCGAGCTGGAGGAGAGTAAAGACAGACTTATTTACGACAAATCGTGTCTCTCAATCTTCTCTTTCACTCTCCTGGTCAAACAATTATTTGCCAGTTTTCCAGACTCGCATCTGCGCGCACACCGATTCGGTGTTTTCAAACACACACACGACGTTGATACAAACTATATTAAACGAATAGGGGAAATGTTGGGCTTTGGGTATATCCAACACACAGAACTAAATGAGTTTATGTGATTTTATTCACTTTAAACATCAATCACTAAAAATATCAGATATTACATAAATTATCATAAGTACACAAATGCAAATAACAAGTTTGGGAGGGGGTGAAGAAGATTGGTATCGACTAAGCCCTTCCCGCTCATTAGACAAAGACAAACCCAGTCCAGAGATAGATAATATCAGGAACACGGGTACGTTAACCTAACAGTAAAGTTAATTACTCTGAAAGAGGTGTTACCAAGTTAGGTATAAGTGATAGAAAAAAAAAAAAACCTGTTCTTCCCAGCTGTTCTTCCCTTTACTAAGCAAATGGAAAGGAGGTGGTTTTAAACAGAGTTAACAAATTATCAACTATCCCACTTAAAGGAACAATGTAGGGTATACAGAAAAGATATATGTTACCAGGTAAGCAAGTTAACAAAATGGTCACACAAAAGAATTAATTTCCTGTCATTCATACACGCGCTAGCAAAGGCCTTCACTCATCTTGCTCTCACTTACCGATTGTGAAAAAATCTTGCACTCCATAGAATAACACAACAGCAGTTACACCTCAACTAAATGTATGAGTGTTTGTTCAAGTTCTAGCCCCAGATTATCGGGTAGGCGGTCAGCACATAAAAGGGTCCCGTAATCGCTGGAAAATGAATCTGTAGTTGTGTCTCTTTTCTTAATAACAGTTTCTATGGGAGGGCACGGTCTCTGATACCGGGGTGAGGATGGTGTGGTCTATTTGACTATGCCGCGGATAATAAAATTCTTACGCGTGCTGGTACACTTTATCCGTGAGGTATGGTTTAAGTCCAGTGAGAAAACTAGTCACATCACTGTTCAGGAAATTATGAATTATCTCTCTGTGTCAGTAAACTAACAAAGCTCGGGCCAGTGTTCTTCTTCCCGTTACGACTTAAGTTGTTTGATGGTGCGTTAAATTTGTCTTTGGGTGTGCTTTCTTTGCTATAAGTTAGATAGCGGAATTCCAAACATAGAATCGCCTCAAAGATTAAAAATTTACACAGTCTCAACAAGTTCTGCGTCAGGGGAACTCTACACACTGTTTATGCTTTGCTTTGCTTAGATTGATTTCTTTATTGCTTTCTTAATGCTGGGATCGCACAGGTTACGATCACTCTGTATGAAAGAAAAAAAAAGACATGTAATATACCGAAAACAAATAACCTTCTAAAGCGCGATGAATTTCCCGTTAAGCCTATAATACACTCGAGTATTTAATTATGTATTTAATAAACACTGCGCGAATTCTAGTTGTTAAAAACCCACATCTATAAAACTAGGACTTAACTGAATTTATTAATTATAAATTCCTTCGCGACTTTAAAAGTTAATTTAAGCATCTATTATCTTTTGAAATAATATAATAGATAGATCATTATATCTAAAACTGGAACTCTTGAGATGGTTTAATTAAATAGATTTAAATTAACACAAAATCCCTTGAAATAGAATGACTAGACCACTGATCACTTTACACAATATATATTTTACCGCTTTGCACAGAATTAGAAATCACTGCAAATATATATAAAATCCAGGGGAAAATCTATAACAAGATTTCAATAAAGCTAGTGCTTCTGTAAAGGTCTGGCCAGCGAGTGATAACGTGTCTAGTTCTTCATGGTCTATTTAGCTAAAATGAAATGTAAGTTGAGTGGGACATGATAAACTTGACAACTTATTTGATCTCACGAACTTTTGGGGATCTGACCGCCAAATCAAAAGAAGAAGCCGCCCCCTGGTCTTCGTATCCGCTCGCTGCTGCCCGTTTCGCTTTCCCCCGTTCGCTCGGTTCCTCGATTGACACCGAGACGCGAAATTAGCGGCAAGCAACTGCGTCTCGTATCAGGGAAAACTACTGTCTTTGATAGCGCCGATAGTCTCCCCTAAGATCCCTCGGTCTGTCTCTTTGATCTCGTCGCTGTATCCTACATGAGTCCCGGTGGAATGCGTTCTGGCAAACGAAAAGTTACAACAAATGTTCAGGGGTTCTAATGTTATGAAAAGCTAAAGGTCCCTTTAAATCATCCATCATATCAGGGAAAATTCACTAGTCAAACTAGACGTACGTCACAGAAATAAATAAATAATTACACCCCTAGACAAACTTTCTTTAAGTATTTGGGTTGTCCACACAGCATATTTACAGGTTGTTTTCTCTCCACAGCAGTAGAAAGTACAGATAAACAAATATATTTGCTATTTTAATTATCCTCTGGCGGAGATAATTATATTTCTTTCTTTATAAAAGTTGCTGGGATTGCGTGATTGTTTTACAGTCACTAAGGTTTTTGAAGTCAAAAAGAGTTGAGCTTAGCTAAAGACGGATTGTTCTGATTTTTAAAAATTAAGTTAACAACGTCTCATCTCAATAATTGACTTTAGGGACGGAGTTTGTTGTCAGAGATTTAAAATTTAGGGGAAATTTTTTTTTTCCTTTTAAATTGTTTTAATATAAATTTTTCTCTACTGTTAGTAAAAGTAGATTCTTTTCCAGTGTAACTTACCATTTAGTGGCATAGTCGCTTGCGTTTAGAGCCTTAATTGCCAGATAATAGCAGCGATAAGTTTGCACAGTACAGGTAGGAGGTAACACAGGTAAATTTGTACTTGTGTTTTTTTCTCGTAGCGGTTCAGAGTTCCTCCCTTTCGCGTTTCTTCTTACTAGTTCTCTAAGCATACTTCATCTTATTCTGTAACAATGGCAGAGAGGATAAAGATGAGGTCCATCTTGAGGCTGGAAGCGAAAGAGGCAGGATTAGATGCAGAAGCTGCAAACGCGTTTATTAACCAGGAATTGGAAATATATGACGCGGAGCAACAGAGAGCCGGAGCTGAGAGGAAGGCGGAGCAACAGAGAGCAGAAGCTGAGAGGAAGGAAGAGAAAGAAAGAACAGAGAGGAGAGAAGCCCAGGAGAGGGCAGATAAGAAAGAAGCGGAAGAACGTCTTTTGGAACAGAAGAAAATTGAAGCAGAGATGGAAACTCGCAGAGAGAGAGAGAGAGACAAGGAAAGACAACATGAACTGGCGCTTAAGGCTCTAGAGAGTCGGGGCGCCTCTACTTCGACTAACGGAGAGCCGTCTTCGCCCCAGTCTCAATCAATGGACCTCTCCAGTACTCAATCTGCCCAATTAACTGCTATGTCGTTTTCTTTAGAATCTTTTCCTAGCCCTAACGAAAAAATTGACAGCTACCTAGAAAAATTCGAGAGACTCGCGAATCTTTATGGGTTAGAGAGTACCCGCTGGGCGCTCAAACTTTCAACGTCACTGAAAGGCAATGCTTATGACGTGTACACAAAGCTGGGACCGAATCAACATGATTACGACATGTTGAAAAAGGCCTTACTACAGCAGTTTGAGATGACTGCCCGAAAGTTTCTGCAGTTGTTCAGAAACAGCCGAAAAGAGAGCACGGAAACATTTCCCCAGTTCTCTTCACGTCTCACGGGTTATCTGACAAAGTGCATTGAATTATCTGACCTACCTCTTTCATATGAGGGACTCCTCGAACTTGTTCTTGTGGAGCAGATAAAATCCACTTTGTCGAATGAAACTCGTAGATTTTTGGCTGAACAGGGGGCAGTCAGGCTTGAAGACATACTCAATAAAGCCGAACGCTATAGCAATGCAATGGCCGAACTTCCCAGCACTAAACGTAAACCCACCGATGAGCCATCTCGAAAACAGAATCTAGAACAGGCATCCTATTCTTCCACTTCCTCTCAACATTATAACCAACGAGATAACAATACCCAGAAACCTCCCCAGGAAAAATCGAAATTCTACAAAACCCGATACCCCCCCAACAACAATTCTGATCAACCCAACAAGCCTACGTGGCAGCGCGGCCACCAAGGTCAAGGAAAAGGGAAGACCCCTACACCAGGAACGTCTGATCAGGGCAAACAAACCGGTGCAAACCGCATTGGATGTTTGCATACAGCCTCGAAAGGTAGAGTCAATGTCAGTGATTCTCAACCTGAGGGGGACCGACCCTCAACTCGAGGAACTGTAATTTTGAACGGTACCTCCACTACTTGTCTTTTTGACACTGGATTAAGTTTTGATTGTATTGTCGCTAGGCACCTAGTCAAACCCGGTCAGGAGACAGAGGAAACCGTCAAACTTAGTGGAGTTTTCAGGAGTGATGCACCCAGGACGCTTCCTATCGCACTGGTAGAAATACACTCTGACTTTGTCAGAGGAGTTATTAAAGCGGCCATAATGGATGATCCGATCTACCCAGTTATCCTGGGATGTAGATATGTGTTCATTGGGAGACCTAAGGAGCCGATTGTGGCAGCGGTAACCACAAGAGGGCAAGCCAAGAAGGAGAGGGAGCCTGCGCCAAACTTGTTGCCGAATGAACTGAAGGAGGCGCAACAAAAGGACCCTACTCTGGCGCCCTGCTTTAAAAAACTGCCCATGGCTAAGGACCCCAGACACAACGGAGACATCTTTTCTAAGGATGGTGTATTGTATCGTAGAACGGGCAACCCGGACACGGGGAATAACCAGCTCCTAGTACCGACGCAGTACAGAAACCAGATCTTAGAAATGGGGCACTCTCTTCCCTTTAGCGGACACATGGGACAAAACGCCACTATTCAGCGAATAAAAAACCACTATTGGTGGCCAGGAATGAACTCTGACATTGTCAGGTACGTGAAATCCTGCGCCCAGTGCCAACGGGTAGCACCCAAGCACTTGACACCCCCAGTACCTATGGGGCAAATGCCAATAGTAGGGACTCCATTTGAACGGGTTGCTGTCGACATTATTGGTCCTCTGGAAAAGACCAAAAGAAGGAACAGGTTCATCCTGACCTTAGTTGACACTTGCACTATGTGGGCCGAAGCCGTACCGCTACCATGCACTAATTCCAAGCATGTCGCAGAAGCCCTTGTGCAAATTTTTACACGGTTGGGATTCCCTCAACAAGTTTTGACGGACAATGGATCCCAATTCCGTAGCCTGTTAATGGAGGAGATCTTTAAGATCTTGAGGGCCAAACATATCCACACAAGTCCCTACCATCCGGCCGGAAATGGGCTCGTGGAACGTTTTAACGGTACCCTCACCATGATGTTACGTAAGCTGGGTCAGGAGAAACCGGAAGACTGGGACCAATATATATCGGCTGCCTTATTCGCCTACCGAGAGGTACCCCAAGCGTCTACGGGTTTTGCGCCAGCTACACTTTTATTTGGCAGACCTATTAAGGGGCCACTAGAAGCCTTACTTCGGTCCCTGACAGACCAGAAGGCTGACGAGACAGTCGTCTCTGCAAGCAAGTATGTATCTGAGCTTAAGGAAAGGCTAAAGCTAGGATGGGATCTAGCTACTACCAACCTTAAGAAAGCCCGCGCTAAAATTACTAAAAGATACAACAAAGCTGCAAAAGAGAGAGAACTACTCCAACCAGGGGAGAAAGTCCTATTGCTACTTCCAACCGGAAGCAATAAACTTCGCATCGGATGGCAAGGACCGTTTACCGTCCTTAAAAAGATCTCACGTACCAACTACAAGATCTCCATCAAAGGAAAGGAGAAGGTCTTCCACATAAATCTGCTAAAGAAATATTTGGAAAGACCGGTGCCATCCTCCGAGCATCTCCTGGCTGTCGCCATAGCAACGGAAGACGAGGAAGATGATGATGGTTGCATGGAGTATCCACTGCAACCCACAGAATCCTTTAAAGATGTCAAGTTCGGCGACAATCTCTCACCAGAACAACAAACAGAAACTAGGGCTCTACTAAAACAGTACAGTGCAGTTTTAACGGATGTACCTGGTCGAACAAATCTCATTGAATTTGATATGAAATTAACAAACGAGACCCCTGTTCAAACCAGAGTTTACCCCATCCCGTACGCTAAAGCTGATGCACTTCGCGGAGAAATAGACAAGCTGCGTCAGGCAGGAATTATCAGTGAGTCTACATCTCCTTACAGCTCGAGCATAGTGCTGTTGCAGAAGCCCAATAAGGAAGTTCGGCTGTGCATTGATTACAGGTTGCTAAACGCTGTAACGGAATTCCAGCCCGAACCTCTCCAAACTGTTTCTGAGTTGTTCACCAAGCTCAGCAAAGCTAAGATCTTCTCCAAGATTGACCTCAGTAAAGGTTATCATCAAATACCAGTCAAGGAGGAAATTAAACCTTTGTTAGCTTTCAGCACTAGTGAAGGACATTACACATTTAACGTGATGCCGTTCGGTTTGCATAACGCACCAGGAGTGTTCACCAGGATGATGAGGAAGCTTCTAGAACCTTTGCAAAGTCCCCATATCCATAATTTCATGGATGACATCTTAATTGCATCGGAAACCTATGAAGAACATATTGCTACGGTTGCTATGCTCCTCAGGAGACTACAGGAAAACGGGTCTCACAGCCAGACCTAGCAAATGTCTCATCGGGTTTGAACAGTTAGACTTCCTGGGGCACACTATTTCTCACGGATGCAGTTGGCCTATTAAGAAGAACGTGGAGAAAATAGTGGCAGCAAAAAGACCCCGAACGAAGAAAAACGTACGTTCCTTCATATCGCTATGTGCATACTATCAGAAGTACATCCAGAACTTCAACGGACTGACGGCACCTCTGACTGACCTCACAAAGAAAGGTTGTCCTGATAAGGTCATATGGGATCAAAAGTGCGAACACGCGTATAGCACTTTGAAAGGACAGTTGTCTGCATACCCCATTTTGAGGTTGCCTGACCTCAAGAAACCTTTTGTACTGAGAGTCGACGCGTCAGGTCAGGGCATCGGGTCAACACTGCTTCAAGCCGATGACAGTGACCTGAACATGCTATTTCCAGTTGCCTATGGCAGTCGGAAATTAAATAAAGCGGAACGGAACTACAGCGTAGTTGAAAGGGAATGTCTTGCTCTGATTGACGGTATCAGACGCCATCATGAGTTTCTTTATGGTACATCTTTCACGGTGCAAACAGACCACGCTCCTTTAGCATTTCTTGGTGCCAATAAAGAATTTAACGCAAGGATCATGCGTTGGGCGCTTCTTTTAAGCGTTTATTCTTTCAAAGTGGAATATATTCCGGGAAGACAGAATGTCGGGGCTGATTTCCTGAGTAGAAACTGGTCTACAGAGGAAGAAGAGCAAACTGAAGATACCACTCATCCTAAAATCACCAATCAGGTCACCTCCATTGTCAAAAATGAAAACATGAAAAATGGTTTCATGTCTAAAAGTGGGGACGATTGTGACGTACGTCTAGTTTGACTAGTGAATTTTCCCTGATATGATGGATGATTTAAAAGGGACCTTTAGCTTTTCATAACATTAGAACCCCTGAACATTTGTTGTAACTTTTCGTTTGCCAGAACGCATTCCACCGGGACTCATGTAGGATACAGCGACGAGATCAAAGAGACAGACCGAGGGATCTTAGGGGAGACTATCGGCGCTATCAAAGACAGTAGTTTTCCCTGATACGAGACGCAGTTGCTTGCCGCTAATTTCGCGTCTCGGTGTCAATCGAGGAACCGAGCGAACGGGGGAAAGCGAAACGGGCAGCAGCGAGCGGATACGAAGACCAGGGGGCGGCTTCTTCTCTTGATTTGGCGGTCAGATCCCCAAAAGTTCGTGAGATCAAATAAGTTGTCAAGTTTATCATGTCCCACTCAACTTACATTTCATTTTAGCTAAATAGACCATGTAGAACTAGACACGTTATCACTCGCTGGCCAGACCTTTACAGAAGCACTAGCTTTATTGAAATCTTGTTATAGATTTTCCCCTGGATTTTATATATATTTGCAGTGATTTCTATTTCTGTGCAAAGCGGTAATATATATTGTGTAAAGTGATCAGTGGTCTAGCTCAGTCATTCTATTTAAAGGGATTCTGTGTTAATTTAAATCTATTTAATTAAACCATCTCAAGAGTTCCAGTTTTAAATATAATGATCTATCTATTATATTATTTCAAAAGATAATAGATGCTTAAATTAACTTTTAAAGTCGCGAAGGAATTTATAATTAATAAATTCAGTTAAGTCCTAGTTTTATAGATGTGTGTTTTTAACCACTAGAACTCGCGCAGTGTTTATTAAATACATAATTAAATACGCGAGCATATATATAATAGGCTTAACGGGAAATTCATCGCGCTTTAGAAGGTTATTTGTTTTCGGTATATTACATGTCTTTTTTTTTTCTTTCATACAGAGTGATCGTAACCTGTGCGATCCCAGCATTAAGAAAGCAATAAAGAAATCAATCTAAGCAAAGCAAAGCATAAACAGTGTGTAGAGTTCCCCTGACGCAGAACTTGTTGAGACTGTGTAAATTTTTAATCTTTGAGGCGATTCTATGTTTGGAATTCCGCTATCTAACTTATAGCAAAGAAAGCACACCCAAAGACAAATTTAACGCACCATCAAACAACTTAAGTCGTAACGGGAAGAAGAACACTGGCCCGAGCTTTGTTAGTTTACTGACACAGAGAGATAATTCATAATTTCCTGAACAGTGATGTGACTAGTTTTCTCACTGGACTTAAACCATACCTCACGGATAAAGTGTACCAGCACGCGTAAGAATTTTATTATCAGCGGCATAGTCAAATAGACCACACCATCCTCACCCTGGTATCAGAGACCGTGCCCTCCCATAGAAACTGTTATTAAGAAAAGAGACACAACTACAGATTCATTTTCCAGCGATTACGGGATCCTTTTATGTGCTGACCGCCTACCCGATAATCTGGGGCTAGAACTTGAACAAACACTCATACATTTAGTTGAGGTGTAACTGCTGTTGTGTTATTCTATGGAGTGCAAGATTTTTTCACAATCGGTAAGTGAGAGCAAGATGAGTGAAGGCCTTTGCTAGCGCGTGTATGAATGACAGGAAATTAATTCTTTTGTGTGACCATTTTGTTAACTTGCTTACCTGGTAACATATATCTTTTCTGTATACCCTACATTGTTCCTTTAAGTGGGATAGTTGATAATTTGTTAACTCTGTTTAAAACCACCTCCTTTCTATTTGCTTAGTAAAGGGAAGAACAGCTGGGAAGAACAGGTTTTTTTTTCTATCACTTATACCTAACTTGGTAACACCTCTTTCAGATGATTAACTTTACTGTTAGGTTAACGTACCCGTGTTCCTGATATTATCTATCTCTGGACTGGGTTTGTCTTTGTCTAATAAGCGGGAAGGGCTTAGTCGATACCAATCTTCTTCACCCCCTCCCAAATTTGTTATTTGCATTTGTGTACTTATGATAATTTATGTAATATCTGATATTTTTTAGTGATTGATGTTTAAAGTGAATAAAATCACCTAAACTCATTTAGTTCTGTGTGTTGGATATACCCAAAGCCCAACATTTCCCCTATTCGTTTAATATAGTTTGTATCAACGTCGTGTGTGTGTTTGAAAACACCGAATCGGTGTGCGCGCAGATGCGAGTCTGGAAAACTGGCAAATAATTGTTTGACCAGGAGAGTGAAAGAGAAGATTGAGAGACACGATTTGTCGTAAATAAGTCTGTCTTTACTCTCCTCCAGCCCGCTGTGAAGTAACTATTAAATCTCTACATTTCTATCACTGAGCTTTCCATCATCATTTTCCACTCTAAACCGGACCACTATTTCTACGACTCTTTTCTCTCAAAATAAATTTACGACAGTAAACACGGCAGAACGGTACCTTCCGATTGGTCAGTGTATCAAGCAGTTATCATAAAGTATGGCGTGCGGTTTCGTCAGAGTTACACAGACTGACGGGTTGTGAAACAGACTACTTCACGACATCTTCAAACAACATGCACTTGAATTATCACTACTATCGGTTGTACACATGAACTCTTAAAACAACATGCACTTGAATTATCACTACTATCGGTAGTACACATGAACTCTTAAAACAACATGCACTTGAATTATCACTACTATCGGTAGTATACATGAACTCTTAAAACACATGCACTTAAATTATCACTACTATCGGTTGTAAACATGAACTCTTAAAACAACATGCACTTGAATTATCACTACTATCGGTAGTACACATGAACTCTTAAAACAACATGCACTTGAATTATCACTACTATCGGTTGTACACATGAACTCTTAAACAACATGCACTTGAATTATCCCTACTATCCGTAGTACACATGAACTCTTAAAACAACATGCACTTGAATTATCACTACTATCGCTAGTACACATGAACTCTTAAAACAACATGCACTTGAATTATCACTACTATCGGTAGTACACATGAACTCTTAAAACAACATGCACTTGAATTATCACTACTATCGGTTGTACACATGAACTCTTAAACAACATGCACTTGAATTATCCCTACTATCGGTAGTACACATGAACACTTAAAACAACATGCACTTGATTTATCACTACTATGGGTAGTACACATGAACTCTTAAAACAACATGCTCTTTAATTATCACTAATATCGGTTGTAGACATAAACTCTTAAACAACATGCACTTGAATTATCCCTACTATCGGTAGTACACATGAACTCTTAAAACAACATGCACTTGAATTATCACTACTATCGGTAGTACACATGAACTCTTAAAACAACATGCACTTGAATTATCACTACTATCGGTTGTACACATGAACTCTTAAAACAACATGCACTTGAATTATCACTACTATCGGTAGTACACATGAACTCTTAAAACAACATGCACTTGAATTATCACTACTATCGGTAGTACACATGAACTCTTAAAACAACATGCACTTGAATTATCACTACTATCGGTTGTACACATGAACTTTTAAAACAACATGCACTTGAGTTATCAGTAGTACACATGAACTCTTAAAACAACATGCACTTGAATTATCACTACTATCGGTTGTGCACATAAATCCATAAAAGAACACGAGTTATCACTATTATCGGCAGTTTACGTGAATCCTTACAAAGAACATTAGCTTAGTTGTCACCACTAGTCGTAGTACACATAAATCCATAAAACAGCTTGCACTTGAATTATCATTACTATCAGTAGTGCACATATATCCGTAAAATCAATGAATTTGAATGACCACTAACTACCAGTAGTATACATGAATCCATTCAAAGAACATGATCTTTAGTCATCACTACTGACACGCGCAAAAATTCTTATTAAAATCAATGAACTTAAGTTTTTAATGATACTAGTAGGGATGCTTTCTAAAACATTAATCCAAGTTGGGATTCACACCTGTACCAATGCACCTGTAACAGAATACCAACTTGCTTGTCCACGTCAATAAACAGTGGATTAGTCCAGTCACATGATCTGTCAATAGGTAGTACCCTAGCAGATACTGCCGTAGGGGTGTGAAATGTTAGAGATTTCAATATATTAGATCCAGCTCCGACAGGTGGAATGACCAGTTCCCTTTCTCGCTGCTTTTACCTTCCACAACTCAACCTCAGTCAGGTACCCATTTACAGCTGGGTAGACTGGAGGGTGACTTCACCTTGTTTCAAACCCTGCACCTTTGCCGTGAGAGGCAATAACAACTCTGCCAATCGTACACTCACACTGAATACTAACACCGGGTATATTTGAAGTATGACAGAACATTCTGTCTTTAAGAAAATTGTTTGATTCAGATAACGTCAGTCTGACGGTTGTTTTTTTTTTTTTTTTTCGACATTACGGTTTGTCTGTGTTTTCAAAACCACATTTTTATGTACTTGTATTTCCCTCAAGCATGCGTTGAAACTGGATGTTTCAACTTCCGGTTTAGGGAAAGGTTTGTGACCTTGGCTCGTCAATTTACATTTCTGAAGGATTTCGCCAATACCGCCCACCAGGTGCGGACTAACAATGATCTGGACCCCGGGCAATAAGGGCCCTTAGTCCCTAACCATCCATCCGACGGTAGATTATTGTTTTTGTCCTCTGCTGCTGTGGGACCTCCGGCTTTGTCCTTTTTACCCGACTGTTCAGTCCGCCCTTGACATCTGTCAATCTTCTAGACAGGCGTCCCAACCACAAGTACGTTTATAACTAAATGTATGGCACGTGAAACATGAATGGATGGATCTAGGGACGCACAGAAAAGGATCACTGCTTCTTGGCATGCATGTCGTAGAATGCGTTTAAAGGAAGCTATGCTAAAGCCAGCAACCTTTACAAGGTAAAAATAGTCTGCCTGCAGATGCTGCTGTAGATAAGTGACGTGTTAGAGACTTCACCTATACTAGGTCTCAGCTTTATGAAGTGACGGTGGACAGCTCTCCTCGTCCCAGCAATGTATCTCCGTATATTTAGTTGTATAAATAAAAAGTCCTGTAACGAATAATTAAAAAAAAAACCATCAGCTTTTCGGGAAAACAAGGAAAATGCTCACATTGCATAGCGAAAGTTAAACTGAACACCCATTAATAGAACACGCGGGCCTTTCAATTTCTTCATAGCGCATTGACCATAAGTCATGACAAGTTTGACTACAAAGATCCAGTGACCATAAGTCATGACAAGTTTGACTACAAAGATCCAGTGACCATAAGTCATGACAAGTTTGACTACAAAGATCCAGTGACCATAAGTCATGACAAGTTTGACTACAAAGATCCAGTGACCATAAGTCATGACAAGTTTGACTACAAAGATCCAGTGACCATAAGTCATGACAAGTTTGACTACAAAGATCCACATAAGTTGAAATGGAATGACAAGGAATAAAACGACAATAGGAGAGTTAATGCCGTCGTTAGGACACGTGGCAGAAACAGCACAATATTATTATTTCCTCGTCATATTTAGGCGGGTTACTTGCTGACATGCTACACAAATATGAAAAAAAAACAGACTGCTAGTGTATGGAGAAGGACCTGTCACGTGGAAATCCACACGGAAATAAATACAAAAACTGGAGGTTGAGAGAAAGGCTCTAGGGTGGGTTTAGGGGAGATACCTTGTTTTCTCTTATGCAAATCTTGAAGTAACGAGGACTGATGAACATCAACAGAATAAAGAGAGATCTAATATGTTACATGCAAACAATTTATCACATGGAAGCCAATCAATGAAATTTAAGAACTGCAAAAGAGATGGAGAAAGACTTGAAGTGGAGGCTGAAGAAATCCTACAGAAGAACGATTGAGAAAGGAGCCAAGGAAAAGGCAGCGAGGAAAAGAACTGGTCGCTCCACCTTTCGATGCTGGACCTAGTATAGTGAAGTCTCTAACACTTTTCTCCCCTACGGACTTCCTACCTACCATATATGACAGCAGATGGGAGGGGGCAGATATGAGTGCACAATGGAAGGGAGAGATATGAGGGCAGATAGAAGGGGAATATGAGGGCAGATAGGATGGGGGAAAGATATGAGAGCAAAATAGAGAGAACAGATAGGTCAGGGACAGATAAGAAATGGACTGATAGAAGGGGCAGATAGCAGGGGAAGTAGAAGGTTACAAGAATGAGAGGGCAGAAAGGAGGGGACAGATAGGAGTGGGCGGATAGGTCGGTGACACATAGGAAGTGGCCTGAAAGGAGGATAAAGGGGCGGATAGAAACAGGACAGACAAGAGGGTTAAAAATAGGCGAGAGTAAAACGATGGAGACAGATAGATGTAGGATAGATAGGAGAGGAATACAAAATGGAGAGATAGATAAGATGAATATGTGAGAGGGGGTGCAGTTAGGATGGGGGATATAGTATTTCATGTGTTGTGTGGGGAATATAGATGAAAGGTTGACAGATGTGAGATTGTATGTACTATGTGTGGAAGACAGCTGGAATCCTGAGATGTGGGATTCTATTTTCCTCCGTGGTTTTAATATGAAAGTGACTGGATTTTATTTTTGTTCTGTTTACGAATTAACTATGGATAGATGAGAGTGCATTTCCTGTGCTCATAACGATGGCTGATTGGGAGCGAGACAGTATTTTAACTGCTGTATGTGAAATAAAAACAACCTGACACAAAATGAGAGAAAATGTCTGGTGTATGTGAATTGAAGATGAGCCAGAAAGAAAGAAAGAAAGAAAGACAGAGAACAATGATTTGTCGATACTGTAAAGATGTAGTCGGCCTTGTGAAGCTGAAAACACCGCGGGCGTCTCTTTGAATTCCTCGGAAAATTGCAAGAAATCCATTCTGCCAGAGATTTAACTTAATAACTCGCACAGTATTACCGTCTTAAGACACTCTCAGAAGCCCTGGTCGAATGAGCGCGTGTCTAGCTATTACAGAAGCAGACAACCAGACGACAGTGGTGATGTACTCAACACACTTCAAGACAGCACCGTGTAAACATTAACTGGCAGTTCTTAAATATCTGTGTTCCAGATAGAAGCGTAGAGAGGTTCAATACAATCTGCCTCACGTGTTAATACGGGGGCTAGATATTGTCAATCTAACAATATACGATTACTGATTTCTATCAAGGATCTTGTAAAAGGCGGCTACGGAGACTTGCCAGTGGCACTACACACAGACTTGCCAGTGGCACTACACACAGACTTGACAGTGGCACTACACACAGACTTGACAGTGGCACTACACACAGACTTGACAGTGGCACTACACACAGACTTGACAGTAGCACTACACACAGACTTGACAGTGGCACCACACAGAGACTTGACAGTGGCACTACACACAGACTTGACAGTGGCACTACACACAGACTTGACAGTGGCACTACACAGAGACTTGCCAGTGGCACTACACAGAGACTTGACAGTGGCACCACACAGAAACTTGACAGTGGCACTACACACAGACTTGACAGTGGCACTACACAGAGACTTGACAGTGGCACTAAACACAGAATTGACAGTGGCACTACACAGAGACTTGGCAGTGGCACTACACAGACTTGACAGTGGCACTACACACAGAATTGACAGTGGCACTACACACAGACTTGACAGTGGCACTACACACAGACATGACAGTGGCACTACACACAGACTTGACAGTGGCACTACACACAGACTTGACAGTGGCACTACACACAGACTTGACAGTGGCACTACACACAGACTTGCCAGTGGCACTACACAGAGACTTGACAGTGGCACTACACAGAGACGTGACAGTGGCACTACACAGAGACTTGACAGTGGCACTACACACAGACTTGATCATATAAAACAAACTAATACAGAAACATCAACTGAATGAGAAATGAAGTACTTCCGTTCCTGAAACAAACTCCACGCTAATTATTCAACATTTTTCTTTTCGCCCCCTATGGAGCATAGCTCCACCCCTGCAGCTGGCCCCTTAGAATGCAAACATGTACATAGCATTCACACGTCCTTGTAGTGGTAGTTTCTATTGCTATTTGTTGTACATGAAGAGGTTGCTAGCCCAATACACAACCTTATATTAGTTGCCTTGTACGACATGCATGAAGGAGCAGTAGTTCTTTTCTTTCTTCGTCCCATAAGAGAGTCCCCCCCCGGGACTACGTGGGGCATGCTCCATAGGGAGCATGTAGTAACATGTAGAGAATAAACTTGGCGAGAGAGAGAAGAATGACAACAGTTCAGTCTCCAACACATGTCAGGTAAGGGAAAGTCACATGATCGTTCTGTCAATCTTGTTACAGTATTGCGCTTCCTTCTCAAGTCACAATTACCGGGTTTGAACCCTTTAGAGTTAGGGAAAATAAAGATATTGAGGAAAGGAAAAGGTCACCCCATCTTAAAAGGTTGAGACGTAGTATAGGGAAGTCTCAGACACTTTTTTTTTGGTTTAGGTGTTTGCTACTTTCCTTTGTGTAGCGCGCTCATTTCAATCATTAATGGTGCTGTTGGTTATATCAGGATGTTTTTTTATTTGGTGTGCTTTTTTCTTGATTGTGGTTATTATATGTTCTGTGCTGTATTATTCCTCACGTAGGATTTTTTTTTACTTTTTGGTGAATAGTTCCGTTTGTTGTTTTTCAGAAGCACATTTGTGTCTATGCTGGCATGGTTTTAATATTGGTTTATAGTTTATTTATGTTTTTTTTCCGATGAGATAGCTTTGTTATAGTCTTATATATTTTGTCTGTGTTGGTCGTATTTCTTGCATTCCAGTAAGAAGTGTTTAATGGTATTAGGTTCATAACATTCTTCACAGATAGGTTCCTCTATTCTAAAGTAGTCTGTTCCTAGTCTGAGTCGGAGTAGTTTTTTTAATAATATACTGGTATTTTTAGTTCGTCTTGTATTTTGACATTTTTTATTTGGTTTTGTTAAAGGCTGGTATGCATGTCTTCCTTTTGTACTCTAGTCCCATGCTATTCTCCATTCTTTGGTTCTTGTCCTTGCTATTAGACTCTTTATTTGGAATCTCCCTAGCCCTGTTTTAATTTTTTGAATGCTATTTCTTCCCTGTTTGGCTTCCCTGTCAGCGAGTTCGTTTCCTGTTATGCCAACATGAGATGAGATCCATGCTACCGTGACTTTGCATCCAGCAGTACTTAAGTATGTGTTTATATATAATATTTCTTCTATTATATCGGGCCTGCTACTCTCATTTCTGTTATTACGGTAATTGCTTGTAATGATGAGAGTGAGTCCGTGAGAATTGTTACTGTCTGTGGTGGGTTCTCTGTAACTACTTCTAAAGTCTAGAGTATTGCTACTAATTCTGCCGTGAAGATAGATGCGTTTTTAGTTACTTTGTATCTTTTTCTAATTCTCCATGTTGGTATGACTATTCCTTCCCCTAGTTGTTCATTGTCATCTTTAGACCCATCTTTATATATAGTTAAGCTGTTGTCAATGTACTGTTTGATGTGTTTGAGGGCTTTCTCTTTTATTACGCTAGGGTCTTTAAATTTGTTAATTATCTCTCTTTGATGTGGGAGTCAGTTTTTGGTACTTTTAGTTCCCATGGTGAAATTTTTCCTTTATATTGACTACTACTGTTTACTATATTGTACATGTATGGGTAATGATCTAATTCTTCTATCGTTTTCCACCTAGCAGGATACTTATTGTGGTCAAGTGGTATGTGCCCTATGTTTTGGTTATTTTTGTCATAGGTTTTGTGCGCTGGGTGTGTAGTGTCTTTTACCACTTTTGCCCAGTAGTTTAGTCTCAGTTCCTTTCTTCACAGTTCCCGTGGCATGATACCCAGCGCAACTTCTAGTGCTTCCACATATGTTCCTTTTGACGCTCCAGCTATGATTGACATTGCTTGATTTTGAATGAAGTCTAATTTCTTTTTATCACTGGGAGCTGTTGATTCATAGACCATGCTGGCATAGTCCAGTTTACC
Organism: Oreohelix idahoensis; assembly: GCA_024509875.1. Taxonomy (NCBI): domain Eukaryota; kingdom Metazoa; phylum Mollusca; class Gastropoda; order Stylommatophora; family Oreohelicidae; genus Oreohelix; species Oreohelix idahoensis. The sequence goes on along the minus strand of JAMPIV010023057.1, from coordinate 22,414 downwards.
TCCTACGAATGATTTGTAAAAGGTTATCATTGTCTTATTGCTGTCTCCCCATTCGAAACCTTTTATGTATTTTAGAATATTTCTCAGTCCTCTGCTGTTTTCTACTAGTTTTTCAATATGTTTATTCCAGTTAAGTTGTTGGTCTAATATCGTTCCTAGTAACCTACACGGGTCCTGGAGCAGGTCGACCACTTTAAATACCTCGGAGCTATCATAGACCGAAAGGGAGGCATCAAAGAAGAGTTGGCCACTCGAAAAGCAGCAGCTGGGAGACTTTTTCAGGCCATAAATCGAGGATTCCTCAGCAAGAGAGAGGTTGGTAAGAAAACGAAGATGGCTGTATACCGCTCCACCTATGTCCAGTCTTGACATATGGATGCGAGTCATGGGCAATGACTACAACCCATAAAAGCCAGATCCAAACCTCAGAAATGAGGTATCTGAGGAAGGTGGTTGAAGTAACAAGAAGAGACATGGTACGCAACCAGACGATACGTCAAGGCTTTAAATCCTACCCCTGCAGACCCAAGTAGAACAGTCCCAATTAAGATGGTTTGGCCATGTCTGCAGAATGGAAGAAGATCGGCTACCACGACAAGCATGGGAAACAAAGAGCCAAGGATCCAGACCCCGAGGACGACCCAGAGTCCGCTGGGAGGACAACATTAGACAATCTTTGAAGGACCGAGGACTAGAATGGAACCAGGCCAGGAGGAAGACAGCCGATAGGATAGTCTGGCGCTCTCTCTTCCAAACCTCTACACCTCACGGTAGAAGGGGAATGACTAAGTACGTAAGTAAGTAACCTACACGATTTGGCCGTGTTCATTTTTTCATTTATTTTTATATCTACGCGTATTATACTATTTGTAACTGTCCGAAAGGTGCAGATATCACAGCTACGGCGTAAACAGACAAAACGCAACCACCGTCCTTTTCAGGGCGAACGAGGAAGAAGAAGAAGTAACTGTCCGTCCTCTACTAAAGATCATTCCTATTGTTTTTTTTTTTGTTTGTGTGCATTTAGCTGGAATCCCCAAGTGTTTATCCACTCTGCCACTTTGTCTATTTGTCTCATACACTTCACTGCCCTACTGCATTATATACTATGGGACTCCCTTTCAACGTGAGAGTCGATTGGCAGTGTTTAGATCGCTTGCTTCTCACTCCAAAGTGGCTGGGTTCGAAACTTGGCAGCGTTACTCTAGAGTTCATTAAGCTATAAATGGGTAACTGGTGCTGCTCTTGAGTTAGGGAAGGCAAAGTGAGGGAAGAAGGGAACTGCTATGAGATAAGGTCTTGTATATTTGTGCAGCCTCCCTTATGTAACCGACAGATCTTGTGTCTAGACTGAACGGGAGGCTCCTCCGCAAAACTCCTCTTTAAAACAAACTTTGATGGGAGCAGGTGGCACCATGACACAAAGTTTAAACTGAGCATATTGTACTGCTCACAATTGACTCCCCTATGGTAGTATCTTACCTTGTTTTTAAAGGTTTTATATTTGTCCCTACCCGTCAAGATTTACCATTTAAATTCTTGTCCTTTATTCTCAAGGGATACAATTTATTGCTCCTTCCTCAGGGAGCATGACCTTCAACAAATTTATGCCAAGTCTTCCTGTCACGTGCCATCAGCTCAAGATCTGTCCATGTCTTCTTCATCCATCTCATGTCTGTTTCCAGTTATCTCCTCTTTGTGTTCCTTCGTCTCCCTCCACCAAACGGTTAAACAAATTACACGTGCCCACTGCCCAAGCCTAGGCTCGACTTATTCAGGAAATGCTAGGCTTGTTCTGCTACTCATCTGTGGTATAATCTTCCAAACGGCCTACAAACCACACTTAGTCCATATTCATACCATCGCAGACTTGTCAAAAACACCAATAGTGCAGATTATATGCCACCTTAATTTAGTTATGTTCCCAAATCAATATATAATATCATATGTAGGTGTTAAAGATAATGTTGTCTTGTTCAGTATTGATTATGATAAGGTACTGTAATGTGTGTAATTGTTATCGTACTGTTACTAAATTGGGATTTTATTTTATTGTATTTTATTTTATTTAAAAAAATAATATTTAAAATGTATGTGAGAATAAATGGAATCAGTCTAGAAGACGAGAGAAAAGGAAAGGCAGAATGTTAGACCGGCCTGCGTGCCCAATTCTAAACCCTTTGAAAATAACGTTCCTTCGTTCGTTCTCTTAAGACAAATAGAGGGCGACGGGAAAAACAGAGACGGGGATTGGAGACAAACATGAAAGGGATAAAGTAGACATGAACCAACACTGCACGGATGTCACAAGACATGAATGTGTTCTGTATGATGAAGGTCTGTGCTCCTTCCCCGTGTAGTTTCTGGGGAACTCTCAGATAGAATACGCATACTGCTCCCGCAGGTATGTCGCAAGTAACGAGGAGTATGAGGTTCTGTATGGGGTTATGTATGTGGTTGTGTATGTGGTTGTGTATGTGGTTGTGTATGGGGTTGTGTATGGGGTTGTGTATGGGGTTGTGTATGAGGTTGTGTATGTGGTTGTGTATGGGGTTGTGTATGGGGTTGTGTATGGGGTTGTGTATGGGGTTGTGTATGGGGTTGTGTATGGGGTTGTGTATGAGGTTGTGTATGGGGTTGTGTATGGGGTTGTGTATGAGGTTGTGTATGTGGTTGTGCATGGGGTTGTGTATGGGGTTGTGTATGGGGTTGTGTATGGGGTTGTGTATGGGGTTGTGTATGGGGTTGTGTATGGGGTTGTGTATGAGGTTGTGTATGAGGTTGTGTATGGGGTTGTGTATGGGGTTGTGTATGGGGTTGTGTATGGGGTTGTGTATGGGGTTGTGTATGGGGTTGTGTATGGGGTTGTGTATGGGGTTGTGTATGTGGTTGTGTATGTGGTTGTGTATGTGGTTGTGTGTATGTGGTTGTGCATGGGGTTGTGTATGTGATCGTGTATGGGGTTGTGTATGGGGTTGTGTATGTGGTTGTGTATGGGGTTGGCAACCTTATCTTGTAAAACAACTAGCTGTGACAATGACCGCGGGGACAATCCGTGAGTGCATTGATGTAGGATGGTTGAGGACCAGCTGAAGACAATGACCGCTGTGACAACCCGTGAGTGCATTGATGTAGGCTGGTTAAGGACCAGGTAAAGACAATCACCGCTGTGACAACCCGTGAGTGCATTGATGTAGGCTGGTTAAGGACCAGGTAAAGACAATCACCGCTGTGACAACCCGTGAGTGCATTGATGTAGGCTGGTTAAGGACCAGGTAAAGACAATCACCACTGTGACAACCCGTGAGTGCATTGATGTAGGCTGGTTGAGGACCAGCTAAAGTGGAGCCCCTATGTCCCATAAAGAGCAAAGAGGAAAACAAACAAACAAAGGCGCCTATGCTCCATGGTGAGCTGTAGAGTAATGATGATTGTCTAAAACTATCCAATCAAACGCCTGCATCTCCCGACGTTTCTTTACCTTCAAATGTAAAAAGGAAACAGCTTTATGTTGCAATTATGCGTACTCGTCCAGAGAGGATGACATTTGCTAAATCTCGGGCCTGAAGCGCTTTCCATGTTTTTATTGAAATGACAAACTAAATGCTACAGATTTGACATTAATGACAAGGGAATGAAAGGTTGAAAGAAAAACCTGAAATAAAAATGCGAGCTGTGTAGCAAATTTTCGTAATTGATTATTGAGAGGTCTGGAGTGAAATGTGTGGATCGTTCTGGTTATAAGATTTTTAAGTGCAAGTCCTTCATGACTGTGAGTTTGTATTTGGAAAATGTTATTAATTTTGATAATTCCTTCTGACTGATTAATCTATGCCGCGTGTAGTTTCCAAGGGTGTCTGATGAGGCAAAGAACTAATAGGACACTTGCTTCTTCAGGCATGTCGTACCAGGCGACTGAGATCACGTATGGGGCTAGCAACCTCATCATGTAAAGCAATATACTAGAGAAACCACCACTGAAAGATTAGGGGAAAGTTTAGTGCAGGCTTCCGGCAAGGGGACTAGCTGAAACAGTGGCTCCATGTTCCCTACATCTGTGTAGTCGGAGTCGGTAATCCAAGTCGTGCAGCCAGTCGTTTTTAGTGCAGCCGTAGCCGGTAATAAATGTCTGGACTCCGACTTGTATGTCATATTACTAGTAAAATAAATGTCTGGACTCCCACTTGTATGTCATATTACTAGTAAAATAAATGTCTGGACTCCCACTTGTATGTCATATTACTAGTAAAATAAATGTCTAGACTCCGACTTGTATGTCATATTACTAGTAAAATAAATGTCTGGACTATTACTTGTATGTCATATTACTAGTAAAAGAAATGTCTGGACTCCCACTTGTATGTTATATTACTAATAAAATAAATGTCTGGACTCCCACTTGTATGTTATATTACTAATAAAATAAATGTCTGGACTCCGACTTGTATGACATATTACTAATAAAATAAATGTCTGGACTCCCACTTGTATGTCATATTACTAGTAAAATAAATGTCTGGACTCCGACTTGTATGTCATATTACTAGTAAAATAAATGTCTGGACTCCGACTTGTATGTCATATTACTAATAAAATAAATGTCTGGACTCCGACTTGTATGTCATATTACTAGTTGTAGTGAAATTGACAGAGATACAACGGTAAAATACCTCCAAAGATAACATGTAAGGATAAAAACATAATGCGTAGGCTGCTGATAGTACATGATCGCCCAGACCGCGGGTCATCACCCTCCATAAAAATTGACTTGCTAGACAGGAGGGGAACGGCGGATAAAAAGGAAAAAATATGACTGGAAAGATTGCGTGAGACTAGAAAGGCTAAGGAGACGCAACTGGGGGGGAAACGGAGAAAAGTCACGTTTCCCAAGTTAACATAAAGTAAGGAACTCGACAGAAGGGACCTTGGATATGTTACGCCACAGTCATTTATTGGTCGCTTTTGCGATACCAAGCCTTTGATTTGAATTCAGCGGCAGGACGCAGATGTTTGGAATATTACAAAAATTAAAAAAGTAACTTTTTCGTAATATTAATGTTAGGAATATAAAAATTAGCTGGCCGGATGGCCCATTCTGAGCAGTGAACTAATATGTTCTTAATTTTACAGACGGATAGATAATATTGAAGATAATGACAAAAGACAGTGTTGTTCACATCAGTGACAGACTGTATGGAATAAAAAGTGTCGCTATTTGCACACAAAAAAAAAAAAAAAAAAAAACACGACCTAGAGACGCAGGTGTTCAAATCTACTTAGTAGGGAAGCGAAGGGACATTGGTGGGAGCTGTGTCTAAATATAACTTTTAACGACAAAATTTTGGAGGGGAGAGAAAGGTTGGTTCAAAAATCAAGTACGTTTTTGAAAAAAAAAAAGTAGAGACGGACAGACTAACAGATAAACATCCATACTTGACTGAAGCATGACTGAAATGACTTTAGGGTAGGAAATTTGAATTTGAAATAAACCTAGGCAGTGATTGGCCACAGACAATCATTTTATCGGCGCTCAGACGCGCAAGTGGGGCCATTCCTCAATAGTTGTTCGATGATAGACACAGTATTTTAAAGTGTGGTGATTTCCAAATGAAAGAAAGTGAAATAAATTCAGGGACGCCATACTATAGCCAGCAGCTCAGCTGAGTTTTGCTAGCATTTCTGTGTTCTTTATTCATAATCTGGTAAGATTGAAATTATTTCTTTGTATATTTTGAATATTGTTTAATGTTCGAGTGATTTGATACTGCCATATCATAATCTAGCCTTACAAACAAGTAGGGATTTGCTCTAGACCCCCCGCCCAAGTCAGGGTCTAGGGACCAACAATATACATAAACTCCAGCAAGGGTTAGGAAAGACAGATCAAGTGTTGAGAATAATGAAACATATTACCTATCCACTTTTAGGGAAGGAAACTAATAAATATTTTTCAGAATCTATAGTCTGGGAGGACCTATCTGATGTAAAACCACCATGGTAAATGTGCTGTTTGGTCAGAGAGATCTGACCTGTCTGTATGATGTGGTTGTTGTGTCCGTGTTGTGTCCAGACGTGGGTAGAGAATAGAATTTTGACACATAGCCAATACTTTGATTGCAGAGCTGTGAGTTTCAGTTGTCAACAAGGCGGTGTCCATTCAGTTGGTGATTTTACTCGAGTGTATCTGTGCAGTACGTTGTGACAGAGACCACTATTATTGCCCGCCAGCACGGAGAGGTGGGACCACCAGATTTCAGCACCAGAGCTACATATGCAAGATGAGTGAGCCTCTGGTCTGCTGGAAGTTCACCAACGCCTTTTAGTTGCTAATACCCCATAAAATTCCTGCAATTTACTGGACACTGTGTAGTCAATATAGACAGGTGTGATGAGGCCACCCCAACAGCACAAGCATTAACTATCCTCCCAAGTAGATGACTAATAGAACATTTTAATAAAACTAACTAGTCTAGTACTTATATATGTACACTCTTGCATTTATTATGTAACATTCCATGCATTTCTTTCATAATTTTTAAATCCTTTTTTTTTAAAAAAAAGTTCTGGTCAACATAAAACTTGATCCAGAACAAATAAATGTAATATAATTCTATCAAAAATTTTACACTCTTGAGTTAGTTCAGTGTATTATAATATTTGTTAAATATTATTAGTCTGCTTAAATATCTGTGGGTGTATCCATAACTATCACACCACATTACATATCATTACCCTAGACATTTTACGTAGCTACATTCATTAAGAAAAAAAATTGAGTGTGAGGTCGTAGTGGTAGCAAGAAAGGCCTTCTGACAATTCACAACTACATTTTATCTCAGGAGCCTTCACAGCTGGCCTCATACATTACATTTAGTAATATCACCATCATACAATACCATCAAACCCACTACATACATTGGGGGCTCGTCCGGGATAATTAGCCCAACAGTAATATTAGGATCTCCTGGTTGGAGAAATACAATTAGGGGAAAAAAATTGTGAAATTCCCTTTAAAATTAAAAGTGTCCCTGCAGATAAAAGTTGGTGAATCTTCACAGCCAGTGATAATTAATTAGTTAACTGGTTAGTTAGAATTAGTTAGACTATAGTCATAAGAAGTACTTAGTGTATTTACTGGTTAGAGATTTAGCTTGTATATTATTATATTGTCTGAAAAGTATGGCGGAGCTAGCAAAATTCCGATCAGCTGCTGTGCTGACCGCAAAGGAGATGGGAATGGATGGTCAGATTTTAATTCAATATGTAACGGCTGAATGTGATAAATATATTGAAAGGGAAGATAGAAAGGTAGCTGAAGAGAAGAGGTTACAAATTGAGGCTGATAGAGAAATTAAGAGGCTGCAGATTGAGGCAGAAGAAAAACGACAGCAAAGGGAGGCAGAAGAACAACGACAGCAAAGGGAGGCAGAAGAAAAACGACAGCAAAGGGAGGCAGAAGAAAAACGACAGCAAAGGGAGGCAGAAGATAGAAGGTTGCAAAGGGAGCACGAATTACGACTAAGGGAGCTGGAATTACAAGGCCCGGCTCCTGAAAATGGTGCCAGCCCCTTTGCCTCAGATGCTACGCCCAGTCTGGGAGCCTCAAACTCAGCTATGGGGTTTCATTTAGACCATTTTGTTGAAAAAGACGATGACATAGAGGGGTACCTAGGACGTTTTGAGTTATTAGCTACTACATATGGGTTAGAGAGAGAGAGGTGGAGTTTAAAGCTATCACAGGGATTGAGAGGTACTTCTTATGAAGTATTTGCCAAAATGAACAGGGAAGACCAAGACAATTATGACATGTTAAAGCAGGCTTTGTTATTAAGGTACGAGAAGAATGGTGATTTTTATCGTAAGAAATTTAGAAATGCCAAACTGTTGTCTGGGGAGACATACCACCAACTCTCTGCTAGACTAGAAACCTATTTGGAGAAATGGACGGCTCTGGGGAAGACCCAAGATCTAAAAGAAATGATCATGATTGAGCAATTGAGAGAGTCCATGGCTCCAGACATGAGAAAATTTCTCATGGAACAAGGTGCAGAGAAGTTGGGGGAAATTTTAAATGTTGCTGAGAGGTATCAGGCAGCTCAGGCAGAGGTAAGTGGTGCTAAAAAGAAGCACATAGACAATTTTAAAGCTCCACAGCAATTTAATAAATTTGATAATAGAGAGCAGGGAAATAAAGGTAGGACAAACTTTGAGCGGCCAAGAAATGACTATCGCGACAGAAACTCACAGTTCAATGACCAAAAGTTAATGAAAGAAAACCGTTGAACCAAGGAAAAAGATGGTGTAAATGGTGCAAGAAGGATAACCATAACACCGAATTTTGTAGAAGGAAACCTTCAAACATTGCTGCAATGAAGTCGGGGACGCGAAGATTAAAGGTTAATCCTAATGGACAACAGGAACCTTATCACCCCCAGTTTGTGAGGATGTTATTTGTAATGGGGTCACCATAAGGTGCCTTTATGATACAGGTTTGGATTATGATTCAGTTGTGAAGTCTAGCCTAGTGGACCCAAGTCAGTATACCACAGAAACAGTGGAAATACAAGGGGCGACTAAGGACATACCACTCATGACACTTCCCATCGCAAGGATAACGGTGAAAACTCGCTATGTGGAGGGAGAAATCAGAGCAGCAGTGATAGATGAACCAATCTACCCTCTGATATTGGGGTGTAGATACGTCTTCTTGGGGAATCCCGAGAAACCTGTGATCATGGCGACAGTGCAGACCAGGTCACAGAAGAAGGAGGAAGAAGGTGAACCTATAAATGCTCATCCAGAGGAGATGAGGAAGGCGCAGGCTGCGGATAGGACACTCAAGCCCTGTTTTAAAAAATTGCCCAAATGCCACACACCTCCGAGCAAGGGGGAATATTTCATGAAGAACAAACTCTTATACAGGAAGGCCGGAACTGGAACAAATGGTCACAACCAGCTGGTTCTTCCCACTTCATATAGAGATAAAGTGATGGAACTCGGGCATGCGATTCCCTTCAGTGGTCACATGGGGATCAGCGCCACAGGACAGCGTATAGCTTGTCATTACTTCTGGCCAGGGATAACGGAGGATATAAAAAGATATGTCAAATCCTGCCCAGAATGTCAAAGGGTAGCTCCAAAGCACTGGACTGCTCCTGCAACTCTAGGGGAAATGCCCATAGTGGGAACACCTTTTGAGAGGGTTGCAGTGGATATTGTAGGACCTCTCACTCGGACCAAGAGGAGGAACAGTTATATCCTTACTCTGGTGGACACTTGTTCTATGTGGGGAGAGGCGGTAGCCCTGCCATCAATTGATTCAAAACATGTAGCAGAGGCACTACTTACAATATTTACCCGATTAGGATTCCCGCATCAAATCTTGACGGATAATGGTTCTCAGTTCAAGGGGAAACTAACGGAAGAAGTTTTTAAGCTATTTCAAGCCAGACACTTTCATTGTAGTCCGTACATCCACAAGGGAACGGCCAGGTAGAGAGGTTCAACGGGACTCTCATTTCTATCCTGAGAAAGCTGGCACACGAAAAACCGGATCTGTGGGATCAATTCCTGCCCGCCGCATTGTTTGCGTACCGGGAGGTACCACATAGTTCAACCGGGATGGCTCCCGCAACTCTGCTATTTGGGAGGCCAATAAAAGGTCAATTAGAAGCTCTATTAAGGACCTGGACAGATGAGAAGGCGGAAGAGACTGTTACCTCATCGTATCAATACGTGAACGAACTGACCACTCGTTTGAAAGCTGGATGGAAACTGGCAAATGAAAATTTGAAGCAAGCCAGGAAGAAACATGCAGCATATTTTAATAGGAAGGCAAAGGACAGGGAACTGGCAGTCGGAGAGAAGGTGCTGCTTCTACTACCCGGAAGCCAGAATAAATTACAAATTGGTTGGCAAGGTCCATATACGGTTCTAGAGAAGGTGTCTAGAACAAACTATAAAATTGACAAAAAGGGGAAGGAGAAAGTTTATCATGTAAACCTGTTAAAGAAGTATCTGGACAGACCACTCCAGGAAAGCACCCCCTTATTGACCTTAGCTATTGCAACCCAGATGCAAAAGGAACCACTCACCTCACATGAATACCCATTACATCCTTGTGAAACCGCAGCACAGGTAAAAGTCAGTAAGCACCTGACTAAAAACCAGAGGGAGAGAGTTCAACAGGTTCTGGAGGAACATACAGATGTATTAACAGATAAACCAGGCCATACAAATTTGCTACAGTATGACATGAAACTGGTAGACTCAAACCCAATCTGTATGAGAGCCTATTCTATTCCGTTCGCGAAGGAGAAGGCATTGAAGGAAGAAATAGATTATTTATTGAAGGAGGGGATTATTTCGCACAGTGAATCATCTTTTAGTTCTAGTGTCGTTTTGTTGAGGAAACCGTCTGGGGAACACAGACTGTGCATAGATTACAGGAAACTGAATGCTGTCACAGAAGGACAAGTGGATCCATTACCAGACACAAAACAGTTATTTGCCAGACTGAACAAGGCAAAATACTTTTCAAAGGTGGATCTTAGTAAAGGCTATTACCAGATCCCAGTGAAGCCTGAAGTGAGACCTTATTTGGCTTTTAGCACTTCGGATGGACATTATGAATTCAATATGCTACCATTCGGACTGAAAAATGCTCCGAGTGTGTTTTCAAGGATGATGCGCAAATTGTTGGATCCCCTGAATAACCCATGTATCACGAATTTCATGGATGATATTCTCGTCGCCACAGAGACATTTGAAGAACACATTGAAGCTCTGGAGATGTTGTTTGATAGACTTCGGGAGGCGAACTTAACTGCTAGGCCAACAAAATGTTGTATTGGATGCAAAGAGTTGGAATTCTTGGGACACACTGTATATCAGGGTAATATGACCCCTGATCCTAAGAACTTGGAAAAAACTGCAGAGAGCACCTAGGCCGCAAACAAAAAAGGACGTGCGATCATTTGTGTCGTTATGCGGATTTTATCAGAAATACATCAAAAATTTTAACGCTATTTGTGCTCCTCTGACTGATCTGACTCGCAAGGGACTTCCAGATAAAATTATTTGGACTGCACAATGTGAACTAGCGTTCCAAGAGTTAAAGGAAAAACTCACTAGCAAGCCGATTCTCAAACTGCCTAATTAGAGTAGCGGCAGACGTGAGGAGTAATTTTACCTATGTGTATCGCTGGTTTTGGAACTTGCCATAGGCATGTTTTCAAGTGGGGAGATGTGTAGTGAAATTGACAGAGATACAACGGTAAAATACCTCCAAAGATAACATGTAAGGATAAAAACATAATGCGTAGGCTGCTGATAGTACATGATCGCCCAGACCGCGGGTCATCACCCTCCATAAAAATTGACTTGCTAGACAGGAGGGGAACGGCGGATAAAAAGGAAAAAATATGACTGGAAAGATTGCGTGAGACTAGAAAGGCTAAGGAGACGCAATTGGGGGGGAAACGGAGAAAAGTCACGTTTCCCAAGTTAACATAAAGTAAGGAACTCGACAGAAGGGACCTTGGATATGTTACGCCACAGTCATTTATTGGTCGCTTTTGCGATACCAAGCCTTTGATTTGAATTCAGCGGCAGGACGCAGATGTTTGGAATATTACAAAAATTAAAAAGTAACTTTTTCGTAATATTAATGTTAGGAATATAAAAATTAGCTGGCCGGATGGCCCATTCTGAGCAGTGAACTAATATGTTCTTAATTTTACAGACGGATAGATAATATTGAAGATAATGACAAAAGACAGTGTTGTTCACATCAGTGACAGACTGTATGGAATAAAAAGTGTCGCTATTTGCACAAAAAAAAAAAAAAAAAAAAAACACGACCTAGAGACGCAGGTGTTCAAATCTACTTAGTAGGGAAGCGAAGGGACATTGGTGGGAGCTGTGTCTAAATATAACTTTTAACGACAAAATTTTGGAGGGGAGAGAAAGGTTGGTTCAAAAATCAAGTACGTTTTTGAAAAAAAACAAGTAGAGACGGACAGACTAACAGATAAACATCCATACTTGACTGAAGCATGACTGAAATGACTTTAGGGTAGGAAATTTGAATTTGAAATAAACCTAGGCAGTGATTGGCCACAGACAATCATTTTATCGGCGCTCAGACGCGCAAGTGAGGCCATTCCTCAATAGTTGTTCGATGATAGACACAGTATTTTAAAGTGTGGTGATTTCCAAATGAAAGAAAGTGAAATAAATTCAGGGACGCCATACTATAGCCAGCAGCTCAGCTGAGTTTTGCTAGCATTTCTGTGTTCTTTATTCATAATCTGGTAAGATTGAAATTATTTCTTTGTATACTTTGAATATTGTTTAATGTTCGAGTGATTTGATACTGCCATATCATAATCTAGCCTTACAAACAAGTAGGGATTTGCTCTAGACCCCCCGCCCAAGTCAGGGTCTAGGGACCAACAATATACATAAACTCCAGCAAGGGTTAGGAAAGACAGACCAAGTGTTGAGAATAATGAAACATATTACCTATCCACTTTTAGGGAAGGAAACTAATAAATATTTTTCAGAATCTATAGTCTGGGAGGACCTATCTGATGTAAAACCACCATGGTAAATGTGCTGTTTGGTCAGAGAGATCTGACCTGTCTGTATGATGTGGTTGTTGTGTCCGTGTTGTGTCCAGACGTGGGTAGAGAATAGAATTTTGACACATAGCCAATACTTTGATTGCAGAGCTGTGAGTTTCAGTTGTCAACAAGGCGGTGTCCATTCAGTTGGTGATTTTACTCGAGTGTATCTGTGCAGTACGTTGTGACAGAGACCACTATTATTGCCCGCCAGCACGGAGAGGTGGGACCACCAGATTTCAGCACCAGAGCTACATATGCAAGATGAGTGAGCCTCTGGTCTGCTGGAAGTTCACCAACGCCTTTTAGTTGCTAATACCCCATAAAATTCCTGCAATTTACTGGACACTGTGTAGTCAATATAGACAGGTGTGATGAGGCCACCCCAACAGCACAAGCATTAACTATCCTCCCAAGTAGATGACTAATAGAACATTTTAATAAAACTAACTAGTCTAGTACTTATATATGTACACTCTTGCATTTATTATGTAACATTCCATGCATTTCTTTCATAATTTTTAAATCCTTTTCTTAAAAAAGTTCTGGTCAACATAAAACTTGATCCAGAACAAATAAATGTAATATAATTCTATCAAAAATTTTACACTCTTGAGTTAGTTCAGTGTATTATAATATTTGTTAAATATTATTAGTCAGCTTAAATATCTGTGGGTGTATCCATAACTATCACACCACATTACATATCATTACCCTAGACATTTTACGTAGCTACATTCATTAAGAAAAAAAATTGAGTGTGAGGTCGTAGTGGTAGCAAGAAAGGCCTTCTGACAATTCACAACTACATTTTATCTCAGGAGCCTTCACAGCTGGCCTCATACATTACATTTAGTAATATCACCATCATACAATACCATCAAACCCACTACACTAGTAAAAAAATGTAGTTGGCGTCGGAGTGGGATTTCTAAAATTCAGGAGTGGGAGTCGGAAAAATGTTTGGCGAACTCCACAACCCTGGTGTTACCTAAACGGACAAGGACAATAGCGATGAAGAGTTAAGCTATGACCCCAAAAATAATTTGAGTCTGTTTCGATTAGGCACGTGGAATATTTGAACATAATTACAGACTATGTACCTCTTCTTTAAAACAAACAAAGAGGGAAACCTGTGAAACAATTAACATAAACTGGTATGTTACACGCGCTCGTGAGAAATAAAGAAGTAGAATACAGGACAACATCAAAGTAACACACGTGATAGGCATAACGAGGCATTGAACCCAGGACCACCCCAACGTGACATCGCCTCTCAACAGGAGTGAATCATGACTAAACACACTGCCAAACTCAGCACCACAAAAGTACGGCTTCTTAGACACTTAATTTTCACGACTCCTCACGCAACTGTGAAATATAGGAACGGGAAACGGTGGAGAATATTTATAGACGCAATCAGCTCTGTAACTTTTGTTAGTATTGGCCAGTATACAGGGTGGTAATAAAGTTCTGGTGAGGTATTAAATTTTAAAGTTATACAAACAATAGAACTTTGTATTAAAAAACACATGAAAGCTCAATTATTACAGTTTTTTAATGTAACAATTTAATTGATATAAATGTGATATGTATTTACCTGTATTTGCAGATATCGGTTAACCTCAGATGGCGTCAGTTCAAGAAAAGGTTAACTGTGTGTTTTGGCTTGCGGAACTGAAATCAGTAACAGCTGTGAAAAGACAGTTTGTTACTTATTATGGACAAGATTAACCCCATAAAAACTCCATAACTGGGTGGATGGACACTCTTAAATAAACCGGATCAGTTAAAGACAAACCACGATCCCGGAGACCCAGAATTTGTGAGGACACTGTGGCTGAAGTTGCAGAAGCTTTTACCAGAAATAAATTTAAAAAAAAAAAAATCCCTGCACAATCTTAATCCTGACCCAAATGTCGTAGGCAACTTATTAGGATGGTATCGAAGAACATGTACACTACTGTTTATTTCAACCGGCTTTAGCTGTTAGTTGTGTCTCAGTGCTCAATCGTGGATGAGCATGAACTTTGGCCAGTGCAATTTTAATGACGATATTTTCAATAAATCCATAAGCGCCACCACTCTTCAGTTTGCCAGCGAATGATTGAGTCTCAGAGAATAAAGAAAAACTAAAATAGAAATCGATCAGACGATTGATTGTCTATCGATTGGCGAAACATCAAAGACGTGATATTTTGAGCGATGTGTATCAGATTTTTCAACTGAGGGATAGAGTGACAGTTTACCTAGAGAGTTTCCCCTTTTTACAGCCAGCAAAATAGCCAGATACTTTCATATGTCAAACAGGCAACACAGACTGACAATCACAGACGTAATCTGACATAAATTAGTGAGTCGCAAATAAAACACGTGATCGGATAGAAGTTCTTTCGGCACGAATCAAAAGATCTGGGGAAAACTGTATCAGTTCCGTTTCATTGGATACATTTTTGTGTCTTTATTTTTCTTGAGGGAGTTGGGTTGCCTTGGCTAGTATCCGGCCATGTTTAAAATTAACATTATCGATTTTACTCTCGTACGTCGAACTGCCCTGCCCTGAAGTTGGATATTCTATTGTTAAAAGCTATTAATGGTGGCTAATTGACTGCATTCTTAACATCCGAATACATTACGTCATTCTCCCTCTCACTCCCACACACACACACACACACACACATACTCTCTCTCTCTCTCTCTCTCTCTCTCTCTCTCTCTCTCTCTCTCTCTCTCTCTCTCTCTCTCTCTCTCTCTCTCTCTATGTAGCCCTTACAATGAGATAGCTTTTTAAAAAAACGTTGAAAAGCGAGCAATTAAATTAAAGTAAACTACATGCTGTGCGCCGTATAATTTTTGTTTCTAAAAAGTCAGACATTAATAAAATATGCTGTCAATTATCGTGCTAGCCATTGTAGCCACGTGCGGAGCACAGGCGATTTTTTGATGTTAAATAAGATAAACGATAATTTAATAGAGAACATAAAACGACAATTATCAATCAATCAATCAATACCCTTTAGCTCCCCGAGGAGCAAAGGCCTTCAAAAAACACATGCGAAGTCTTCCTGTCCCATGCCATCCTCTCAAATTCTTTCCATGTTTTCCTCATCAATGACATTTATAAGTGTCAGTTAAGTTTTCATTTTAAATAAAAGCATGCCTCGAGGTAACTGCAGTGCAGACAAATCATTGTGACCCGCTGTGTGTCAAAGTGATTAATAGATAGTTCGTATTACGTGACTGAAAAAAATTTGCATCAGCAGTGGTTCTCAAAATATATAGGAAAAGTCCCTTACTAAGTTTGATGCTAGTAACTATAAAAAGTTTCGAAGCATTCACATGCACTTGAAATTGTAACAAATACAGTCAGTAAAAATTGACAAAAATAGAATGTCTGTCACCAGGTAGAGCAGCGCGTGAGAATCATTAACAAAATGCAGAATGATAAAAACTAAGATCACGTTGATCAAAGAGCGCAGACGGGCAGACAGAGCAGCAGAGAGAGATAGAGACGGCCGTGCTATTAGCAAGTAGAGCAACACTTTAGACTACAAACTTCAAAATTTTAGAGATAGAAGTAGAAATAAGAAAGAGATCTCTTCAAAGACAGCAACCCTTCAACATCAAGCACTACATCTTCGGTGCACGTTTTTCTTAACCAAGGAGAGGTAACAAGTATCTGTACATTAATAGTTGTGCCTGCTCAAACACAATGCTGAAAAATACTTTAAAAAAATCTAGTACTAGATGGATAGCAGCTGCCTTAACTGAGAGAGTAGTATTTCGCTTGGGAACATGGCCATCAGAAGGTTTATCTTCGCATAGTCACAGTTTCGCTGATAACATAAACCTTCACGTCAGAAGAAAGAAAACATTACAGCTCTGCCAGAAAGAGACATTTGGACAGCTTATCGAACCTTAAAGAGATTTTATAACTTTTTGATGCCAGAAGTATCGAATAGAGGAGAAAGACTGTAGTTGCATTTTTTTTAAGTTGATACAGCAACAAATCTAATCGTCACAAATAACTTGGTGTAGCCATCGACTAGGGAAGAAGACAATACTGACTAACAGTTTGGGAAGTTTTATTGATCCATTTATTATGCTGTTGTAAAATTCCAATTATTGTGAAGAAAAGAAGAGAAAGATAGGACGAACTGTTTAACCTAAATAAAGACATAACTTTTCCTGGAGTTTTTTGTTGTTGAAAACTCTACATGTAACTCTGTCGTGACGTCAAAGAAATACATGTCGCCAAGTTTCATCGTTGTGGACAGTGTTGGTGAACATTTGTACTTTTGTGAAGATCATATATCTTTGTCACAGGATAGACATTCGCCGAAATTTTGAGTTAGTCACGTTGGAAAGTGGCTACGCTGTTAGAATAGAAAACCCCGTTTGGCGAGTTGTGCCAAAACGGAAGACGATATGAAACTTTTGGCGCAAAACATTCTACGAGATGTCAGCCGTCCTGTTCGGACGTTTGTTCCCTTTGTCAGCGGTTTTGCTGGGATTACATGAATGCCATTCTTGTTCTTGGCTTGCCAATTGTTTCAGGTGTTCAGGATTATTGGTATATTACTAGAATGTGGATGTGATTTCTAGTGGTTTTTTCCTGGATAGTATTTACGTAGAATCTTGCAAGTATGTATTGCTTTGCGTCAGTTTTGGCCTTAGCCTGTGAACGATAGTCGTTGTGTGGTCGCTGGGTAGAGTATGTCGGTGACTATTTTTGCTATTAGGTTAAGCTGTTGATTACGGCAAGTAGTTTGGCATTTTTATTACGTTGTGTATTGCATTTAGTGTGTATTGATAGCCGTGTATGACTTCTGTGTGTGCACATTATTTATTAAAGGGATCATACCTGCTTTAGGTGTTATTATATTACTCATGTCAGCTACGGTGTACTGTGGTCGTACCTTTGAGACAGCGAGCTAAAAGTCTAGTGTGAGTGTGCCTTAAACCCATAGTACCAGTAGAGAGTTTGTTCAAACAGCACAAGTAGCCCGGTGTGCTCTGTGTGTGTGCTGTGTACCATTAGGTACATATAACTTATTTAGACAATCTTGAATAACTTCTGTCATTATAAGATTGCTCAAGAAAGGAAAAATGGAATCTGCTGGGACAACAGAAAGGACAAATGAAATTAACCATGACAACAGAAAGGAAAGATCGAATGAACTGTGACAACAGAAAGGAAAGATCGAATGAATTGTGACAACAGAAAGGAAAGATCGAATGAACTGTGACAACAGAAAAAAAAATTGAATGCAAAAAAAAAAAAAAAAAAAAATTAAAAGAGAGAACGACGAAAGCAGAAGATACTAGAAAGTTCAAAGTCGTGGCATGGAAAGAAATAGTCATATATATATATATATATATATATATATATATATATATATATATATATATATCTATATATATATATATATATATATATATATATATATATATATATATATATATATATATATATATATAATCCCAGCTTTTTCTGTCAGTACGTAACGCTAAGGGATGCAACTTGGTTGAAAGTTAGACATTAATTGTATTGTTTCCCTTATATGTACTCTCCCGAAAATAGTAACACTTACCAAAGAAGAATGCGCAAATGACGGTGTGCACAAAAATATTTATAGAATGTGTGATCCCGTATACACACATTGGGATCCTCGCTGCTGCTATGTAGTTCGTGTACTGTGGTGATGTGCAGTGGTATTTTTTAATACTTTTAAATAAGTAAAATTGCCGTTAAGTATTGGTGCTTTTGAATTTAATTCCCGTCTTATGACGGGCTTGTACACTAGTTAATAATATAATTACGAGTAATAAACAGCATGGGGTCAACGAATAGTGCGGAGACATGATCATTTATATCAGCGGGGATGGTACTTGAAGAGGAAGAAGAATCTGGGGGCTCCATCAAAACCTCAGTGGGCCTGTGACAATGTGAGCTTCTGAAACGTGGATATACTGGTTCAAATGAAAGCACTAATTGATTATTCGTAGCAAAAGTGCAGGCAGAGATATCGGTATCACCAGACAGTTAGAGAAATCGATTACACAGACGACAAGCAATATACCGTTCAAAGAAACGAGAGTTTTATCGACACTGGAGGAATGTTTCCTTAATTGCATTCCGTGATTATCCACCTCTGAAATTCAAGTGCTTAAAAACATCACGGGCAAATATCAAGGCAGAAACAAGTAGGTCTGTGTTCGAAGCCCATATACCAAAGCTAAAACATGCTTGATTTGTTCATTATTTTTATTTGTTGTTGATTATTTCTTAGTGTCTGTCTCTTATCTTTCTTCCTGACTGTATTTCTTTCTCGTTCGTGCTCATCAATTCTCTTTCTCTCGGTATGTTCGTCTTTATTTGCTTCTTCCCTTCACTTAGTTTTTCCTTATAGCTATCTTTCCTTCCGTACTTCACTCATTCATTCTATATTCCTTTGTCTTTTTATGTTGGTGACTATTTTTCTTTCTCTGTGTTATTATCTTTATTTATATTTTTTTTGTACTTGTCCCCTTGTATACCTATCTACTTACCTGCATATTTAATCGTATCGTACCTACCTACCAACTTACCTATCTACCTCTGTCTGTCAGTCTGTATGTCTGTCTATCTGCCTACATACCTACCTACCTACTTACCTAACTACCTCTGTCTGTCTATCTGCCTACCTACCTACATACCTGCCTACCTACCTACCTCTGTCTGTCTGACTATCTTACATCTCTCCCACAAATTAAACAACTGACTCATGTATGTCTATCTGTCTGTCTGTCTGTGACGTATAATGGAAATATAGCCTACGGTAATCTGACAGTCTTTGTAATCCCGTTAGCGTTCTATGATTTGCTAGCAAAACCATGCATTTTTCTGCCTGTCTTACTCATACAAGCTTATTTTTCACCCACGTCTCTTTTCCTTGAACATAAACAAACGAAGCGTTTACAAACTTTCGTGACCTGCCAGTCATAACAGGTAGCGAATCAGGTTTGTTTATCGAGTCTTCTCACGCGAGCTTATCTGTCAATCATACGATACCTGACAGACGCACGTGAAGAACCAAAGATCCTTTGAAGTAAGTCTCACGGGCAAAATCTTTCCCCGAGTACGCTTTGAAGTTCGTACTCAGGGACTGGGCTCTTTGATCTTCAGAAGCGGGCATTCGTATGGATAAAATCTTCGAGAACCCCGTTACACGGATATAAGTCTTTTGATGGCGGTTGAAACCTCGCCAGAAGAGCGACCGTAAAGCTTTTATCTCGGAAACTCTGTTTCTGATTCTCTCGATACACATGGTAACGTGAAAAGTAACATCATCTGTAGATCAGAGAACCATGCTGATATATAAACTGTGGTTTCTTAAACCTGCTATCAGTTGTCACTCAGAATTTTTGGATAGTGTAAGCACGTAGTTCTAGAACCATTGTGGAAGACGTGTTAATAGCATTGGTGGGGATTGTCATTCTGATTTTCTGGTAATAGGAATTAGTGCTTACGTGTTAAAGTGTTAAGTTTTTACCATTATAAATTCACTTAAAGTTCTAGCTGTTAAAACCAGTGAAATAAAATAACGCGTAGCTATTTTTACCAGAGGTTCGGTTATAATGTTAATTTTCACCACCCGCTTTCTCACACAAGAAGAGACAGTTTTAATTGACTGATTATATGCTAGGCGCGACTGATAGTGACAGAAAAGAATTCACGTTTTATTTCATTGTGCGTATTTACTATAAGTGACTATTATTTAATACCATACGATGATTAACAGACGCCGACAATTTAATAGCTATTAACGACGGGCGATATTTATGTAAGTGCGCGTATGAATAATCGAATAACGATTAACAAAGTACGCTGATCGTTGACCGGGAGCGGGAGTGGAAGAGCTGCATATCTCAACCAAACCTGCACTCGCTAAGCGACGCGCGACAGTATAGGCGTAAAAGAAAGACACCGTGTGCCTTTTAACTTTAATCAGGACTGACGGAGTGGATAAGAGATTGCCTTGTCCCCGTTTGTGTGCATATATGTAGCTTTATAGAATAGCATCATTTTTCCATAAATGTTTCTTTTATTTCTGCAGACCTGATCAAGGGCGTCCAGCGGTCTTTTTCATAGGTCTATTTCTTCATTTACTGATTGGTTAATGTTGTCTTTTTCTTCTTGGCTTGTGCGTCCCCAAGTTCATTTGTGAACAAGGATTGGCCAACGATACATGAAAAACATTTTAACTTGAAAATTGAACTGGACTTACACAACCCAGCATTATTTTTTTTCAATTTTATCAGCCCAGTGGAGTGTGAAACCAATAACATTTTCCCCGATTTCTGACAGTCGTACTCAAGTGTAGCATCTAGAATTTACGCTGTTTCAGAATCGGCACTCGCCCATACAGTCAACCGATTTATCAATTGTAACATTTTAGCAACCAGATGTTTCCCAATACTGGAAGTATGTTCCTCCTTTTTTAACTGTGAACCTCAGGAGCACGGTCTGCTACACTAACTATTCGAGGTGAGATTTTGTTCATCCAGGGAAAATTAAAACACCAAAGTCGGCGTTCACCTCGTTAGTCTTGGTAGAGGATGGACTGGGGCCAATTTGGAAAATAAAACCTGGCAATTTATATATTCAGGATAATTGTATTTCCAAGGGATATCACCAAGAGTAGGTAAGCGCGATTGAGTGGCCACTGTATGACAGAGAGAGAGAATATTTTTCTTGGTTTCAGAAACGTTACCAACATTGGAGTTTGCTTAAACGTGTTTACTTTACTGGGTAGCATTTAGTAGGAACTTGTTTCTCTACTGTCTATTCTGTAACATAGTGCTAACCTTTGACCTCTGTGTTATTAACTCTTTGGGTTCTTTTATCCATAGGGGGATGGCACATTTATTCTGTTATTTCACATGTATATAAATCTGATTTTATTTTGATCTTTCTTTAGATGTTTGATGTTGTCAAGTTTAAATGATAACAAACAACAAAAGAAACTTAACTTTGTGTGTTGGTCAGACCCATACCCAATTAACCATAGTTTTTCACGTTTGTGTGTCTTGTTGTCACATAGCTGTGTGTGTGTATGTAGTAAACTTATATTTATATATGAGGAGGACAAGGTTGTCTTATACTAAATTATAGTCGTATAGATAGGCTGTACTAGAGAAACTTACTCATTCCAGAGACATATCTTCTCCTTATGCTATTCGCCCGTGAAATCTATTTCTCACACCTTTTTTTCTCACGTACTTATAACACCATCCACTCTACTCAGACCAAACATAACTCACAAATCTATCGGTACGACACTGTCTTATATCTCTCCCACAAATTAAACAACAGACTCATGTATGTCTGTCTGTCTGTCTTACATCTCTCCCACAAATTAAACAAGTGACTCATGTATGTCTATCTATCTGAAACTTGCAGAAAACAACACTTCAGCTCTTCATTGGAACATCACTAATTGAAAACGTAAATGAACACAGAACTCTATGTATCACTGTTGACCAACACCTAAGTTGGAACTCACATGTACATGCACTCACAAAGCAAACAGCACAAAAAGTTTACCCATTAGCCAAAATTAAACATTTCCTGGATGAGGAGGCAAGGAAAATGTTCTACATATCTCATATACAAACGCATCTAGACTATTGTTCCACAATCTGGGATGGTTGTTCAGTCTCCAACACAAAAAGGCTCCACTCGCTTCAAAAACGCGCAATGCGCCTTGTTGCTGATAAACACCAATCACATTGTATAGATTTAT
>JAMPIV010023056.1:0-54133 GCA_024509875.1 Oreohelix idahoensis | reverse complement strand
GAATCAGGAAACCAGCAGGACTTCAAGGGTTAAGTTAGTAGTACCGAATGGACTCAGGTCAGCAAGCTTCAGTCTTCGTTGGCATTGATCACCACTTCTGGCAGGGCACATCAATAAAGTCAGGCCACGTCAGAGGAATGGTATCAGCACAACTTGCACCAGACGTCACTTGCACTAACTCTGGATAGGTAACGTTCCATGCGTGGGTAGCACAGTATGTGAAATGGCAATGCTGCGGATATTCACTACAGCCTGGGATGCCGGTCAACATATTGACACTACCTATACCACCCAAATATGGACGATCTATCTCCTCTGCCGACCACACACAGTCAGGCACCAGACCCCGAGATTAATCTCTCTCTGCCGACACACAAAGTCAGGCACCAGTGCCCATCTAATACCAAAAAATCCGATCCCTCTAACTCCGCTTGCAGCTCACCGGGATCGCACCTTACTAAACCTATACTCCAAAGTACATTCTCCAATACCTCATAAAGGACAAACCAGACGGACGCTAGCTGCTTGCCACTTAACTCAACCACCTTAGACCCAGTTTTTCTAAGCTTTACTGCCAAACTTGATCAGCACAATTGTTCTGTAAAACATTGTTCAAAACAAAATAATTAACACAATGTCAAAACTGCTAGGTGTACTGCGAAAATACACTCTGCCACTTATGATCTCAGAAAAGAAACAAAAACTGGGTCACGTACCGCAACGCGTCACACTTGACCGCCTACAGTTACGCTACCTACAGACTGTCAAAATACATACCCGAAACTGGCAACTGAAAAATAACTCACTATCGTTGACTTTAACCAACAGAAGGCGCCAACACGGCTCCCACTTCTAAACCTCTGTGTGTACATAATAATATACTGGCCTGTATATAACAAACTATAAGCCCTACGGCCTATAGAATAGACGAGCCATCCAAATGTCATTCATCTAGCTGGAAATTAAATATTTACAAATTACAGGCCCACGGGCCTTTAGGCTCACCTCACAAAATCGGACGAACGCCCTCCAGATGTCGGACTAGTAATATTGTGGTATTTATTCACCATCAACATATGGATCATAATACTAGCAGTATCAAGACTCGTTATCTAAGAATACGACCACAACAAAGACTAGCTGACACAAACTCACCATAACACCTGTAGCAGGCTAAGTTCCCTTTAATAAATAATCATGCACACAACGTAGCCATACACGGCTAGAAAATACAATATGCAACACAATGCAACATGGATGCCAAAATAACTTGCGATAATCAACAACGCAATTTACCATTATCATACCGAGTGAACAACACGGTGACTTTCGCTCACCGGCTAAGTTTTGCAATCTAATAAAGCAATACTTGACTACAAATGACTTCTCATCAATGAATTACGAAAGAATGCTGCTAGAAACTACACCACTGTTCTAGACATATGCAAACTAAACTTGACCACATGAATAAATGACAAGCACTATCCATGAACAATTAATGGCATCCAAATATCCCAGCGAAAAATGCTGACAGGGAACAACACAGCGACCCTCTCCGGCCGGTATCCAGAAACTCAACTAACTTTCCGCGCCAGAATTCGGGGCGTACTTCCTTCCAGGTCACATGACCAAAAACGGGTTTTAAAAAATTATCTCAATGTCACCACTCACAGCGTGACCAACTTAATATTTTGTAGAACATCTATACTGTGACCATATATATAATATTTAAGATACAACACACACAGACACATATAAAATATATATATATAAATTATATATATATATATATATATATATATATATATATATATATATATATATATATATATAATATATAAATCCTTAGTTAGAGTTGGTAACTTGGTTGAGTGGATTTGATGTCTGCACCTGTATGACTCATTTTTTTAAAAATAAATACATATATACAGAGCTAATAGTATAATTAATACTTTGCTGAATTACCTTCGGTATGGGGCTCAGTAAATACGAGTCAAGTGTTACATCGTGACACATATTTTTTCTCACAGAAGTTTGGTGGGGAAATATAAAATTTACAACAAAATTAAAAGATACAGTTTTTTACTTGTCATTCGAAAATCCCCGTGAGACTTCCTAAAATAGGAGCATCATCCTCCTATTTATATTTCTGCCAAGGGTAATTTGCTACCTTTGACAAACTCATCCTTTTGCTCCACTTTCGGGCCATTCGTGGACGGCAGATCAAGATAGACAAACCGCGACACTACAGGTAGACTTACCTGAATGAAACGGTCTGTTCTATCAATTACAAAATGGCACTCCTGAGTTATTGTCTCCATGATGTGAACGTTATGTAGAAAGCATAAAGTCCCTACTAATTACAGTTTTCTCCAAAAGAGTATAAATAAGGGTAAAGATTCCTAAATGGATTCCTCAATAATCATACAATGGTTGGTTTGGTTGTTCGTCCATCACGGGTGATGAAGACCACTCTGTTCATCCAATTATTTAAGAATATGTTAGGTTAGTCTATGGGTACGAAGGTGACTGAAGAGCCCGATGCGGGCCTGGAAAGATCTTGGACAGTGTGGGCAGGGAATGTTTGCTTCATGTGAAGGTTTTATTTCACGGTCCTTTCTAGCTTGTCTCCGCTGTTCCGCTGCTGCTCTTCTGGATGATTCGCATGCTGCTGCACCTTTACGAAGAGATGTGCGCCAAGCAGTTCGGTCTTGCGCAGCAGCTTCCCATGTGTCTGGGTTTATGTCAAAGGTTTTCAATGACGTCTTTAACGTGTCTTTGAAGCGCTTCTTTTGGCCACCATGGGAGCGTTTACCCTTCTGCATCTCACCATAAAAGAGTATCTTTGGCAGTCGATGGTCTGGCATGCGGACTACATGACCTGCCCAGCGAATTTGTGACTGCATCAGAATAGTATCAATACTAGGGATACCAGCTCTGTCAAGAACGGCGGTATCCGGGATCTTGTCTTGCCATTTGATGTTCATTATCTTCCTGAGACAGACTGTAGGAAAGTGGTTTAGCTTCTTTACGTGGCGCCTGTATACAGTCCATGTTTCACATGCATATAGCAGCACTGGAAGCACCGCAGCTCTGTACACCTTCAGCTTTGTCTGTAGACTAATGCCACTTCGATGCCAAACGTTGGTGTATAGTCTGCCAAATGTGCTGCTGGCTTTGGAGATCCTGGTGTTCACCTCATCATCAATGACAATGTTCTGGGATAGTGTGCTACCAAGGTATGTGAATCTGTTCACAACATTCAGTTTCTCACACCATTAACCTTGATGACTGGCTCAGTATAAACTGTGCCAGGAGCTGGTTGGTACATGATTTCTGTTTTCTTCGTGTTGATGGTAAGCCCAAAGTTGGCGCAGGCTTCGGAGAATCTATCCACACTATGCTGCAGATCAGCCTCTGAGCCAGCATTGAGGGCACAATCATCAGCAAACAAGAAGATCTCTGATGGTGTGTGATTTGACCTTGGTTTTTGCTTGAAGCCTCCTAAGGTTAAACAATTTTCCATCAATACGATAACTAATGTCGATTCCTGTGTTCCCGTCTCTAAAAGCATCAGTCAGCATAGCAGAAAACATGATACTGAACAGAGTCGGTGCAAGTACGCACCCTTGTTTAACTCCATTTGAGACGGGGAAAGGCTCTGATAGCTCACCGTTTTCCTGAACTCTAGCCTGCATTCCATCATGCAGTTGCTGCACTATTGTGATAAATTTCTTTGGGCAGCCGTATTTTGCCATGATCATCCATAGACCCTCTCTACTGACCGTGTCGAACGCCTTTGTCAAGTCGATGAAAGCTGTGTAACAGGTCACAGTGCTGTTCTTGGCATTTTTCTTGTAGCTGTCTTGCAGCGAACACCATATCTGTGGTTCCACGTTCTTTCCGGAATCCACACTGACTTTCAGGTAAAAGACCTTTGTCAAGATGAGCCGTAAGGCGATTCAAAAGGATTCTGGCGAATATCTTCCCAGCGATTGATAAAAGAGAGATGCCTCGATGATTGTTGCAGTCTTGGCGATTACCTTTACGTTTATATAGATGTATAATTGAGGCATCTTTGAGATCGTGTGGGATGGTTTCACTCTGCCACATTTGCTGGAAGATCATATGAAGTTTCTCTATCAGAACTGCACCGCCATCTTTATAAACCTCAACAGGAATTGAATCGGAGCCAGGGGCCTTTCCGCTAGACAGTTGACGAATCGCTTTTTTAGTTTCCTCCAGAGTTGGTACATCATCTAATGCTTCATTTATAGGAATTTGGGGCAGGCGGATGATGGCTTCGTCGTTAATAGATGATGGCTGGTTCAAGATATTATTAAAATGTTCAGCCCAGCGTTGGAGCATTTTTTCCTTGTCTGTAATTAGTGTTTTTCCATCTGCATTAAGGAGGGGAAATGATCCTGATGATGTTGGACCATAGACCGCTTTGAGTGCAAGGTAAAAGTTTTTCAAGTCATGGCTGTCAGCAAAGCCTTGGAGCTCATCTGCTTTATTACTCAGCCATGAATCCCGCATCTGGCGTAGTTTATGTTGGACGATTCTACGCATGTTGTTGAAAGCGTCTTTCTTGGATGTAGATTTTGGATCATTTAAATATGCTTTATGGAGATGGTGTTTCTCAGCCAACATCTGCTTTATATCATCTGAGTTCTCATCAAACCAGTCATTTTGTTTCTTGATGGAAGGACCCAGGACCTCTGTAGCAGTGTTGTAGATCTGCTCACTTAGGGCTGCCCAATTTGTTTCCACACTTTGG
This sequence comes from Oreohelix idahoensis, assembly GCA_024509875.1. Lineage (NCBI taxonomy): Eukaryota > Metazoa > Mollusca > Gastropoda > Stylommatophora > Oreohelicidae > Oreohelix > Oreohelix idahoensis. The sequence continues at coordinate 49,353 of JAMPIV010023056.1, read as the reverse complement.
CCGTCTAGCGAGATAGATTTGAGACGGTCTTCTAAGGTGTCAGTAAATGACTGTTTGATTTTTGTCTTCTTTAATTTGGTGACATCCAGCCTCTTTTGAGTTTTTCTTCCCCTGAGGGCGCGCTGGCCTGGCTGGTTGGATACGAATTTTAAGTTTAGATACAATGAGGCGATGATCAGTCCAGCATTCAGCACCACACATGGACTTGGTCACCCGGACATCTTGCCTGTCCTTCTTCCTAACAATTACATAGTCAATTAGGTGCCAATGCTTTGAGCGAGGGTGCATCCAGGAGGTCCTGTTGCGGGTAGGAAGTCGAAAAATGGTGTTGGTGACAAGGAGGTTCTCGTCTTTCTTCAGTTCCTCTTCCGCTCCAAAAGAATGTATAACCTGCACCCTTTTCGCAAAGTTGGCCCTCGCCTGCAAGTCGAGTTTCACTCAGTGCTGCTATGTCAATGTTGTACCTGGCCAGTTCTCTCCCAATCAGGGCAGTTCGTCTCTCAGGTCTGTTTGCGTTAAAGTCTTTGTCAAGTAAAGTGCGCACATTCCATGCGCCTAGAATGAGGGGGGAAAATCTGTCCTTTCTTTTTCTTATATGTCGACCGCCGAAGTAGGGTACCCACCAACCGCGGTAAGCTGGTTAGGTAATGGTGAAGCAGGCAATGTTTAGGGCACCTTTTCTAGCCCCTTCCTCATGCCATGGAGGTGAGCAGTGCTTTCCTAAAGAGGGCTGCTCAGACACTCAGGGGGCTGCCGAATCCCACTGCTGCTCCGATCAGTGGAAGACGACCATTTGGCCTGAGCCGCCTGTGTGTAGGTCTGCGACTACGACTGCCAGCGTACCCACGCCTGCCGCTTCGCCGCTCGCCCATCGCCACAGGACTTGTTGTGAGTGGATGGATGAATGGATGAATGGATGAAAGAGTGACTTGCGCGGTGATTTGGATTAAAGTGAGGAAGAGTTGCGCAATTCGTCGACCTCACTCTCTCGCCTGGGTCCATCTCAATCCAGTGGCAATACAAGTCAAGACGACTGGAGATGAAGTCAGGTGCAGTGGATGACCAGGGCTTTCTACGTGCCTCGCCGTGCTCCTTACGCTCCACAGCGCGTTGCTGGTAATCGCCGTCATGCCCGTTGAACCAACAGGTGGTTTCTTCCGCGCAGTCTATCGAATCCAGTCTTCGCATGCATGGGTAGGCAGACCCTAACTCACCGAAGGTTTATAACCAGTCAGCTACCCTCACCTAGTTTAGCCGGCCTGTCAAAGCCGTTGTCCGGGGGTGGCCGCTGTCGCATGCTGGCAGCTACGAGGAGCCATAGGTGAGAGCTGGATGCCAGGTTTGGACCAAAGGTGGCTGAGCTGCCCTGAAAAGGGCATGACAGCTCCTTCACCAGAGGTACTACCAATACCTGACTTCCCAACACCCCCAATCATACAATACTAAAAAGGTAAAGTTGGGCCCATGACAGATACCATAGTCATGAAGTGAAGTGTTAGAGACTTCAATGTACTAGGTCCAGGTTCATAAGATGGGAGTGAGCAGTTCCCTTCCTCGCTGCCTTTGCCTTCCTTAAATCAAGAGCAGTCATGTACACGTTTAGAGCTGGATAGACTGGAGCGGGATGTTAGCAGATTTCGATCCCCGAACCCGGTGACTTTGCGGCCACGAGGAAAGTGGTCTAACTGTTTAGCCAATCTGACGTTTCTTTATGAAGAGGGAATTACATACGGTTCGTCATAGAGGGATAGAAAAATCTAAGTGGAGAATGAACAAAGACATGCACGAAGGAAATACTCCGGTGAGTACTGGGTCCCTAATTGGGAGTAAATAATGGTAACATTGTAACTTACTAGGCAGTTTTTAGCGCAATTTCTTTCTTTATTTAACCTATTAGACATGTCGTAGAAGGCTTCTAAAAGAGGTGGACATGAGTACTAAGCATTCTTCAATACTCTATGATGTACAAACATGGGTATAAACAAGCAATTGGAAGAAATAATTGCAGTTCTTGAGATATGGATATAAACAAATGGGGTGCGTCTCGTGGAAAGAGAAGAAAACAAATAAAGAGATCCTAGAAAACATAAGAATGAAAAGAAGATTAATGAAGGAGATCAAAATTAGATTGCTAAAATATTTGGGTCACATAACACCTTGCTGAAGACCATGATGGAAGGCAGAGATGAAGGGAAACGTGCAAGAAGAGACAGCATTATAAGTGGGAAGATGTCACAGATGAAAATAGTGCAGCAGTAATCATCCACTTTTGCCCCTCCCCATCTAGAGTATATTTTCTACTACATGAACGAAGGATTCACAAGTGCAATTAAAACGTGTGCCATCTGGCAATTAAGCCCTATGTGAAACAGAGAGCGAAGCGCGGAGCATGGCGTAATAGATTCTTTGATCAGGGGAACACACGATATTCAATGAGACGGACCTTGGATTGTAAAACTTTCAGGTGAAAATTGCTTAGCTGATTTTCGGCAAGGCGGAGATGATGAAAGTCAAGAGGTGGTAATATTACCTTTGATTCAAGAAATCGAACGACGAATTGGCTCGGGTCTTTCACATTAAAGAACGATAATACGGAACATTTCAATATATACCATGTCTCTCCGATAGCCATGATCAGTTGCCAAAAATCTATCTGAATTCACTAGCTCGTTATCTTAAGATTTCTCATACAGAGTGAAAATTAATAGATTTTCGTGGCGTGTTTTAGTTTTCTGATTGCGGTAATTTATATACTAGCCTTGATTTATTTAGTGTGTGTCGAAGATTTTTGATAGGAAATTAAGACTTGGGTTGGTCCCTTCTGAATAGATTAGAATAAGTGATAGTCACAGTGAGAGATGATAATAGAAAAGATATTTCCACGAGTGAGATGGTAGAATGTGATAGAGGCTGTCTCTGAGATCGAGAAATCTTCTCTCTCTCTGCCTATTTTCTACGACAGATTTAGGGGAGTCAGACAGTCTAAACACACACACACACAGACACATATATATATATATATATATATATATATATATATATATATATATATATATATATATATATATATATATATATATATATATATATATATATATATATATACAGTAGAACTCCATTTATCCGAACCCCATGGGACCAAGCATCGTTCGGATAATCAAATGTTCGGATAATTGGATTACATAATGTATCGAGTACATGTACACATATTTCTAAAAATAATTAACAATCACAAGGAAAATACACTATAAAACATATTTACTTGTACTGTAATAATAATACCCACACTGTATTAGATCACTGTATCACCAAAATCTTTCATTACAATGCAGTGCATGTACTACTTGTATTAATTTTTTTTGTTAAGAAAGAGAAATGTTTTTAAAACAACATTACAAACGATTCAAAACCAGGCGCAACTTACGTATACATGTACTTGCACAGATGTAACCCACTATTTAAAATAATGAGGAATCCTCTTTTGCACCAAACTGGATAGTCTGTTTTTGGCTGCTAAGTCCCGCATTCTCTTCAACAGCAGAAGCTGTGTAGGACAGCTGTCATCTTCTTGCTCGTACCAAGCCATCGCTGTTTCTAGTGCTATAAAGGCCTCTTCAGGACTTGGTCGACGTTTTGGGTTTTCTTCATAATCTACAAGTACATCATGTACTTCTGAGGAGTCTTCATCATCGGTCACTACATGTATTTGGTTTTCTTCTTGCACAAAAGACAAAATTTCTTCGTCATTCAAAAACTGAAAACCAGAATCATTATCATCTTCTAGCCACATGTGTGCATCATCTTTGTCACAGTCCGAAAATCCGGGCATTGCTTGAAACAGTTCCACAACTTCATTTATACAATCATCATTTGTGTCCACTGCAGTAGTTTCATTTCCTCCTTTTTTCCCAAGCAATCTATTCCAAGCCTTGTTGAGATTATCTTGCGACAGGGTGGTCCAAGCATCAGCTAACATATAGCAGCAGTCTTTGAGATTAAGCTTTTTGGAAAACGCCACCACACTTTCTTCATCTTCAGCCAACAATAAACGACGCAGGACTTCCTTCTTGTACATCTTTTTAAGCTTTGCTATAACACCCTGATTCATTGGTTGAATCAGTGCTGCTACATTAGGAGGCAGAAAAATTACTTTAAAATTTGCATCAACTGCATTCAATGTATCCGTCTCTGGATGAGATGGTGCATTGTCCAGTAGAAGAATTACTTTTCCAGTTTTCTTTTCTTGTTCTTTCAACCTCTTCACATTTGGGATGAACTGATTTGTATACCAATCAAGAAATATTTCACTATTCATCCAAGCACTCTTCTGTGCTTTGTAGCACAATGGGAGACATGTCACATTCTTTAATTAAACAACGTGGTTTTTTTGGCTTTGCCGATCATTAGCACCGGTAAACGATGACTTCCACTGGCATTCGCGGCTACCAAAATGGTTACTCTCTCTTTGCACTTTTTAAACCCAGGGGCAGCTGCTTCGCGCTGAGATGCAAGTGATTTTTGAGGCAATGATTTCCAGTATAAGCCAGTCTCATCGGCATTATACACATCATCGAGTAAATAACCTTCTTCTTCCAAAAAAAGCCAAGAATGTTTCTTTAAAATTTTCAGCGGCAGTTGCATCGCTAAGAGCTACTGGCCAAGCAAAGAAAAGACCATTTAAAATAATGCACTGGAATGCTGAAGGCGTCAATAGTAAAAAAGACGGCTACAGCAAAAAATTAGAGCTCGAAAATATCTTGAATAACTACAAAAGACAGTGAAGTTTATACAAGAAACAACATTGCAGATATAGACAATATAGTTCAAGCGAACGAAAGAAGAAGAAGAAGAAGTAAACCAGATATTAACTGACTTTATGATCTAACTGACTTCCTGTACGTAAGCAACCGTCCATTAGCCCATCTCATTGTCTACAAATTGTTCGCACACATTTGAAGCTTGCCGCATCAAAAGATTCAGAACTGTAGTCTAACGTGACTGGTGGCGTCAGATTTTTTTTTTCTGGAAAAAGTGTTCGGATAATTGGATGTTCGGATAATTGGGGTTCGGATAAATGGAGTTCTACTGTATATATATATATATTCATCTATCTCTATCCACTCACGTACACGCACATTCAAGTGAAAACAGTCAAACACAGACGTGGGAAAACTATAACAAATGATTATATAGATATTCTAGAACGAAACTGACCGACACGCTGGAATAATTATTGAGTAGTTTAATTATCATAACAAACTTCTCTCACAACATATAAAATTTCATCAAAGCATAAACAATTAGTCATAAAGTCAATAAAAGTGCTACAAGAATGATAGACCCACAGTATGATCCTTTTCCTCCCCACAGTCCCGTTAGGAGAACGATGATAGCCCAAAGAGTCACAGATACATATGATTTGGGTCGAATATTTTCCCCTTTTGAAGGTATGAACCGACTTTGATAGCAGTATCTATTCTAAGGAAAAATATAGTTTAGCAATAAAATCTTGCATAAGGAAAGTTACCAAGTGAGTGAATCAAAAGAAGAACATCCCTCAGTCTACTTTCACTCGGTTCTTTCATCAGGGCCCTGACTCCCACAACCTTACCTACAATCGTGCTGTTGTTCGCCGTCTGGCGCAAACTTTAGGACACTTATCTACAGTGAATCTGTATTCTTTGGATAAAGAGAATCCCAGCTCTGCAGATATAGGTTTCTTCCACTTCACCAGTTTATATTAAGATTACTGTTAAGGTCACTGGAATCAGTTTGGGTAAGACAGTTTAAACGGGCACACCGTGTCAGAAACACGAGGTTTCCCTTAATTAGGAAGATGACCGGTGGACAGCTTCTCTTAACTGATAGTCTTGGTTCACCACACACTTTGTCAAGAATGTCGGAAAAGTTAATGTTTTTTCTGTAATTATTCTCGCCACAAGGCAGCATGTACATTAGAGTTTGTGAAGAAATATGAACTGGCTCAAAGGCCCAGTATAAGCATTTATTCTCTTTAAAAAACCGTTAGTGGGATTGGTATTCTGTCTACTTCTGAAGGCACACGCCCTGTCAGACAGGTGTTACTTGAAAACCCACGTGGTTAAAGATATAAAATGTTTATGTTTCTCACAGGTATGTCTCTGTACTAAACGCCAGCAATCTAGATATATTAAATATAATATTTACCTCAACACAGAACTACGGTATCACAACGAAACTAAGAGATTTCACTTATAAGTTTAAGTATCTAGAACGAAGTGACCACGTCTACTGCAAAATGGAGAATGAGTGAAATCGAGTTATTTCGCAAAACGAAATAATCTCCTCTTTCCGTCTTAAACACCTTACATATAACACTTCCCATTATTAGACGTTTGCCATAACTGACACTTCTCGTCTTCACACCTCACGCTGACCAGGGCCAACAGTGAGTGCCGTGTCAGATGGGATTTCCAGACAAATGTCTCAAACTGCGCCTTGGAGATGTCGGTTATCGCGCCTCACCTGAGCGCTCAGCCGATGCAACTCGTTGTGGCAGGTGAAAATGCAGACGATATGTCGCCTATAAGTCTGGTGAAAGCGAATATTCACAGTTTACGTCTACAACGCAATAACCTCCCGAGCCTGGCATCTACGTAATAACATCACTAGTGCGTTTCTAAATGAGAACAGACACTGGCGAACGTTAGAATGGGAAAATAGTGATGATAATAGTCGCAAACGAACGAATGCGAAAAAATACAAAAAGGATAAAAGAGTGATAATAAGGTAGAGGACACGGGTAGAGAAAGAAAGGAAGATAGAAAATTTATTGATCATAAACTCTCTGTGACAGAACGTCCTCCCTTTAAGACATGGAATCACTCCATGTCTACGTTATGGAAATAATTTCCTATATCCGTAGCTCCAGGGTGTCTGTCCTCTTCCATCTCATCTCCCCCCTCCATCTCTCTCCAATTCCTACTCACGTCTACTCCCAAAGTTTGCTTTCTCTTGAATGTCTCCCATGCGCGCTTGAAAGAGAGTCGCCGCTTTTGACATTTTTGAAAGATAACGTGTGATTGCAGCGGAATTTCCCTGCCACTAACGTCATCTTTGTCAGTTTTGGCGATCGTCAGGAGATGGTCGGAGGTCGGCACTGGTCTTTCCAAGTATCTCTTTAACAGATTTAAATGGAAAACCTTCTCCTTTCCTTGAATAGAGATCTGGTAGTTAGCCTTAGAAATCTTTGTCAGGACGGTAAACGGCCCTTGCCATCCGATCCTCAGTTGGTTGTTTCCGGTAGGGAGTAACACCAAAACTTTCTCTCCTGCTTCCAGTTCTCTCTCTTTCGCGACTTTACTGTATCGGTTAGCGTGCTTTGTGCGTGCTCGCTTAAAGTTAGTCGTTGATAGGTCCCATCCTAGTTTCAACCGTTTCTTTAAATCCGATACGTATTTACTGGCTGAGACAACTGTCTCATCTGCCTTCTGGTCTTTCAGCGACCAAACTAAGGCTTCAAGCGGCCCCTTGATAGGTCTGCCGAATAAAAGCGTAGCTGGCGGAAATCCTGTGGAAGTATGAGGAGATTCTCTGTAGCCAAATAAAGCTGCAGGAATACAAAGATCCCAATCTTCAGGTTTCACTTGTGCCAGTTTACTTAACATCATGTTGAGGTTACCATTAACACGTTCCACGAGCACATTTCCGGCCGGAGTATAAGGCTTTGTGTAGATGTGTTTGGTCCTCAAGATCTTCACGATCTCATCCATCAACAGGTTTCGGTATGGAGATCCGTTATCCGTCAACACTTGCTGAGGGAATCCCAACCGAGTGAAAATCTGCACGAGGGCTTCTGTGACATGCTTGGCATCTGCGCATGTTAGCGGGATAGCTTCTGCCCATAAAGTGCATGTGTCGACTAAGGTCAGGATAATAAACCTGTTCCTTCTTTTAGTCCTTTCTAAAGGTCCTAAAATGTCGATCACAACCCGTTCGAATGGTGTTCCCACTATTGGCATTTCATCCAAAGAGACTGGGGATGCCCGTTGCTTGGGTGGCATACGTTGGCACTGGGCACAGGATTTGACATACCTGATAATCTCAGTATTTACTCCTGGCCACCAATAGTGATTGGTTATCCGTTGTTTTGTGGCGTTCTGTCCCATATGTCCGCTGAAGGGAAGAGAGTGCCCCATTTCTAGGATTTGGCTTCTGTACTGTTTCGGTACTAGGAGCTGATTGTAACCTTGGTCAGGCTTGCCCGTTCTGTGATAAAGTACACCATCCTTAGAAAAAATGTCCCCGTGCTGTCTGGGTTCCTTAGCCATGGGCAGTTTCCTAAAGCAGGGTGCCAAAGTAGGGTCCTTTTGTTGCGCTTCTTTAAGTTCCATAGGTAACAAATTAGGCGCAGGCTCCCGTTCCTTCTTGGTTTGCCCTCTTGTAGTTACTGCTGCCACAATCGGCTCTTCCGGTTTCCGAATAAACACGTATCTATCGCCAAGTATGACTGGGTAGATGGGGTCATCCATAACAACCGCTTTGATCTCGCCTCTGACAAAATCAGAGTGGATCTCCACCAGTGCGATGGGAAGCGCTGTAGGTGCATCACTCTTAGAGACTCCACAAAGTTGGACGGTCTCTCCTGTCTCTTGACCGGGTTTAACCAGGTGTCTGGCAACAATGCAATCATAAGAAAGCCCCGAGTCAAATAAACAAAAAGTTTGAGAACCGTTCAATGTAACAGTACCTCGCGTTGAGGGTGTATCCCCAACAGGTTGGGAATCTTACTTACTTACTTAGTCGTTCCCCTTCTACCGTGAGGTGTAGAGGTTTGGAAGAGAGAGCGCCAGACCATTCTATCAGCTGTCTTCTTGCTGGCCTGGTTCCATTCTAGTCCTCGGTCCTTCAAAGATTGTCTAATGTTGTCCTCCCAGCGGACTCTCTGTCGTCCTGGAGGTCTGGATCCCTGGCTCTTTGTTTCCCATGCTTGTCGTGGTAGCCGATCTTCTCCCATTCTGCAGACATGGCCAAACCATCTTAGTTGGGACTGTTCTATTTGGGTCTGCAGCGGATGGGATTTCAGGCCTTGACGGATCGTCTGGTTGCGGACCATGTCTCTTCTTGTTACTTCAACCGCTTTCCTCAGATACCTCATTTCTGAGGTTTGGATCTGGCTTTTGTGGTTTATAGTCATTGCCCACGACTCGCATCCATATGTCAAGACTGGGACATAGGTGGAGCGGTATACAGCCATCTTCGTTTTCTTACCAACCTCTTTCTTGCTGAGGAATCCACGATTTATGGCCTGAAAAAGTCTCCCAGCCGCTGCTTTTCGAGTGGCCAACTCTTCTTTGATGCCTCCCTTTCGGTCTATAATAGCTCCGAGATATTTAAAGTGGTCGACCTGCTCCAGGACCCTGTTCTCCCAACTTAATCTGATGTTTTCTTTCTTCTCGTGATATCACCATGGATTTTGTTTTAGAGCTGCTTATGACCATCCCTCTCTTCTCCAGCTCTTCCTTCCAGACTTGCAGGTTGGATTGGAGATGTGCCTTTGATTTAGCAATCAGGGCAACATCATCAGCAAATGCCAGCTCCGAAATATAGACCTGTCTCATCTTCCAGTACCCCACTGAATACTTTCTTGTTCTCTCCTTACATGCCTTGATGACATCGTCCATAAGGAGTATGAAGAGGTAAGGTGATAGGATATCACCTTGTCTTACACCAGTGGCGGTCCTGAACTTTTCTGACTTATGGTTTGCTGTCCTCACATAATTTCTGCAAGACTTGTAGAAGCTCTGTATAGCATGAATCAGAGGTGCTGGAATATTCTTCCTTGCCAAACAGCCCCAAAGTTTGCTCCAGGGGACCCTGTCAAACGCCTTTTCCAGATCTATGAAACAAAGATGGATCTCACTCTTATACTCAAGGGCCTTTTCACTCAGCTGTCTGAGTGTGAAGATTAGGTCTTGAGTACTTTGGTTTGCTCGGAATCCGCACTGGACCTCATCCAAATGTGGCTCAGCTAGGCGTCGGAGTCTCTGCTCTAGGATTCTAGAGTAGATTTTACCAGGGACACTGAGAAGGGATATGCCTCTATGGTTTCCACATTGTCGATTGTCACCCTTTTTGAAAATTGGTTTTTTGATGGCAATCTCCCAATTCGTTGGTATGGTCTTGTTGCACCATGCTGCCTGTAGGACCTTTAAGAGTAATAGGTCGCCTGATGCTCCCATGTACTTAACCATTTCTGGTGTTATACCATCATGCCCTGCTGCTTTGCCCATCTTGATATTCTCTAGTGCTGCCCTCAGTTCTTCCATCTTTATGTCATATTCACCATCATTGTCAGACGGGCCTGCGTGCCCAATTCTTAACCCTTTGAAAATAAAGTTTGTTCGTTCGTTCGTTCGTTCTCTTCTGTGCTAGTGGTTATCATTTCTGTTGCTTCACCATGCTCACCATACAGGAGTTCTGAGAAATATTCTTTCCATCTTTCCATTACTTCCTTCGGGGCAGTAAGCAATTTGCCGTGCTTGTCCTTTATAAATTTGAGAGGGCATTGTTTTTCCTTCCTCATGTTCTTTAGGGTCTTATAGAACAATTTCTGGTTTTCTTGTGCATCTTTTTCTAGCTTTTCTCCAAATTCTTCCCAGGACTTCTGTTTTGCTGCTAGCACTTTGTTCTTTGCTTCTGTTCTGAGTGTCACATATTCTCTATATTTTTCCATTTGTCCTGTTGGGTTTTTAGCTCCTAAGTATTGTTTCCATGCCATTTTCTTCTCTCTTATTTTCTCTTTGACTTCCTCTGTCCACCAAGGTGTCCTCTTTCTCTGGTTCCCAAGTCGGACTTCACCGCATGCTTCTGCAGCAGCTGTCTTTATGATATCCTTGAATTTATTCCAGAGGGTTTCCAAGTCATCAGGTCGTTCTTCTGTGTTGCTCACTGCTGTAGCAATAAGCCCCTGATATCTGGTCTTAATTTCTGGCTCTCTCAGCTTGTAGGTCCTAATGCTCATTTCTCCTGCTCGTTTACTTGGTTTCTTGCGTGATGTTGGGCAGTTCCTAGGCTGAGCAACTCTTTCAGTTGTTCGTTTGATTGTTAGCAGGTAGTGATCACTTCCAATCTCTGGCCCCCTCCAGACTCTTGCATCTCGGACATATCTGAATGAGCTTCTCCGAACAATGGCATAGTCGATCACTGACTTCTCATTCTTTGTTGGTTCACATCTAGTGTTTGCATGTATGCGCTTATGGGGGAACTTTGTGTTTGTAATGATCAGATTCTGCTCACTGCAGAATCTAAGGAGTCGCTTTCCATTGTCATTGAGAGTATCTTCTCCATATCTTCCGATAACTCCACCCCATCTAGCATGGTCATTTCCAACTCTGGCATTAAAATCTCCGAGCATGATAACTTCATCTAGACAGTCATCCACTGTCCTTTGAAGCAGCTCGAAGAATTCCTCCTTGACCTCTGCTCTCTCATCCTCATTTGGCCCATACACTATGACCAGGTTGACTATGGTTTCTCCTTCTTTTAGTTTTACAACCATAATGCGCTCCGAGACAAAGTTCCATCCCTTGATACTATCTTTTTGATTTTGGGCCACAATGCAACCCACGCCCCCTTTAGCTCTTTCAGATATGGGTACACCACTGTAGAGCAACGTGTTGCCATCGAGATCCATGACTCCTTGTCCTTTTTTCTTCGTTTCCGTTATAGCCAGGATTTCTAGTTTTGCTTTCCTCATCTCTTCCACCAGCTCCTCTTCCTTCCCATTTATACTTCTTGTGTTCCAAGTTCCATAAGTCGTAGTCCGTAGTCCGTTCCAGTTCGTCGCCTTTAGAATCAGTCCGGTTTTCTCTCTTGTATTGCTCGTAATCATAGTTTAGGACAAACAGGTGATTGGCCTGTTGTGCCTTTGCATGGTGGAGGGGCTGCCTCCTTACGGCCTCCATGCAGGCCGCCCTCCTCCTTTTTCATCCGGGCTTGGGATCGGCATAGGCGGAGTTAGGTTGGGAATCACTGTCAATAATTCCGCCTTGCGAGACTGTTAGTAAGCATCCGATGCGTTTAGACTCGGTGTGCTCACTCTGATCATTAGTCCCGTGCGCAGGGGTTTTCCCGTTGCCACCTTGTCCTTTCTGGCTGCGCTGCCATGTAGGGCGGTCGGGTTGATCAGACTGTTTACGGTGGTTGGGGTACTTGTTTTTGTAGAACTTGGACTTTTCAGGAGGGGGGTTTTGAGATCCAGTTTCTCTGTGGTTATTTAGATTAGAAGCATGAGAAGCATGAGAAGATTGGTCTAGATTATTTTTTCGAAAATGCTCTTCTGTCGGTTTCCGTTTTGTGGCCGGTAGTTCAGCCAGCGCTTTGTGATATCGCTCAGACTTTTCCAAAATGTCTTCAAGCTTTTCTGCCCCCTGCTCAGTTAGAAATCTCCGGCTATCAGCAGACAAAGTGTTCTTTATTTGTTCTGTTAAAACAAATTCCTCCAGACCTTCATAGGTAGAGGGAAGCTGTGAAAGCTCAAGGCACTTTGTCAAGTATCCCTTTAAACGAGATGAGAACTGCTGAAAAGTTTCAGAGCTCTCCTTCCTGCTGTTGCGAAACAGTTGCAAAAATTTGCGAGCATTCATTTCAAAACGCTCAAGCAAAGCTTTCTTTAACATGTCGTAATTTTCTTGTTGGCTGCTTTCCAGTTTTGCGTAAACATCATACGCACTACTTTTCAAAGACTGAGAAAGCTTCATATTCCAACGCGACCTCTCTAACCCGTACAGAGTTGCAATTTTCTCAAATTTTTCTAGATACGTATCAATATTCTCATTAGGACAGGGGAAAGAATCTAGAGCGAAAGACATAGCGGTGTGTGAGATGAGAAGATTGTGTGTTGGAAGGATCAGTTAAAGAGGAATGAGGAGAAGACTCTCCATTGCTGGAGGTAGAGGCAGCATCACGACTTTGAACTTCTAGAGCCTTAAGCGCCAGCTCATGCTGTGTCTCCTTCTCTCTTTCCTCTCTTTCCTGCCTCTCCTTCTCATGCTGTCTCTCCTTCTCTTTTTCATCCTGCTGCATCCTGCGAATTTCCATTTCCTCATCCATCTTCCTCTGTTGTAAAGCTTCAGCTGACTTCTTCCTTCTTCCTAGCTTCTGCTTCTTTCCTCTCCGCGTCATATCTTTCCAGTTCGTCCCTGACGAAAGCTTTCGCTTCTTCTCCGTCCAAACCTTCTTCTCTCGCTTCGTCCCTGAGGATCTGCCTAAGCTTCGCCCTTTCTGCGATAAATAAGTCAGTGGGCTGAGACTAAGTCGAGAAAGGAAGAAAGAAAAAATACGCTGGTTCCTACTACTTGCGAGAAAATACCAAAACAAAAGATGATATACTTTAACCTGGGATACCTCCTCCAAAAATATAGTGTCTAACTATCGCTGCTATTAATCGGCAATAAAGCACATAAGGCAGACGACTACGCCAAATAAATGGTAGTTAAGATTACTCACTAAATAATAAGTTGCTACAGTGGAAACAAAATAATTTATTGCAAAAATTTAAGGAGAAAAAAAATACCTTCCATTCCTTAATTTGTTAATCGCACTATCAAGTTCATCTGAAAGACCAGTTAGGGTAAGGGAGGGCAATTTACAGGACGTAATTGTGACTGAACGCACTATCCTTAGCTTAGCTCAAACACCTACTTCTTCAGAACCCCGTGGTTGTTAGACAATCACAAACTCTACCAGCGTTTAGTATTACAAAATCAGTAATTAACATATATTCCGACAAAATCAACCTGTAACTCTAATGTATATTACTCAAAATGCTGTGGTGAAAAAACAATTATTAGTTGGAAAAACAAGTAGTGGTCAGCACGGGGGGCCCATAAAAACAGATCGTTAGTCTAGGGGGATAAATTATTTTAAGCTACAAGATATAAAAACTCACAAAGACCTCTACACTCTTACTCCTATATCAGAATAAAGAAAAATAAGTTCAAATTCCCGATAGACGAGCGATGTATTATCGTACTCGTCTTTCTTCTCAAAGTGTTTCCGGGGGGGGGTAAGTTTCAACAATCTTCGGACGAGACCACTCATTTGTCGTACCTTTGGCTCAGGATTTTCAGTTCAATTCCCGGAGACGAGCAACCATTTGTCGTACTACTCGTCTTCCTATTCTAAGTTCAAAAATCCTTCGGACGAGACGACATTTGTCGTAGATTTGTGATAGGTGATTAAGACTTAGTTTGTCCCTTCTGAATTGATTAGAATGAGTGATAGTCACAGTGAGAGATAGTAATAGCAAAATAGATTTCCACGAGTGAAAATGGTAGAATTGATGATAGAGGCTGGTAGAGTTGTCTCTGAGATCGAGAAATCTTCTCTCTCTCTCTGCCTATCTTCTACGACAGATTTAGAGGAGTCAGAACAGTCTAAACACACACACTACACAACACACACACCATGCACACGACATATATATATATAGTATATATATATATATATGATATATATATATTAATATATATATATATATATATATATATATTCATCTATCTCTATCCACTCACGTGCACGACACATAAGTGAAAACAGTCAAACATAGACGTGGGCGAAAAACTATAAACAAATGATATTACAGCTATTAGAACTATTCTAGAACGAAACTGACCGACACGCGCTGGAATAATAATTGAGTAAATAGTTTATTTATCATAACAAACTTCTCTCACAACATATAAAAATTTTGCATCAAAGCATATACAAATTAGTCATAAAAGTCAATAAAAGTGCTACAAGAATGATAGACCCCACAGTGCGTATGGATCACTTTTCCTCGATGTATAGCCCTCACAGTCCCGTTTGGAGAACGATTATAGCCCAATGAGAGTCACAGATACAATATGATTCCTGGGTCTAATATTTTCCCCTTTTGAAGGTATGAAAAGCTGACTTTGATAGCAGTATCTATTCCTAAGGTAAAATATAGTTTAGCAACAAAATCTTGATTGAATAAGGAAAGTTACCAAGTGAGTGAATGTTACGGTATTTTATTGAAGTCTGTCTGCTAGGGTTGGCAGTGTGCTACTTCTAGGGTCACTGCGTTTAAATATAATTGTAGGTAAGAATTCACGGACTATTGTAACGCTAGGCTATACACGATCGATTTATGACGTGTTAGCGTTGGTCAGGTCACGCATCTGACTTAGATACGAGACCCTTTTTACGTTGACCGTCAAGCTGTGAAGGACGCGTCCTTTAGACGTCCAGTGTTAGGCATTGTATTGCCACTTATTTACATAAGTAACTTCGAAGTAGGGACTCAGGGTCAAGTCCAAATGTATGTGATAAAGTAATATAATAGGTCGGTATATATCCAACTTTGGGAAGAAAATTATTTCAGAAGAAATCCCTCAGTCTACTTTCACTCGGGTTTCTTTCATCAGGGCCCTGACTCCCACAACCTTACCTACAATCGGCTGATGTTGTTTCGCCGTCTGGCGCAAACTTTAGGGACACTTCTCTACAGTGAATCTGTAATTCAGGGGCTTTTGGAGAGAACATAAAGGAAAAGAATCCCAGCTTCTGGCAGATAAACAGGTTTATCTTCCCACTGCAATCCGGGGTGGGAGCATTCACTTCTACCAGTTTATTTTTAAGATTACTGTATATAGGTCACTTGAATCAGGTGTTTGGGTAAGAAAGGTTAAACGGGCACACCAGTGGTCCCCCCCCGAAACACGGAGGTTTTCCCTTAATTAGGAAGGGATGACCGGTGGTGCAGCTTCTCTTAACTGATTAGGGTCCTTGGTTTTATCCACCCAAAACTTTCGCGATCAAGAATGTCGGAAAAGTTAAACTGTTTTTTGGTTCAGCTTATACCTGTAATTATTCTCGCCACAAGGCAGCATGTAACTTTAGAGTTTGTGAAGGAAATTGATGAAACTGGCTCAAAGGCCCCAGTATAAGCATGGGTAAATCTCTTTTAGAGGTGTGGGGGCGGTCCCATGCTATGGGAGGGGGCTGGAGGTGCTTGGATGCTCTCTGAGCTGGGATGGTGGGAGAGAGCTGGGGGGGGTGAGGGTGGTGGGGCTGCTAGAGGGGAGGGGGCTGGGCTGGGCGGAAGCTGAACAGGGGGTGTGCTAATTGAGGCCCCCTCTGGGGAGTCTTAACGAGGGAACGGCTAGGGAGATGATTATGCTTGCTTGAGGAGGAGGGGGGGGCTAGGGGGCTGGGGGCTGGGGGAAAGCCTCTGCTCCTGCGCTGGTCAGGGAGGGGCTGCTAACTGCTTTAGGTGCTAGGGGCTGAGGGAAGGGGGGCTGGGGCGGAGGATGCTCATGTGGTGTGGGGGTTGGACTTGTGGGGGGGGGGTTGCTTCGGGTGCTCAGTGCTGAGGAGTGTTGCTGGGAGCCCTGTTGGACTTGACGTTTAAATTTTCCCGTCTGAAATAATGTTTTATATAAAAATGTCTTATCATCAAAGTGAATTGTTCTTGGAATACGGATACGTATTTTTATTCCGTCAACACTTGTGGGATGAGGCATCTATGCAGTTATATGTTAGTTTAGAATAAAATTATTTCGTACGTCGACTGGTTAGTACAAGGTTAGCAGTTAAATTATGCCTGTAATTCATTATGCTACAATGATTTTTAATGAAGCTAAAAATTATAATTTATTTTGTTTTTCAAGAAGAGAAAGAGGATGCCACTTGTAAACTCGTCGACTAGATTATATATAAAAAAACTGATCCTATAAACAACTTATAAGAAGCCCTTAATAACTGACGTCTTGGTCAGTAAAATCAGTTGAAAGAAACTTGGCTCTGTATAAAATTATAGGCAATTTTATTATCACTTAAGTATTATGCACCTCGGTCTCTAATCTAGGTACGTATTAAATATAATACAGTTACGAGAATGCAAGCCTGCTGCTGCTGCTGAGGCTAGGCTGGGGATGGGGGGGGCTGGGGACGGCTGGGGGGAGGGGACCTAGTAAGTGCTGTGGGAGGGGCTACGCTAAGGGGGCTGGGACTGTGAAGGGAGGCTATACGGCTTGGATGAGGGGGGAGAGGGGAATGGGGTGGGGCTCTGAGGATAGGCAACGGAGGGATGTGCTGTGCTGTAGCTGGGGGGCTGGAGAGGAGTGGGGCTGTGCTGGGGTGGGGCTGAGATTGGTATATTTCATAAGACACACAGGTAGGGGGGTCGCTTGCCACTTCTCTTGGATTAGGGTAGGAAGAGGGCTCAGTGGAGCTGCAGGGGATTAATTACTGCTAGGGGTTGGGCAAGACGCTTGGTGCTTGAAGTGGGGGGAGGGTGACCCACAGACTATTGGCGTAGCCTATTGATCTAGGCGCGAGGGCACTAAGCCTCTGCTGGTGCTGGGGAGGGGTGGTTCAGGTGATTAGTGGGGAGATATTGTTAGGACATTCATGTGTTAGCTGCAGAAGAGAAAAAAGCTGCTGCAGAAGAGAGAAAAGCTGCTGCAGAAGAGAGAAAAGCTATGGCTGAAGAGAAAAGATTAGAAAGAGAAGCTGAGGCTGCTGCTGAACAAAAGAAATTGCAGATGCAGGTGGAGGAAAGGAGATTTGAAGCTGAACAAAAAAAATTAGAAAGAGAAGCTGCTGCTGAACAAAAAAAGATTAGACAGTGAAGCTGAACAAAAAAGATTAGACAGGGAAGCTGAACAAAAAAAATTAGAAAGAGAAGCTGCTGCTGAACAAAAAAGATTAGACAGGGATGCTGAACAAAAAAGATTAGATGCTGAAGAGAAAAAAGCAATAAGAGAACATGAATTTGAGTTAGAGAAATTGAGATTGACAAGTAT
The DNA here is from genome assembly GCA_024509875.1 of Oreohelix idahoensis. Lineage (NCBI taxonomy): Eukaryota > Metazoa > Mollusca > Gastropoda > Stylommatophora > Oreohelicidae > Oreohelix > Oreohelix idahoensis. Next base: position 31,540 of record JAMPIV010023056.1, on the reverse strand, counting down.
GAGTAATGTTAATCAGGCATCTAGTGGTAATGGTAAACCTTCTACTTACAAGGTTAAGGTTCCACCGTTCAATCAGTCCAGTGACGATATTACATTCTGGCTGGATAGATTTGAACGTTCTTGTCGTACACATAATGTGGATAAATCACAATACGCTAATCAATTAGCAGAAAACTTGAAAGGTGAATCTTTGACTAGATTATGCCTTGTAGGAGAAGCAGATAAGGATAATTATGATGTCATTAGGGCGGCTTTGATAAAAAAATATCAGCTAAGTGAGGAAGGCTATCGCCTTTTATTTAAAACGATGGTGCCTGAGACGGGTGTAGAATTCTCAGAATTCACTGCAAAGGCACGTCTCACAGCTGATCGTTGGATTGAGCTTTCCAAAACAGAAAAAACGTATGAAGGACTTATGGATTTGTTGCTCAGAGATAAGATTATGTCATGTGTTAACAAACCCTTCCTTGAATTTATACATGAGCGTAAACCCAAATCTCTAAAAGAAATGGAAGAATATTGTTCCCAATATGTCACTGCACACCCCGACGTGACTTTTGGCAACGCTAAGATTAAGGAGAGTATGCCAGTTGCTTCAGCAACACCATACAATCCCAATTATTCACACAGATTTCAGGGACCTCAAAACAGATTTGAAAAAAAGGTAACCATAATAGTTATCAAAACCAAGGTAACCAATCATTTCAGGGTTCTTCTTCAAAGAACTGGAGACGAGCTGATAGCTCTCGACACAGGGGTGGTCATAATTATAGGAATTTCCGTAGAGGAAGTAATTATAGAAACTATCAGGGTTATCCGTCTTGGAGTCAACAAGATCATAATTACAGAGATACTCATTATAATGAATATGATAATGGTAACCAAGGGAACTATGACTCAAACCCAAATAGGGGTTACAATAGAGGTAACAATAACTACAGAGGTGATAATAACCGAGGTAGATCTCAAAACAAAGACATAAACCACATTTTCAGGCAAACTCTGCACAACAAGAGTCCCATGAAGCCTATAAACAGAGTAAAGATAATAATGATGCTAGTAATATGGCATGTGCCGCTTTTGATTTTGGGAGAGCATCTCAGTGCCCCCATGCAAAACGTTATTTGAGCCAACCACAGTGTCTACTTTAAGCTGTGGCCATCCTCTTCCTGCTCTTCCGGCATCAGTCGCGCATGATGGAAGAGGTTCTCTTGTCTTACATAAGGGTTTAGTGAATAACAATCCAGTCTCTGTGCTATTTGATTCTGGATGCACCACAATTGGTGTTAGGCAGTCACTCGTAGATCCTTCCCGCGCCACTGGACAAGTAGTCAAATGTGTAACATTTGGCGGCACATTAGAGAAATACTCTACTGCTATCATTAGGATTGCTACTCCTTTCTTTACAGGAGATGTACACGCATGTCTTCTTCCGAATCCGATCGCTGACCTCATCATCGGTCGCATTCATGGAGTCAAAGAATGCACTCCGCAACAAATTTCCACGTGGGAAAGGCAAAACATGCAGATTGCTAACGCTGTAGTCACTAGAGCTCAGGCTCTTAATATGCCTCAAACTTCATCTACTGAAGATAATGAAGTGCATAACCAAGATAATCCCTTGGTAATTTCTCGTGACTCGTTTATAAAACAGCAAGAAGATGATCCCACTCTGAAGAAATTCTTCATTCTTGCAACTAAAGGTGATCCGAATAAAGACACAAGTCGTAAATCGTGGATTACAAAGAAGAATGGCGTACTTGTACGTATGGTTCAAGACTCCATTACGTCAAGTCATTCTCAAATCCTGGTTCCCAAGAATTTGAGAGTTAAAATTTTGCAGCACGCTCACGACTCTCAGTGTGCTGGACACATGGGTTTTTCCCGTACTAAGTCAAGAGTCCTTGCGGCTTTCTTTTGGCCATTGGTAAACAAGGACATACGGATTTATTGTCGATCTTGTAAAGTATGTCAGGAAGTTAAATCCAAAGGTCCACGGCATGCTGCACCCATTCAGGTGGCGGACATTCCTATTCGGCCGTTCCAAAAAATGGCTATAGACATTATTGGTCCATTTAAGATCAAGTCTGCCAGAGGACATCAGTTTATCTTGACGTGTGTTGATATGTGCACACGTTGGCCAGAGGCTATTCCTCTGAAGAGCATTACTACTGCTGATATTGCAGATGCTCTTTGGCTTATATTTTCTCGTCTGGGGTTCCCCGGAGAGATATTGTCAGACCATGGCACCCAACTAATATCAGATACCATGTCTCAAGTAATGTCTACTCTGCAGATAGATAGATCTTTAAGTAGTATCTACCATCCAATGTCTAATGGTATGGTCGAACGCCTTAATAGAACACTTAAAAACTTACTGGGGAAGATAACTGAGGATCATCCTCAAGACTGGGACAGAGTTTTACCTGCGGCCCTCTTCGCTTACAGAGAGGTACCCAATGAACATACGGGATTTTCTCCTTTTGAACTCGTCTTTGGCGCGCGTCCGCGTGGCCCTATGTCGTTGCTTCACGATCTCATAACATCTGACAATATTGACGATGACACAAAGTCATCCTACGAATATGTCATCGCGTTGAGACAAAAAATTATCGAAGCATGCAAATTAGCAACTTCTTCTTCTGAATTTGCGAAACAGAAGGCAAGGCAATTTGCCAATAAGAAGAGATGCTTACGACAACTTTGTCCTGGTGACAAAGCATTTGTATTACTACCTTGTAGGGAAAACAGATTACTTATTTCTTGGAAAGGTCCGTACGATATAATATCGAAAATTTCCGATGTCGACTATATTGTCGATATTGATGGGAAGCATAAAACCTTCCACATCAATATGCTTACTGAATTCCATGAACGTCCGGATTATTTGCAACCCATTTTCCAAGCAACGGACAATTCTCCAGTACAACATGGTCATTACTCATCACTGTCCGTGATACAGGATGAGGAAAAAAGTTTTTCAGATGTAAATCTTCCTCTTCCAATGATCCCACTTCATTCTAGTGAATCATGGAAGAACGTTACTGTCTCTCCTGATTTGTCTCTAGGAGAACAGCGACAAGTTTCAACTATGTTGCAAACATTTCAGGATGTACTCACTGACATCCCTGGACAAACGCATGTCATTGAACATGACATTGTTCTAACTGACCATACTCCTATTAGGGTTAGACCTTATCCTATACCTATACATTTTCAAGCACAGGTCGAGAAAGAGTTGGATGAGATGATAGATTTGAAAATAATCGAACCATCCACCTCTGCATATTCTTCGCCGATGGTTATTGTGCGTAAAAAAGACAATAACATACGTCTTTGCGTTGACTATCGAAATTTGAATCAAGTAACGAAGTTCGATGCCGAACCTATGCCTTTACTGGAAGAGCTACTTACTCGACTCTCCAAATCTCATTTTTTCACTAAACTTGATTTGTCTAAAGGATATTGGCAAGTTCCTTTATCTGAACGCGCCAAACCTCTCACGGCTTTTTCAACACCTAGAGGTTTGTTCCAATGGAATTTTATGCCTTTCGGTCTTATGAACGCACCAGCTACATTCGTACGCATGATGCGCCGAATCCTATCTTATCGGTCAGATGTCATTGCATATCTAGACGACATCTGTCTTTTCAGCGATACTTGGGAAGATCACTATTCAGGGTTAGATGAATTGCTGTCTACTTTGCGCGAGCACAACTGACAGCGAAAACCCTCTAAAGCCTATATTGGTTTTAGCGAAATTTCTTTCCTAGGCCACCGAGTTGGTCATGGTTTCCTAAAGACAGAGGACCATAATACTAGTAAGATACTTAACATCTCGATCCCTAAGACTAAAAAACAGGTGAGAAGTCTGTTAGGTCTTATTCAATTTTATGGCAGATTCATTCAGAATCTATCCTCTATCATGGCACCTCTTTCAACACTTCTAAAGAAAGGTTCGCCTAATGTGGTCCACTGGTCTCAGGAATGCCAATGCTCTCTGGATAGGATTAAAACATTGTTTTCAACACCACCTATTTTAGTGCTACCTACTAAAGATAAGACATTCGTTCTTCGTAGTGACGCTTCATCCACTGGGATTGGAGCGGCACTAATGCAAGAGTACTCTGGAACTCTGCATCCCGTAATGTATATTTCCAGAAAACTTAATGCGGCAGAAAGGAATTATTCGGTTTTAGACCGTGAGCTATTAGCTATGGTTTGGTCGATTCTCAAACTACAGAGATTCCTTCTGGGCGCACATTTCATAGTAGAAACCGACCAAAAAGCTCTTACTGCTATACAGAGTAAGAATTTGAAGAGCTCGAGGTCTACTCGATATGCAATTGCTCTTCAACCTTTTCATTTCTCTGTGCGAGCTATTCGTGGATCAGATAATGTGATGGCAGACATTCTGTCAAGATGCCCACATGATTCCACATAACTATTAGGGCTTAGACTTCTTGATATGTCTAGTTCTATAGTAGTTCCTTTTCTATATCATGATAGATACACATTTGTAATTTAATAATATAATGATTGTATCACTACATAGCGGTTCATTGATGTTTATTCACCGCTGTGCTTTGATGATTTTTTTCTTCATAAATCATAAATTTAAGATATCTAATACGAAATGATGATATGAATTTTTTAGGCATTGTGTAATTGCAGAATTGTATTATACTTTGATGACACCTTCCTGGAAAAATATACTTGTAGAGAAATAATTTCTCTCAGTTTATGAGACACATTCTCACCAGTCGCTCCATAAGTCGACTTAGCCTCATATTAGGCGTTATAGGTATTCCTGATATTTTCATCTGCGCATTATTCATGCGTTGTGAGCCTATTGTACGTTGCTCCTAGATGTATTTCAAAAAAACAAAAAAATGTTCCATTTTTTTTTTCCGGGAGGTGTGGTAAGACTGTTACGTGCAGTCTTTGATATCTTACAATATTATACATTGGTATACTTGTTATGTTCGCAAATATTTTGTAAACAAAATAGTGCTTAAGGAAAAGTCATTATTGAGTTACTTCCCTTGAAAGTTGTGTCGGCTCTTTCGATCGAACTCCGCGGATGAATCCAGTTTTCTGCGATTTATTCTTCGTTTGGGTAGTAATAGATTGTTCTTGCTTCAGAATATCTATGGCCTGAATTTATGTGTATTGTTTGTCTGAGTAGGACGAGTCTGTCTTATATCTGTATATCTTTACATATCTAAGTCGAACTATATGTTCTGTTGTCTCTAGAGAGGTCAAAGGCTATTCGGCGGATGTGTCGCTAGAGTGTGGTGTGATTTGGCTTCGTCCTGATGGGGACTGTGTTTTTTTCTATGTCGGCTTGTCGCCGGAAAAAGTGATCTCAGTATTTGTGGGGAAAGTGATAGTCGTCTAGACCTATCGTGTATGCTTTACCCCAGTGTTTATTCGTATTGCCAAGGAATGGCAGAATCATATTTCTGATACCAAGGTAATAATAGATACTCTTATGAACTCTCGTACGAAGCCACCATTTTCGATAGGTACGATTTGAATGTCTAAGAGAATATATTTGACTCGATGAAAACGACTTCGATTCCTAGCAGCACTATATCCTGTAGAATGCAGTCAATTGTTCATGATCAAATCTACAGAGCAATGAAATGTTTAATAAATGACTAACTTTAGGACAGATTCATTATCTGTATCCAAACGTGAGTGACAGCTCACGAGTGAAGCCATCTTGGAACCAAACATGTAGTGACTTTCAAGAAGAGAAAAAGGGATGCCCGTATTATCGCTTGATTAGTCCAGAGATCACTGCTACACATGAGAACCCATTGCTAGCGGTTCCATATTATTATATAAAAAAAAACTGTGCTGAACCTTATGTTAAAGAATCTTCGCTAGACGAGATTAGGTAGAAGCCATCTTGGATATTGTTTATAATCTGACGTGCTTTGTCAGTAAACTCAGTTGATATATATATATATGGGCAATACTGAGTGCTTGGCTACTGACAGTCCATTATAATATTATTCTACATGAGTGCCCATGTAACATAACATTGCAAGACCAGTTATCCACTGTACCCTGATGTATTATGCCAACCTGTGATTTGTCACTATCTGTGCTGTCGAGTGTGTACGTCCAATTAAACTTTAGTAAAGGTACACAGTCGTTGGTGTCGATGACTTCCAGCCATACATGAGTGTGAGAAAAGAACATTTGTCAACACCACGAACTCTTCCTATCATTCGCACATTATACACTCCATCTATGTCTACACACCACTGCGTAGGTCAAGTTGACATTCCATACACTACAGTATTGAGTAGTTTAATTATCATAACAAACTTCTCTCACAACATATAAAAATTCATCAAAGCATAAACAATTAGTCATAAAGTCAATAAAAGTGCTACAAGAATGATAGACCCACAGTATGATCCTTTTCCTCGATGTATAGCCCACAGTCCCGTTAGGAGAACGATGATAGCCCAAAGAGTCACAGATACATATGATTTGGGTCTAATATTTTCCCCTTTTGAAGGTATGAACCGACTTTGATAGCAGTATCTATTCTAAGGAAAAATATAGTTTAGCAATAAAATCTTGCATAAGGAAAGTTACCAAGTGAGTGAATCAAACGAAGAACATCCCTCAGTCTACTTTCACTCGGTTCTTTCATCAGGGCCCTGACTCCCACAACCTTACCTACAATCGTGCTGTTGTTTGCCGTCTGGCGCAAACTTTAGGGCACTTCTCTACAGTGAATCTGTATTCTTTGGATAAAGAGAATCCCAGCTCTGCAGATATAGGTTTCTTCCACTTCACCAGTTTATATTAAGATTACTGTTAAGGTCACTGGAATCAGTTAGGGTAAGACAATTTAAACGGGCACACCGTGTCAGAAACACGAGGTTTCCCTTAATTAGGAAGATGACCGGTGGACAGCTTCTCTTAACTGATAGTCTTGGTTCACCACACACTTTGTCAAGAATGTCGGAAAAGTTAATGTTTTTTCTGTAATTATTCTCGCCACAAGGCAGCATGTACATTAGAGTTTGTGAAGAAATATGAACTGGCTCAAAGGCCCAGTATAAGCATTTATTCTCTTTAAAAAACCGTTAGTGGGATTGGTATTCTGTCTATCTCTGAAGGCACACGCCCTGTCAGACAGGTGTTACTTGAAAACCCACGTGGTTAAAGATATAAAATGTTTATGTTTCTCACAGGTATGTCTCTGTACTAAACGCCAGCAAAGTTTGGGTTACCCCAGTATTCACTGAATAAAGAAAAAAACACATATGAAATATTTTACATATTATGTACTCAATATAACTTACGTTTTGAACTGCAAGCGTAGAGCTTGATTTGACGTTTAAATTTTCCCGTGAAATAAGTTATATATAAAATCAATCAATCATCATGAATTAGGAATACATACCTATTCCGTCAACACTCATGAGGCATCTAGCATTTATAAGTTAGTTTAGAAAAATTATTCTCGTCTGAGTAGTTAGCAGTTAAATAATGTTAATAAATTTATTATCCACTGTAACTCGTCGACTAGATTAAATAAAATCAATCAATCATCATGAATTAGGAATCACGTACCTATTCCTTCAACACTAATTTATAACAAGCAGTTAAATTAAATTCATTATGTTAAGCTAAAAATTAAATTTATTATGTTTTTCCACTGTAAAAACTCGTCGACTAGATAATATAACAACTTATAACACTCTGCACAAAAGAAACTAGTGGGATAAAATAGGCAATTTAACACTTAATCACTCGCAAAATCTAGATATATTAAATATAATATTTACCTCAACACAGAACTACGGTATCACAACGAAACTAAGAGATTTCACTTATAAGTTTAAGTATCTAGAACGAAGTGACCACGTCTACTGCAAAATGGAGAATGAGTGAAATCGAGTTTCAAACTCTGGTTAATATCTTAAACCAGACAAAGGGTCCCAACTTATTTCGCAAAACGAAATAATCTCCCCTTTCCGTCTTAAACACCTTACATATAACACTTCCCATTACTAGACGTTTGCCATAACTGACACTTCTCGTCTTCACACCTCACGCTGACCAGGGCCAACAGTGAGTGCCGTGTCAGATGGGATTTCCAGACAAATGTCTCAAGCTGCGCCTTGGAGATGTCGGTTATCGCGCCTCACCTGAGCGCTCAGCCGATGCAACTCGTTGTGGCAGGTGAAAATGCAGACGATATGTCGCCTATAAGTCTGGTGAAAGCGAATATTCACAGTTTACGTCTACAACGCAATAACCTCCCGAGCCTGGCATCTACGTAATAACATCACTAGTGCGTTTCTAAATGAGAACAGACACTGGCGAACGTTAGAATGGGAAAATAGTAATGATTATAGTCGCAAACGAACGAATGCGAAAAAATACAAAAAGGATAAAAGAGTGATAATAAGGTAGAGGACACGGGTAGAGAAAGAAAGGAAAATAGAAAATTTATTGATCATAAACTCTCTGTGACAGTGTGTATAAAGTTTTCAATATATATTTCACTTAGATTTTCTGTGCTAATTAAATAACTTATAGCTAACTTTCGAGCCGTAAAGTAAATTTAATTACTCGCTATTTTTCCAATAAGAGATGTTTTAAATTGACTAGTACATACATTAAATAACTGTCTACTGAGGGCATATATTATTTACTTCTATCCATTTTATGTAATTTTTAAAAATAACTAGTGTTCATATCACGCGTTAACAGAATGATAGGATAAGCTAGACACGTGTGTTTTAAATCTAATTTATAACAGTGGTGAAGAGGTCTTATTTTAACACGTGTTAGATATGATATTGATAATTTGGTTAAATGTTTATATTCTCTTTTATATAGGCTGGTTAAAACCTGAGTACTAGCGGCTTTTCTTACGGCCATATGAACTTATGATCATACGAACTTATAATATTATAAGCATCCAAGAATATTTAATATTGATGAGCTTCTTGCTGTGACCTGTGCGGTCCAATTTTCCTCATTTTCCTGAGAGAAACCAGAATAGAACCATTTAATTATAATATTAACTGGGCCAGAATTATTACCAGATTTACTTTTATATATATATATATATATATATATATATATATATATTATATATATATATATATATATATATATATATATATATATATATATATATATATATATATATATATACATATATATATATATACATATATATATGTATATATATATATATATATCTCATCAGCCAACTGTGGCAATATATTGTCAGCAACATTCGTGTAACTTAAACCTAGCGTTTCAGCCACCTGAGGCTAAACAATCTGGGAACTGTACATGTTCAATTTATTCTACATCGGCGATCACCACGCATGAACCTTACTCCAACCAACTGAAGGCATAGATAACTTATTGTATCCAGTACAAATTTAACACCGACTCTAGTGACTCCTGTGAAATTTGCATTCAGCAACTACGGAGAGTCTGGGGCTGGATTTGGCAAACTTAAATTTGACACTAAATATATATATTACTTATTAGTGTATTTCCTTGGAATGCCTACGACAACAACTGGGGTAAGTGTATCTGAAAGTGGCCACTGCGTGTATATGAATTGAATGAACAGAGAAAGAAACTTATGTCTTTTGTTAACATCATATACTTATATGGTTTCTTCTTTCTTTCTTTTTTTAAAATCTCAATAATCTATCACGGGATAGTTTACATTATTAACCTATTCTTTTCCCATACTGACTATTTCATAACTTATTGTTAACCTTTGATCTTTTGGGTTAATTAACCTTTGTTGGGATCGTCCTTTCTTTTCCTTTACCAGAGGAGAGAACCTATTTTATTAATGTTCATTTTGTCTGTAAACCATGATCTCTTGATGCATATGATTTATGTTGTGATTTTCTATTTATAATAAACTTTATTAAACCTTTAGTTATTGTGTCGGTCAACCCATATCTATTATATGTTATCCATAGTTTGTTTTCACGTTCGTACGTATTTGTCACAGAATTGTGTGCATGTGAGTGCAGTGTAACTTGTATTTTCGTACAAGGAGAGAAAGTGCGTCTGATTTAAATATCGTCGTCCAGATAGGCTGGATTAGATAAATTATTCTGTCCAAAGACTGTCCTTTCTCTTACACGGTCACCCTCGTGAAAAAAATATATATATATATATCTTACCCCTTACTTTCACATTGTCATCACTATCACCTCTGCTCAGACAGGGCTATAAACATCGATTACCTATCTGATAAATTATACACGACAGAAGATATCATCAAGAGATGGACAGAAAAGAGTCTATCACAGTGCACCGTCAAGACATGAGACAGAAGACGTTGGAGATCCAATTCAGCCGACCTTCAATGTAGATATTGCAGCTGATGATGATGAATATGCAACGGGAGGGTCATCGTCTGCGGCTATGTTGAAGTAAATACTAGAAATGTACTCTGTTCAACGTGGTTGAAAATACTCAGTAATTAACATTCCTATTGTTGCTGCAAATGGATCGTGGCGACTGTGCAGTAGAAATTAAAAGAAGACTTGCAATTGCCTCACATAAACTAATACAGATGAAAAACCTATGGCAAGTCACAAGCAAAGAAACAAAGTTTCAACTGATCAGAGCATGTATATTCCCAGTAGCAACATACGGCTGCGAGACATGGACACTCAATAAAACAGTTGCAAAAAAGATTACATCATTCGAAATGAAATGCTACAGAAGGATGTTGAAAATACCCTGGACAGAAAAAAAAGACCAACAGAGAAGTACTGCACTCGCTAAATGTAGAGGAAAATTGGCTCTTAAATACCATCGCAATAAGGAAGCTGAAATTTTTCGGTCATATAAAAAGACATAATAGTCTGGACAAATTAGTAATGGAAGGCATGGTCCCTGGAAAAGGGGAAGGGGACGACCTAGACGACGGTGGATCCAGGACATCACAGAGAGTCTGAACTTGTCTTTGGATGATGCAGGTCGACTTGCCCAGAATCGTGATGCGTTCAGAGCAGCTGTAATGGAGACAACGTTCTGGAGAGAATACGTCACATGATGACGATGGATGTGGAGTCACCATTCCAGCTGGTCCCAAGAAAGCCTGCAACAAATCAGTCATGTGCTTTTGTAGTAGTAGTTTCTGTATCACACTTTATTTTATATGATAAAGGTGCCAGTCTCTTTGTACAACCTCATGCTAGTCGCTTTCTACGGCACGCTTTAGTGAGCAGTAAGACTATTCTTTTTTCGTCTCATCAGAGACACGCGGGCCAGTGGCGTCACTAGGGTTGGTGTCACCCAGTGCGATAACTCATGGTGTCACCCCCATGGACCTCCTCCCGTACCAGACCATACAGAATCCTTAGTAATACTATTTGTACTAATGTTACTCGTAAATCGTAATTCCCGTATATCACTGAATGTTATGGCAATGGTAGTGACATAAACAACTAGCAAAATTAAAATTACAATATCATACGCACAGCCTAAATGTATTTACACATGTACATAGTTTCATGTGGTTAAAGTGAAAATTCGGTAAGAAAACAATAGAATTTGAAGTAAAAACGTTTAAGAACTACATCAAATTATGTTTCATAAAAAATAATAAATTTCTTCTGAAACACTGCACAAAAATTGTATAGACAGTCATTTTGGTGTCACCCCCTCTGATGGTGTCACCCGGTGCGGTCCGCACACCACGCACTCACCCCCCCTCCCATCCCCCCTAGTGACGCCACTGCCGCGGGCATCACGTGAGGTTAGAAAGTATCAGCCAAACTATAATTATAAATCATGAGCGCCGGTGAATTGTGATACCTAGCTACAGTACAACATCAAGTCGGTGTACCGGGTTCGATTCGCAGTTAGAGGGAATATAATTTATGGAAATTTTTTTCAGAACCAGTGGTCCTAATGATGTCATAATCCCCCCTAGTCTCCTGGATAGTGAGATCGGATGCCTGGCCTTCTCGGATAATGGCGAAAAAATAGGAGGTCCCGTGTGCAAGTTGAGCACGTTAAAAATTCCACGGCAGTTGGAAATCTTAAAGAGTAGGCCATGAGGCAACTTCCTTGGCAAAATTTTAAAAATTAGAAACCTACCCACCACAACAATATTTATAGAATATGTGATTCCTATATACACACGTTGGGATTCTCGCCGGTACTACAGTGTTCGTGCACTGTGCTAAGATCCTCCTTGTCTGATCTAAGGGACGAGATCTGAGCACTGATGGGGTTGTCCGTGTGCAGTGAAGATAGTCCTTAAAAATAAAACCAACCAAACCAAGTTCGTAGCTTCCTCATCACGCCAGACAACTTTCCATCGTTGGACGTAAAAGTCCTTCTTTGCACTTAATTATCATGATAATAGGCAAGGCCCCGTTTACGGATATCTCGCCAGATGTGATTTGTAAATAAGTTGTAATCTTTTTTTCAAGGTGGAGGCCAGTCGTTCTCTCTTAGACGAAGGTATATGTAACAAAAAGTTGCAACTACATAACCGTAATACTTTCGGTTTCGTAATTAGAAAAAGAAAAGCCGGAATCCACTACACAACAATGCAATGGCGTAAACTAAATCAGATTTTTACGCAGTTTCAACCGGCTTCTGTCGTTTCTGAATATTTGAGCAATGCATCAGAAGAAATACGTGGATTAGCTTTTCTAAAACAAAGATGGTAGATAACTAGGTCTTTCGAATTTCTCGACAGAAGGTTACCGATCCGTTAAATGGAGCTCACGGTGATCCAAGAATCATTCTCGTAGCGTGCTGATAAATGCACACAGAGTATGTATGAATGCAGACTTTCGGTAATAGGCTTCTGTATAGCTGCGCTTTAATTTACGCGGTTTACTTACCACTCAGAAATGTGTGGGCGATTGATGTGTACCCAGTTCGAAAGCTTTAATTACTGTGATTCGATCGCAAGTTATTTGCAGTAGCCATCAACATTTTGTTCGGCATTTTGTCAAGGTCTTTTTTCTTGATGGCTACCTATCGAGCAACTTTGGCAAAATTCACATTGTGATTCTGAAATGCCGACTGGATTGCTAGCGCAGCACCATCAGTTTAGATAGCATCACCGCAGATACGTGAAACTCTTCCTTGTTCACCGTTGTCTATAGGGCTATAGCTCAACGCAAGGTTTCCCTTATATGACACTATTGAATCTCCATTGTGAATAATATGCTACCACGTGATATCTTTGTAGAATCATACACATATCGTGGCAGCAATATAGACAAAGTTGGAGAGACAGACAAGTGTATCAAAATAAGAATACAAAAAAGTAAGAGGATCTTTCATTGCATTGGGAAACATATGGAGATCAGGAGACATGAAGTCCAACACAAAAATAAGAATGTTCAACTCAAATGTCAAGTCAGTCCTATTGTATGGCACTGAAACAGGTAGAATAGATAGCAAAAATGCCAAACAAACAGCTACAGACTTTCATAAATGGATGCTTTCATAGAATAGAAGGATTGAAATGGTATGACAAGGTCACCAACGTGGAACTGATGACAAGAACCAAACAAGTGCCGGTGGAGCATAATATGAGATGAAGACGCCGGCGATGGATAGGACAAACACTGAGGAAACCTGTTGTTAGCCTTACAATGCTGTCATTGTTCTTGAATCCACAGAGTAAGAGAAGCAGACGCCAAAACATGCGGATGTAGTGGTGTTTGATGGTAGTGTATGATGGTGATATTACTAAATGTAATTGTATGAGGCCAGCTGTGAAGGCTCCTGAGATAAAATGTAGTTGAGAATTGTCAGAAGGCCTTTCTTGCTACCACTACGACCTCACACTTAATTTTTTTTTTTTTTGAATGTGGCTACGTAAAGTGTCTAGGGTTATGATATGTATTGTGGTGTAATAGGTTATAGATATACCCACAGATATTTAACAAGTCTAATAATATTAATAAAGGTTAAAATACACTGAACTAACTCACGTGTGTAAACTTTCTTGATAGAATTATATTACATTTATTTTGTTCTGGATCAATTTTTTAGGTTGACCAGAACTTAAAAGGATTTAGAGATTATGAAAAGAAATGCATGGAATATTATATCATAAATTCAATAGTGTACATATACATGTACTATACTAGTTAGTTTTATTAAAATGTTCTAGTAGTCATCTACTTGGGAGGATATTTAGTGTTTGTGCTGTTGGAGTGGTCTCATCACACCTGTCTATATTGACTACACAGTGTCCAGAAAATGGTGGGAATTTTTATGAGGGTATTAGTAACTGAACGGGGTTGGTGAATGTCCAGCAGACCAGAGGCTCACTCATCTCTTAGTTGTAGCTCTGGTGCTGAAATCAGGTGGTCCCACCTCTCCGTGCTGGCGGGCAATAATGGTGGTCTCTGTCACAAGTACTGCACAGATACACTCGAGTAAGTCACCAACTGAACAGATACTGCTTTGTTGACCATAGAAACTCACAGCTCTGCAATCAAAGTATGGGCTATGTGTCAAAATCTATTCTCTACCCACGTCTGGACACAACACTGACACAACAACCACATCATACAGACAGGTCAGATCTCTCTGACCAAACAGCACATTTACCATGGTGGTTTTACATCAGCTAGATCCTCCCAGACTATAGATTCTGAAAAATATTTTTTTTTTAGTTTCCTTCCCTAAAAGAGGATAGGTAATATGGTTCATTATTCTCAACACTTGATCTGTCTTGCCTAACTCTGGCTGGAGTTTATGTACATTGTTGGTCCCTAGACCCTGACTTGGGCGGGGGGTCTAGAGCAAATCCCTACTTGTTTGTAAGGCTAGATTTCGATATGGCAGTATCAAATCACTCGAACATGAAACAATATTCAAAATATATAAAGAAATAATTTCAATCTTACCAGATTATGAATAAATAACACAGAATTGCTAGCAAAACTCAGCTGAGCTGCTGGCTATAGTATGGCGTCCCTAACTTTCTTTCTCTTTCTTTCATATGGAAATCACCACACTTTAAAATCTGTGTCTATCACTGAACAACTATTGAGAAATGACCCCACTTTCGCTTCTGAGCGCTAATGATATGATTGTCTGTGGCCAATCACTGCCTAGTTTTATTTTCAATTCAAATTTCCTACCATAAAGTCATTTCAGTCATGCTTCAGTCAAGTATGGATGGTTATCTGTTAGTCTGTCCGTCTCTACTTGTGTTTCTACAAAATTGTTCTTGATTTTTGAACCAACCTTTCTCTCCCCTCCAAAATTTTGTCGTTAAAAGTTATATTTAGACACAGCTACCACCCAAAACCCCTCCTCCATACTAAGTAAATTTGGACACCTGCGTCCCCAAGGTCGTGTTTTTGTGTGCAAATTGCGACACTTTTTTTATTCAACACAGTCTGTCGATGATGTGAACAACACTGTCTTTTGTCATTATCTTCAATATTATCTATCCGTCTGTAAAATTAAGACCATATTAGTTCACTGCTCAGAATGGGCCATCCTTCCAGCTAATTTTTATATTCCTAACATTAATATTAAGAAAAAAGTAATTTTTAATTTTTGTAATATTCCTAACATCTGTGTTTAGCCGCTGAATTCAAATCAAGGGCTTGGTATCGCGCAAAAGCGTCCATTCCGTACCTCGTGTCAATTTGGGGGACGTGACTTTTCTCCGTTCCCCCCCCCTGTGGTGAAGTGGGATGTTATAAATACTTATAGGGAACTTAGTGTACTGACTGAGATCAGCTGTGAAGGTATCTATATCTATTAAGAGTAGTGTATTATAGATAACCTTACTTGCTACCACATATCTCTTTATCTCAGTCAGAATTATTCTGGAATAGTGTGATGCTACGTTATGTGTCTAGGGTATGAGTATGGTGAAGTGTAAGTCACAACAACAGACAGATAAACAATTTAATTTAATCCACTACTCTTGACAACACGGTGACACTCACATACATATAACACTCTATGAGAATATCTTAAAGAAGTCACTAGTAACGTTTCAAATAACAATATGTATTCATTACTGGCATGAATGAATATGTGTCCTGATTCAACTACAAGGGAACCAGGAATCACAATCAATTTAAATTACAAGTTATGTACAGAATGTATTTAATATGAATATTGTAGTGACATATATTATTACCAATGTTCTATGTGTGTCAATTGTGTAGTGGTAAAATGAGGTAATACTGGTTTTGTTTTGTTCAAGCTCTGTTGGTATTTGTCATCATGACTTCAATAGTTTGTCTTTAGGGACCATTATTGTAGATGTTCACAGTTCCTGATTTTTAAGACAAGTAAATTCCCCTCTTAATGTTAATTTTTAAAAAAATCAGTTCAAGATGAGGGGACATAATGTTGAGCTCAGCTGGCCAACTCTGCTTATCTTTAGTGATGGCGGCAGGAAAGGACTCCTCTGCTCGAATTCTCCTCTGGGCTCAGGAGACACCTCACTGATAGCTAAAAAGACCAAGGAGTATGCTGTCCGACTCTGGATTCAGCAAATCTCTGACCAGGTGCTGCTCACTACCATCAAGACCACTGTCCCTGAAATCAAGAAGGATGTACCTTCTACTTCATAACTAATTTATATTCTCTTTTACACTGATCACAATACAGCACAAACATTGCGTTCAGAGCGTTAGGCCAACAGTCAGCTTCATTTGAAATACTTTATTCCAGTATTACCCTTCTTAATGGTTACTACGCCTCTGCACTTCCAGCATTATTTCTTTCTAGTCCATCATCCAGGTGTCAGTGTACTACTTGGCCATTCCATGCCGTTTTACTTCTCTCCGACACCCTCTGTTCAGGCTGGAGCATTATAGGCTTTACCTCACGTTTGCCACTGAACTACACATATATATACAGGCATAAATCAACAATTCACATTCAATTTTTCATTAAAAGATACTGAATGGTTCAAGCTTACCACAATTTCATGGAAATAAACACAGATACGTTGATTAGCAATGAATTCTGGCACAAACTGGCACAAATTCCGTTCTGCCTATGTTCCAGGCTTTTATTTTAGCAAAAATGTGAGCTGGCTTCAACGTACTGTCGCTTTATCAAGCTTATTTGAATTAGTGGTCTCGAACTAACGCTCCCAAGTGTGTATATCAGCGAGACTGGCCAATGAGCCACGTTTCGACAAGTGTTTGAAAAAATGTTATCTTTTCCCGTCTCCCCCAACAACCAAGATAGTATTTATAGCCCGACCAATCGTGGTTAGGCTTTCATTTGTTGCGCTCCAATCAATTTGGAGTTTACATGGTAGGCTATTTATGTAACGTAAGGTTTTTTTCAAACACGTTAAAAAAAAATTTTATGAGCAGAAATGATTTTATGCTGTCAGGCACCCCCAATATTTTTATTTTGGGTATAATTTATTAATTCCTGGACTATTTGCGTAACGTTTTACATATTATTTGTCAGCAAACCCTAAGGAACCCAAAAATACTAATTTAAAGGAGCTACGTGGCTGCGTTCAAAATATGCAATTTCTTCTATCTCCTGTTTAGAAGATGTGCTGTCTGGGTACTGTTATGTGTTCAAACGTAAACCCATATAATGTTGTCTTTTCTAATAAGAGTCTGTTATGATTTATAAACCTAACTCTGGGAAAGGGTAGTGTATTTTATCACTGTCCGTCTGAAAAAAAATTAGTGCATGTAGACTTACACGCGTGATGGTAGTAATTGTGTATCGCGCGAAGCGGGTTTAGTGTCGGCTTTCTGCCTCTCCCTTCTCTTTTTATCCCTTTAGTCCATCTGTTCGTTCGTTTTGGTAACGCAGTATAATTAATGTTAGGGTTAATTTAGGTCATTACGCAGTACGTCTCAATGCTTTTCCAAGAAATACAGCACACGTTTCATTGAAGAAGGCGGGTAATAATACAGTAAGCTTTACTATCAACGTGAAAGCGTTACAATTTGCAGACGAAGCAGAAAACAAGGGGATTTCGAGTACATTCTTTGGGACAGCACTGTCATTTTACCATTGCTCTTCTCTTTATTAATTTTATTTGTTAGGCTTCATATTTACCTAATAATTTATATATGTGGATTAGAATATTTCATGACACTTCCCCTCTTAAAACAGACATTATATGTCAGTCCTTTATTCTATATACACATAGAGAAATTTATTATTATTTCTGGGGTTTACGGTGATTCTCATCACACGGATGGCGGCTTAAAAAATCCGCTCCCAGATTTGTTTTTCCAGATATATATTCAATGCTAAAATTATATGGAGCCAGAAGCAAAGACCATCGGAGTAACCTAGAGTTCTCATGCTTAGCCTGTGCTAAAAACGATAAAGGTTTGTGGTCAGTTTGCAACTTAAATGCCTTCCCATATAGATAAATATTGAATTTCTTTATTGCCCATATTACTGCAAGACATTCTTTTTCGCTAGTTGAGTAGTTGATTTCAGCTTTATTCAACTTTCTGCTAGCATATGCCACTGGGCTTAATTCCCCATCCAATGCATCTGATTTCTGTAGTAAAGTTGCACCTAGCCCAATATTACTTGCATCCGTCCTTACTATGAATTCTTGACTTAAGTCAGGTAATTTCAAAATGGGTTTACTTGTGAGCTTTTCCTTCAATTCTTGGTAAGTCATTTCACATTGTGGTGTCCATGTAATGCGATCTGGAAGTCCTTTACGTGTCAATTCCGTTAAAGGTGCACATATGGAATTAAAGTTTTTGATATACTTCTGGTAGAAACCACATAATGAGACAAAGGATCTCACGTCCTTCTTGGTTTGTGGTCTCGGGGCTTTCTGTAGTTTCTCTAAATTCTTTGGGTCAGGGGTCATGTTTTCCCTGATAAACTGTGTGTCCCAAAAATTCCAATTCTTTACATCCAACGCAACATTTGGTTGGTCGGGCTGTTAAATTTGCCTCCCTAAGTCGATCAAACAGCATGTTCAGAGAGTCAATGTGTTCCTCAAATGTTTCTGTTGCTATAAGGATATCATCCATAAAATTTGTTATACAGGGATTATTCAGAGGATCCAATAATTTTCTCATCATTCTAGAGAAGACACTAGGCGCATTCTTCAATCCAAATGGCAATCTATTAAACTCATAGTGTCCTTCTGAGGTACTAAAAGCTAGGTATGGTCTAACCTCAGGCTTTACTGGAATCTGATAGTATCCTTTACTCAGATCCACTTTTGAGAAATATTTAGCTTTATTTAGTCTGGCAAACAGCTGATTTGTATCCGGCAATGGATCCACCTGTCCTTCTGTAATAGCATTCAGTCTCCTGTAATCTATACAGAGTCTATGTTCTCCAGACGGCTTCCTTAAAAGTACAACACCGGAACTATACGAAGACTCACTGTGCGAAATAATTCCTTCCTTCAACAGATAGTCTATCTCTTCCTTCAAAGCTTTTTCCTTAGCAAACGGAATCGAATATGGTTTCATACAGACAGGTGTGGAGTCTATTAATTTCATATCATATTCCAATAGGTTTGTATGCCCTGGTCGGTCTGTTAACACCTCTGCATGATTATTTAGAACCTGTTGCACTCTCTCTTTCTGAGTTTTCGTTAAATGTGTACTGATTTTCACCTGTGCTGCTGTCTCACAGGGGTGTAATGGATATTCAAATGATGAAAGTGGTACCTTTTTCATCTCCATGGCGATGGACAAGGTCAACAAGTGTGTCTCTTCCTGATGTTCTCTTTCCAAATATTTCTTCAGGAGATTCACATGATAGATTTTTTCTTTCCCCTTCTTATCTATCTTATAATTTGTTCTAGACACCTTCTCTAGAACTGTATATGGACCCTGCCATCCAATTTTGTAACTTATTCTGACTCCCGGGCAAAAGAAGCAGTACTTTCTCTCCCACAGCCAAATTTCTGTCTTTCGCCTTCCTGTTATAATAGGCAGCAGTTTTTAAACGAGTGGTCAGCTCATTCACATATTGGTATGAAGATGTAATGTTTTCCTCTGCCTTTTCATCAGTCCACGTTCTTAACAAAGCTACATATGGACCTTTAATTGTGTGGACCTATTTGTCCATGCACCGGTATGGTCTCTTCCACTTGAAGCTTTATAGTGATGATTTTTTCCTCCCAGAATTATCATTCACAAAACGACCGCTACCAATTTTTTCTTTTGGGGCTTTCTCCCCTCTTAAAATTCTTGATGAGAGATTTCCTCTCTACATCTTCTTCCTCCAGTTTGTTTAAGTCCGATTGAGGGATTGTCGGCTTATCCTGGGGTAAGACATCTTTTTGCACTCTCCGCATAGTGGCCATTGTAAAACAGTTAAGTGAAGCTTGTCCGTGAAAAGGGGCTTCCCATTCCATTTGGTCCACTTTATCAAATTTATTTTTCCTTTTATTGTCAGGCCTGATTTTGCCCCATGGCGTGTCCAGGTCCTGATCCATGTTCCCACTTGTGGGTGTTCCCTCATGTGCTATGCTACACCTTTCTACAAAATTCTCAATGTCCCATCTTGCTTTGGGCCAATAATAATTGTGAGCCACCTTTTGAATGATGGTACCTATCTTCTCATGGTCCCCATCTGGTTTCACATGTAGGCTCCTTATTAAGTCTGTCCTATATCTTTTTGGAAGAACCAGCTGTCCGTGACCATGGGATCTAGTTCCGGCCTTCCTATACATCAACTTGTTTTTCATGTAAAAATCTCCCTTGCCTGGAGTTGTATGACAAGTTGACAATTTTCTGAAACAAGGCTTGAGTGTTTTATCTCCAGCCTGTGCCTTCCTCATCTCTTCTGGAGTGGTATCTAACATAATATCCTCCTCCTGTCTTGAGGTCGACCTGACCTGAAGGGTTGCCATATACACAGGTTTCCTTCTGCAACGGTCAGTGTCATGATTGTCCATCTGACAATTCTTACACCACCTTTTTCCTTGGTTGAAAGATTTTCTTTCATCATATTTCCTTTCATCGAATTGTGGGAATTTATTTTTATTGTCATACCGTGGCCTATCAAATTGGTGCTTACCTTTATTTTTGATCCTTAGGATCAAATTTATTAAAGTTCTGTGGTGCCCTAAAGTTGTCCACCTGTTTCTTTTTATTACCTGTTACCTCTGCTTGAGCTGCTTGATACCTTTCAGCAACATTTAGCAACTCACCCAGCCTCTCTGCACCTTGTTCCATGAGAAACTTTCTCAGGTCTGGAGCCATGGACTCTCTTAGTTGCTCTATAAGGACCATTTCCTTAAGATCTTGGGTTTTCCCCAGAGAAGTCCATTTCTCCAAGTATGTCTCTATTCGTGCAGAGAACTGGTGATAGGTTTCACCTGACAGTAGTTTAGCATTCCTAAATTTTTTTTCCTGTAAAACTCTGCATTCTTTTCATACCTTAACAAAAGAGCCTGCTTTAGCATGTCATAATTTTCCTGATCACCTCTGCTCATTTTTGCAAAAACTTCATAAGCTGCCCCACGAAGTCCCTGAGATAACTTTAAGCTCCACCTTTCTCTCTCCAACCCATACGTGGTAGCTAATAGTTCGTACCTATTTATATAGCTCTCAATATCATCGTCTTTCTCAACAAAATGATCTAAATGAAAATTCATAGCTGAGATTGAGGCTCCTTGAGTAACCGTAGCATCAGAGGCAAAGGGACTGGCACCATTTTCAGGAGCATGGCCTTGAAACTCAAACTCCCTTAGTCGTAATTCATGTTCCCTTTGTAATCTTTTCTCCTCCTTTTCTGCTTCCCTCTCTGCAGTCTAATCTTTCTTCTTTCTTCTGCAGCTTGTCTTTCTTTCCTCGGCTTCCCTTTCTGCAGCTAATTTCTTCTCTTCTGCTTTCTTTTGCTTCTCTTTCTGCTTCCAATTTCTTAGTCTCAATCTGCAACCTCTTAGTCTCAGGCTCAGCTTGCAACCTCCTAGTCTCAGCCTCAGCTTCAAATTGTAACTTCTTAATTTCCCTTTCAGCCTCTAACCTTCTTTCGGCTTCAAACCTTCTTTCTTCGCGTTCAATAAATTTGTCACATTCCGTTGTGACATAGGCAACCATAACTTGCCCATCTAATCCTAACTCTTTTGCAGTCTGAACCGCAGCAGATCGAAATTTGGCCAGGTCCGCCATTGTCTATCAGGTAACTTAATACAATGTCTAACCAACAATTCAATCTCTAATGGACAACACAGGCACCGTGAGCTCAACCTTATTTAATTCCACCCAAGGATACCTTTTAATTCTTATATTCCCTGAAGTGAATTATCCCCAATATTTTTTAATAGTTAAAGATTCAAAATCCCAAGAGCGAGACCCCAATATATGTGGTGAAGTGGGATGTTATAAATATTTATAGGGGACTTAGTGTACTGACTGAGATCAGCTGTGAAGGTATCTATATCTATTAAAAGTAGTGTATTATAGATAACCTTACTTGCTACCACATATCTCTTTATCTCAGTCAGAATTATTCTGGAATAGTGTGATGCTACGTTATGTGTCTAGGGTATGTGTATGGTGAAGTGTAAGTCACAACAACAGACAGATAAACAATTTAATTTAATCCACTACTCTTAACAACACTGTGACACTCACATACATATAACACTCTATGAGAATATCTTAAAGAAGTCACTAGTAACGTTTCAAATAACAATATGTATTCATTACTGGCATGAATGAATATGTGTCCTGATTCAACTACAAGGGAACCAGGAATCACAATCAATTTAAATTACAAGTTATGTACAGAATGTATTTAATATGAATATTGTAGTGACATATATTATTACCAATGTTCTATGTGTGTCAATTGTGTAGTGGTAAAATGAGGTAATACTGGTTTTGTTTTGTTCAAGCTCTGTTGGTATTTGTCATCATGACTTCAATAGTTTGTCTTTAGGGACCATTATTGTATATGTTCACAGTTCCTGATTTTAAGACAAGTAAATTCCCCTCTTAATGTTAATTTTAAAAAATTAGTTCAAGATGAGGGGACATAATGTTGAGCTCAGCTGGCCAACTCTGCTTATCTTTAGTGATGGCGGCAGGAAAGGACTCCTCTGCTCGAATTCTCCTCTGGGCTCAGGAGACACCTCACTGATAGCTAAAAAGACCAAGGAGTATGCTGTCCGACTCTGGATTCAGCAAATCTCTGACCAGGTGCTGCTCACTACCATCAAGACCACTGTCCCTGAAATCAAGAAGGATGTACCTTCTACTTCATAACTAATTTATATTCTCTTTTACACTGATCACAATACAGCACAAACATTGCGTTCAGAGCGTTAGGCCAACAGTCAGCTTCATTTGAAATACTTTATTCCAGTATTACCCTTCTTAATGGTTACTACGCCTCTGCACTTCCAGCATTATTTCTTTCTAGTCCATCATCCAGGTGTCAGTGTACTACTTGGCCATTCCATGCCGTTTTACTTCTCTCCGACACCCTCTGTTCAGGCTGGAGCATTATAGGCTTTACCTCACGTTTGCCACTGAACTACACATATATATACAGGCATAAATCAACAATTCACATTCAATTTTTCATTAAAAGATACTGAATGGTTCAAGCTTACCACAATTTCATGGAAATAAACACAGATACGTTGATTAGCAATGAATTCTGGCACAAACTGGCACAAATTCCGTTCTGCCTATGTTCCAGGCTTTTATTTTAGCAAAAATGTGAGCTGGCTTCAACGTACTGTCGCTTTATCAAGCTTATTTGAATTAGTGGTCTCGAACTAACGCTCCCAAGTGTGTATATCAGCGAGACTGGCCAATGAGCCACGTTTCGACAAGTGTTTGAAAAAAATGTTATCTTTTCCCGTCTCCCCCAACAACCAAGATAGTATTTATAGCCCGACCAATCGTGGTTAGGCTTTCATTTGTTGCGCTCCAATCAATTTGGAGTTTACATGGTAGGCTATTTATGTAACGTAAGGTTTTTTCAAACACGTTATAAAAAAAATTTTATGAGCAGAAATGATTTTATGCTGTCAGGCACCCCCAATATTTTATTTTGGGTATAATTTATTAATTCCTGGACTATTTGCGTAACGTTTTACATATTATTTGTCAGCAAACCCTAAGGAACCCAAAAATACTAATTTAAAGGAGCTACGTGGCTGCGTTCAAAATATGCAATTTCTTCTATCTCCTGTTTAGAAGATGTGCTGTCTGGGTACTGTTATGTGTTCAAACGTAAACCCATATAATGTTGTCTTTTCTAATAAGAGTCTGTTATGATTTATAAACCTAACTCTGGGAAAGGGTAGTGTATTTTATCACTGTCCGTCTGAAAAAAAATTAGTGCATGTAGACTTACACGCGTGATGGTAGTAATTGTGTATCGCGCGAAGCGGGTTTTAGTGTTCGGCTTTCTGCCTCTCCCTTCTCTTTTTATCCCTTTAGTCCATCTGTTCGTTCGTTTTGGTAACGCAGTATAATTAATGTTAGGGTTAATTTAGGTCATTACACAGTACGTCTCAATGCTTTTCCAAGAAATACAGCACACGTTTCATTGAAGAAGGCGGGTAATAATACAGTAAGCTTTACTATCAACGTGAAAGCGTTACAATTTGCAGACGAAGCAGAAAACAAGGGATTTCGTTCGAGCACTACATTTTTTTATTTATGTGGCTTTTTTTTTGAACCCACCCCCCCAATTGCGTCTCCTTAGGTTTCAGTCTAGCAAGTCAATTTTTATGGAGGGTGAGGACCCGCGTGATCTAGGCGATCATGTTAAAATCAGGCAGCCTAGCAATTATGTTTTTTAGACCTTTGTTATTTTGAAGATTTTTACCGTTTTATCTCTTTCATATTTACTACAGCGAAAAGATATACTGGGAAGTGAATGGTGTCTTGAACAAGACAAGACGTGGGAAAGCGCCCTGAGTTAGGCACGCGGAAGGAGGGTCCTGTGCATTGTGTTTGTTGAGAGACCTATTAGCTCCTTGTAGCTAAATGGTTTTTCAGATTGATACTGCGCGGTTAAAGTTAGAATATCAAACTGTAAAAAAGAATCTTTTACGTTGACTGTTTGATTGACTGATTGATTGGACAGGTGATAGACCTTGAATATGGTTCTTTCTTGCAGTGGTGACAATATGGGGTCCATCCCCCTTGTGGCTAGTGATGATCTTTCAGTTCACTTAGGGTGAATGTTCTTCAAAGTTAAATTTTTGTTCGACGTCTTGATGGCTGGGCACTAGGGTTTTCCATTGAATCTTTGCCACAAGCACTAGTTACTGTGCAACCCCTTGACCAAGTTATGGGAGGTTAGGTGTATTTTCAACACACTTCAGCAACAGCAGAGGAGCAGAGTCCTTTTACTCAACCCGGTTAATTCAGAACCTTCAGTTTTGAAAAGTCAAGGCCTGTTTTGTTTCGTGTAAGAACAACTGAAGTGGCAACAGAAAGTTTAAAAGGACTTTTATAACTCGATGTTGGCGCAGTTTATTTGTTGTTTTTGAGCACGTACTTGAATTGGTTATAAACCAGATTCCGTGTGTGTAACTGATGGACAGAACCAGAAAAAAATACAAGTGGAAAAAAATTTGGCGAAAAGCCTCCAACGATGTTCTTTAAATGGATTTTGCTTTTTTAGGATACACCACTGAGGAAAAACAAGATGGTAAGCGTCACAGGTGCATCACAGATTCCTGGAATAATACCCAGGAGTGTAATTTTTGGGCTGTCTTTTTCCGATATATCGATTTCCTTTTTCTACGGAAGCAGAAGGGGGTTGTCATGAAGAGATAAAGAAGAGTTTGGAGAAGGATCTTGAAAAGTATAAGCAACAGGGACATTTGGAAGCACGTATTGTGGTTGAAGGCCTATGCTCCGAGGGAATTTAGCTGAAAAGGTGATATTGATGAAGATTAGTGATGGTGATGATGTATGATGGTGTATGCGTAGACGGAGCCAAGACTTCTTAAACGTCCCTCAAAAACCAACAATTATGTATGGGGACGGCCACAGTCTCGAATACACAGGGCAAGGAATGTTTACAACCATAGCAAGATAAAACACAGGGACTATCGTAGCGAACACAGTTCATATGCCTGACTCCTTTTAAGTAGCGAGAAAGCACTGGAGTTAAAAACACGTTTTTTGATAAGGGATGGATTTTGCTAAATCATTTTGCCCACTGAAGGCGACATTATGTACTGGGCCAGGACTAAGGATGTTGCAGCAATATTTCTCACAGCTAGAGATCTTAGATCAAGAACTTAAATGGGCAAGTGAAAAATGTTGTGATGGACACTTTTCAGATGATGTTTTAGCACAAGTCATGTTGAAAAAAACTCATATTACATCACCGTAGTAACTGCTTTTTCCACCTCCACTTTTAGAGTTGTTTTGAGAAAAGGGACGTTCAAAATTTTTTTGAAAAGTAGTATCTATTTTTGTTAACAGTGTTAGGTATTTTGAATCTGTACTAACAACCACTGGTCATATTTACCCGCGCTTCATGTATCCTTGTTAAATGGACCTTAGGAATAGCCAATCAGGACGCTCCTTTTCTCAGTATGTCTAAAGAAACTTTGTTTATCTGTTGATCCAGAATTGGGTCTATTCTGTGTATTTGAATAGTCTTCATGGGAGTTATTGTTTTATTTCCCTAAAGACTCTAACGATTAATTGTACAGGGAAATGGATATTGTATTATAACATTTGTGTGATATTACTTAATAAGTAGGTACAAAGACGGCTCATAATAGTAATTCATTTAAAGAGAAAAATTGGTTTTAGTGGATATTTCTACATTAGGATACGTTCCCGATTTAATAGCTAACTTAAAGACTGCAAGCACCCGTTTTTAAAACCATGTAAAAACTTTTTGGTTGTTCTTCAAGATATTGAATATGTTGGTGTTATCCAATTAGCAGTTTATAAATATCACTTAAAATAATTAAAATTTGAGTTGAATTCTTTATTGTTAGATATAAATATTTTAAACTTAGTCACATTATGTATACGGGCAAGCTGAATGAAAGCATTTAGGTTTTTTGATTCTTTATTTTAGTATACACACATTTGGACCGTGCTTCCGATTGGGCGATTACGGCGCTATATTATAGAACTGGGAACATAGAGGCAGTTGCCGCCACAAAATTATTAATGTACCATGCTGATTTTTATTAATCGAGCGAAATGTTACTCGGTTAAGTCTTTTGCCGTGTGAGAAGTTTATTACCTAAATTTATTGTGAAGGCCTTCTATCAGCTTTTTTATTGTTGCTCTGGCGTGAGGTCTATTTGGCAAATTTAAGATCAGTATTTTATGCAGTACAATTACAGAAGTATAATTTTTCTGAGAGAATGGTATCACAAATTAGTTACGGCTGTGAATTGATCTGATCTCGAAAAATTAGTAGAGGAGGAAACCGTACATTAACTTTGCACACCCTCAGCTGTGTAACTAACTGTGATATTACGTAAAAACAAGGAAAACAGATTTTACTTAAACAATTTTATAAAATTGACAAGTCTTCAAATAACAATTTCCCTTATTATTTTTTTAGTATATTTCTATCTACTCTTGTGCTGAAGGGTTGACATGTTGAAAAAATGGGAATGTAATGTTTTGTTAAGTTTACATATGATTATGCAAATATTTATAATATATTATAGATAGTATTAATTTTACAACAAGTTTTCCAATTATAGGAACAAAAATTTATTATCAGCTGTGCTGTTAATTAAATTATAAGTAATGTATCAGCTGTGCTGTTAATTACGTATAATTTATCAGCTTAATCTGTATTATTGTCTTTGCTACGCTAAATTCACGTTTCTCGTCATTGACACTAGCTTTATGCTCACAATGCTGACAGAAATGGTACTAATGTGTACTCATTACTCTTAAAGAGTTCGTTCATTCTTGGTTTGGTTTGACAAAAACACCACGCTGATGAGTCGTTTTCGTTCGCCCACAAGACCTGAGGGGGACTAATGGATGTAGAGTCCTGTGCAAACACTTTGCTCCTGCGTACGTTCCAGGCAGCTGGATTGACACGACATACGACCTCAGGTTTGATGACACAACGAATAAACCCTCTAAGATTCAAACTGGCCAGGTTTTGACTCGACTTAGCGAAGCAGGCCTGCAGGTCGATGCCCTAGGTTAGGTAAGCTATAAATCAAAGCTGACAGCTCTCCCTCTTCAGTCGTCGTTTATGGCTTCGTGAGGTGGGTGATGTGTGATTATGCATAATAATCAGCCCGATATATATAGGCAGGTAAAATTGGACTTTCTACTGGTACGGAAAGCGTTTCAGGTTGGTTCTGGCGGTAGCATGCTGATTGGTTTCCTCCTGCAGTTTTCGTACTTTGCTCGTTACAGCCTAATTTTATTCAGTTTTCTTCCGCCATCATTGCGTGAACAAGATGGACCACGACCCACATCCGAAAAAAAAAACTGGGCTTAAGTTTTTCCTGGCGTAACTTCAGGTAATCGTTATTCTGGCTCAGCAACTGTGCGTTGATTGGTGGGTGCAAATTGTATCCCGACATAATGATTTAACAAAGTAGTGGGTAGTTTTACAACATTCGTTTCAACGACATAGCCCCATCCTTTCTAGCTGTGACCTGTCATAGCTTTGAAGTGTAAAACACCTGCTGTAGTTAATCATTTTGGCGTCTGTCCTTCCAGAGTACTAGGGTGTCGACTTAAAAAAATCAGCTCTACATTTGTCTCTTCCCGGAATGTAATTCACGGTAAAGGAATAAGGCGCCAGAAGCAGATACTCCACTTAGCAATCTCGAATTTAACTTTTTTAGATGCAGCCAAAGAATGTTAAGGGTGGTGATCGCTTTGGACAACGAAAGTGAAGTCCCATATACAGGTAAGGTGAAAATTTGTCGATGGACCCAAATTAGAGCCAAACATTCTTTTATCTATGGTCGAGTAAAGTAATTCAACTCAGCTGCATTCAGCTTCCTACTGGCGTAGGCGACTGGTAAAAGTTCCTCGGCTGTGCTTTTGATTTCCTGCAAGAGAGTTGCACCTAATTACCTACCTTCTGCTAGCGTCCGTCCTTAATACAAATTCCTGTTGTGATATGGGTAGCGTAAGGGATGGTTTTTTGCTGGTGAGTTTTGCTTTTAGCTCTGTGTAAGCAGTTTTCACAATCCAGCATTCCATTGGATTTTGTCAGGCTGTCCTTTCTTAGTTAAGTTGGTTAAATGGTGCACACAGTGAGTTAACAGTGGGGTATGTACTTATTCTGATAGAACCCACATAAGATGACACGAATTATCACACATCTTTCTTCGTTTGAGGTTGGGTGCCTTCTTTAACTTCTCTATATTCTTTGGGTCAGGAGACAATATGACCTGTAGAAATCGTGTGACTTGGGGACTAAGGAATTCCAATTCCCGTTACAACCTTGATATAGCACTTGGTTGGACCGTGCAGTCTAATCCAGTGGGCTCTCAGTCCTGTCAAACAACATGGAGAGCGCTACTATATGCTCTTCAAATTGTGTT
Source organism: Oreohelix idahoensis (assembly GCA_024509875.1). NCBI lineage: Eukaryota > Metazoa > Mollusca > Gastropoda > Stylommatophora > Oreohelicidae > Oreohelix > Oreohelix idahoensis. The sequence goes on along the minus strand of JAMPIV010023056.1, from coordinate 2,040 downwards.
TGTTAGCAACATAGAATGTCATCCATAAACGGTTAGTGCATATGGGGATTTTGTAGAGGTTCAAACAAATTTCCTCATCATTCTTTTGAAAAGATACTTGGAGCATTTTTCAGCCCAAAGGGTATGTACATTAAAACTCGTAGTGTCCGTCTGATGTACTAAATGCCAGCACTTTTCCTAACTTCTGGTTTTTCACTGGTATTTGGTAGTATCCCTGCCTTAGATCTACCTTCGATAAATACCTAGCCTTACTCAGTGGTATGCGAACAGCTGGTTGGTGTCAGGTAAATGGGTCCAACCTGATATTCTGTTGATCGCATTAATCTACCGTTAGGCCATACATAACCTGTTTCACCACTAGGCTTCTTAATAGCACCACACTTGAGCCTATAGGGAGAGTTCAGGACTTTTGAAATAATCTCTTTTTAAGAGTTAGTCAAATCTCAATCCTTTGAGTGTTTTGTGCTTGCTTATAGTTCAGTCCATTGTCTGGCAGCAATGCTTCCAGTGGACTGTGTCTGGGGACGGTACTACAACAACGTAGCGGACCCACACCTATTTTCTTTTGTAAGGGGCCGTATCCCGACGTGGGGCCTGTCTCCCTCAACTGTTTGGTACCGCCCCGGTTCCTACCGCCTTTGGTTCGGGTTTTGTTTCTCGCAGCTTTTTTAATACTGGTTGCTGACCTACCAAATTTTCCCAAAGGATCCAGGCCATGGTGTTCCGACTAATATCTAGTCGGGGTGGGATGTCTCCTCGTTCCCCCTCTCTGTACACAATACGGAGAGATTGCCATGGTTACTGGTGTAAACAGTAGATTTGTTGTGATTTTGTTTTTCTCTTCTTCTTTATCACTGCAATCTACTTGTTGTATTCTCTGGTGTTATTTTCCTTTTGTGCGGCCTACGTCCGTAACAATGCTTCCTAGGTTCCTGTAACTGGTCTACGCTTCTGAATGAGGTTACCTGGTTACATCTGAACAGTTTCATATACGACTTATGGCTCACTTATTCCTGGCCATTAATATAGCAATGCTATTTTTGCTGTGGCCCCTTTTCTCTGTGACCACTGCATGACTGTTGCATGCTCTTGATCCATAATTTCTCCTGTAGAATTTTGGCAATACCAGTGTCCATGCCCTTTAGGACCTTTTCAGCTTGTCTGTGAGTAGGCAATTTCCATATGTAGTCTCCTTTCTTGGAGGTTATGGTCCTTTGGAATTTGCCAAAAAAATGGCATCAATGTGCTGTTGCTGTTTGAGCTTTTTCATTTTGTACGTGAATGATATATTTGGAAATCTCCTTCCGTTTTGGTGCTGACTGGTAGGTTTGTGCCATGACATACCTGGTGTACTGGGTCACCAAAGAAAGACATATCTTACCACCTATTACGAGGGTGATATAGGATCTCACTTATTGTGCTCTTATCACTCCTTCTAAATAGTGGTTTCTCACGTAGATCCTGCTATGGGAAGTGTCATGGTGCCAGTTCCATGCCTTGCCCTTGTAGTCCAGGTTTCTGTTGGTAAGTTGGTAGGGTGCCTAGGGTTGCACTCTAGATGAGTCGTATTCAAACTGAATCATATAAGCACTGAATTTTAGTGCCATTACATGTCACTTCCTCACCACTAAAGGGGGATGATGGAGGTCATTCTGAATACCAGCTGTTACTTACTTCCTGTTCCTGTTGTGAACACGCGGTAATCACGGGTTGTTCCTCTGCAGTCTGCTGTATTGTGGTTATATTAGACCAAGATTTTACCACTTTCCTTCCTTGCGGTATGTGTCTTATCGATCTTAGAGGGTTTTTGTCCTTTTGGTCAATCTTTGTTTGTTCCTTGTGGTGATGGTCTTTTGATATATTTGAGTATAGTTTGTGATGATTTAATGTTTTCACTGTTTCTTATTTAATAATTCTGCTGAGATACTTGATATCTCTCGCAAGTTACACTATCTTCATCTTGCTTCTTGTTTCACAGAGAAAATTCCTATTCTTGAGGCTAGGACTCTACACTTGCTCATCATTATATTTCTTTAAGAT
>JAMPIV010023055.1:185000-455228 GCA_024509875.1 Oreohelix idahoensis | reverse complement strand
AAGTGAAATGGACTAAGTAATCCTATCTTGAATTTAAATAATAATGTATTACAATGTACTATGTAATTTGTTCTGGAATTGCACAGTAGACACCTGTCAAACTGTACACTTAACAATCACATGTGTGCATTTATACACATGCATCATCAGAGACACTCACACCCACCACAGTAGACTTCTGGACATCATAAGAAGATGCTATCCACGGGCTCTGTAGTGTTACAGGTTCAAATCAGTTCATGTCATAAGATCAGACTTAAAGGATGATTACGTCTTGACATACTGTGCATTCCCCGCCATCCAATGAAGCTCTCCAGCTATTCACAGCTAAATACTGTACTTTGGTTCTGGGCTCTCCCAAAGAATTGTCACGCACTGTACAGAGCCACTTCTCAGCTAAAGGAACTCCTAGTGTTATCCTGCCTATTTGTCAAGGATCACTGCAGTGAGACCACTTATACTCACTGTTAACGCCAGTGTTGAGGAACATCTTTGAAGAGATTCATCATCGTGTGTAATCCTATTGTGACGTATAATGGAAAAAGAGCCTACAGTAATCTGACAGTCTTTGTAATCTCGTAGCGCTCTATGATTTGCTAGCAAAACCATGCATTTTCTGCCTGTGTTTACTCACACAAGTTACTTTTTCGTCCCGCCTCTTTTCTTTGAACATAAGCAAACGAAGTGTTTGCAAACTTTCGTGACCTGCCCGTCATAACAGGTAGCGAATCAGGTTTGTTTACCTCGTCTTCTCACGCGAGCTTATCTGTCAATCATACGACACCTGACAGGCCGCACGTGAAAAACATAGAATCTTTTGAAGTCTACGAAGGGAAATCCAAAAATCACCGAATACGCTTTGATGTCGAGTCGCGGGCAGAACCCCGTTACACGTAATAAGTCTTTTGATGACGGTCGAAAACGCCGACGAAAGACTGGCCGTAAGCCTTTATCTTGTAACTCCGTTTCTGATTCTCCGTTACACACAGTAGCGCGAAAATTAACAACATCTATAGATCAGAGAAATATAATGATATATAAACTGTGTTTTCTTAAACCTGCTATCAGTTGTCACTCAGAATTTTTGAATACTCTAAGCACGCAGTTCTAGAACCATTATTGTGAAAAATGTGTTATTAGCATTCGTGGGGATTTTTCATTCTGATTTTCTGACCTGATCACAAGGGCGTCCAGCGGTCTTCTTTTTTTTTTTACTGATTGGTTAATGTTGTCTCTTTTTCTTGGCTTGTGCGTCACCAATTTCATTTGTGAACGCGTATTAGCCAAAGATACATGAGACACATTTTAACTTATAAGTTTAACTTGACTTACCAAATCCAGATATTTTTTACAATTTTTACCAGCCCACTGGGGTGTACAAAATAACATTAATGTTCCCGACTTCTGACAGTCATATTCAAGCGAATTTATCCAGATTTTACGCTGTGCAGAATCGGAGTACTAACATAGAGTTGTCCGATAGGATTATCATCATCATCATTGGTAAATTTTTTTTTGCAACCAGATGTTTCCCAATACTGGAAGTATTTTCCTCTTTTAACTGTGAACCCCAAGAGCACGTTCCTACATAAACTATTGGCGGTGACATTTTGTTCATCCAGAAAAAACAAAACACCAGATTCGGCGTCCACCTCACTAGTCTTTATTTGTTAGAGGATGGACTGAGGCCAATTTGGGAAGTGAACCTGTTATTATATATATTCAGGAATAATTGTATTTCCAAGGGATATCACCAACAGTAGGTAAGAGTGATTGAGTGGCCACTATATGAAAGAGTGCGTGCGTATTTTTCTTTGTTTCAGGGAATTTACCAACATTGGATTTCCTTAAACTCGTTTACTTTACTGGGTAGTATATAGTAGGAACTTGTTTACTTTACTGTCTACTCTGTAACATAGTGCTAACCTTCGACCTTTGGATTATTAACTTTTGGGTTCTTTTCTCCATAGGGGGAGGGCGCATTTATTTTGCTATGTCATATGTATGTAAATCTGATTTTATTTGATCTTTCTTTAGATATTGGTGTTGCCAAATTTAATGATAATAAACAACAAAGACACTTACCTTTGTGTATTGGTCAGACCCATACCCAAGTAACCGTAGTTTTTTTCACGTTTGTGTGTCTTGTTGTCACATAGCTGTGTGTGTGTGTGTAGTTAAACTTATATTTATACGTATGAGGAGGGCAAGGTTGTCTTGTACTAAATTATAGTCGTATAGATAGGCTGGAATAGAGAAACTTACTCATTCCAGAGACATATCTGTTTCCTTAAGCTACCACCCGTGAAATCTATTTCTCACACCTTTCTCACGTATCTAACACCATCCACTATACTCAGACGGGCCAAAAATAACTCACAACCTATCTGTACAACACCTATCAACTCTGGTCTGGGACATTGCAGTCTAACAGCCTAAGATACTTTTAAGATAAGTTCAACAATACATGAACTATTGTTGTAATTTAAGGGCGAGTTGTCAGTGAAGAAACTTTATAGAATCCCAGAACAGTTTGCAGGAAATCTGTTATTCCAGTGACACTTTATTAGTGTAAATACAATTGGAAACTGTTAATTTTTATGTAATATATATCATCATATAAAACTCATTCTTATTCATTCTGAAGGCAAGAAGGAAAGAAATTACTTGTAAATAAATTGATTCATTAATTGTACCTTGGGACTTTGTAAATTCCTTTTTGTTCACTTTTGAATTTGTACATTGGAGTTACATTACTGTTTAAGCATAGGGTAGTCTAGGGCACCATAGGCTCTTGATCTGCTACATCTCTATGTGGACAAGAGTACTTTACAGCCTGACAGTAACCTTTGCCATCCATACACCAGTGCTCTTTTCTGAGACTGGGGTATTTCTTTTAGTCCAGAATTCTTGTCTGGCACTATCACCTAGTATCATCTAGATACACCTATATTTCCATCTCGTGACAAAGGTCATACTGTCAATCTGCTCTTCTCATGGAAGAGTGTGGGCGAATGGATTTCTATGTGACTGACATGAACCCCAGACGTAATTCTGGCTTTTACCTGGTTGGTTGCATGCAGGAGGATATCATTATAAGCCCATTATAGGCATGGGGAGCTGAGAAGTGGCTCTGTACAGGGCGTGACAATTCCTTGCGAGAGCCCAGAACCAGAGCACAGTATTTAAATCCTTTAAATACAAGCCAAGCTGGAGAAACTGCTGCTCATGACTTCAACTCAACACGTTTCGGAATGGAAGAAAAGCCATAGGAAAAGCCTAGATCTACAGTGTAAATAGTACCACGGAGTCTTCAGTTTGGTATTGGCTGCTAAAGATCGAGAAGCCCAGCAGTTCTAGCTAAACAACAACATACATCCGTTTGACTGATATGAGGTTGTGCCTTGGATGGCAATCTCACCTTATAAACAAATTGCTACAAAAACCAACGAGAGCACGTGAATGTTTGGTGCAGGCTTCCTGCTAGGGGACCAGGAGCCGTGGTAGCTCCATGCTCCGTAAGGATGATGAATGACGAAACAAATAAAAGTGTGACGAACTTAAATAATCTTTTACATCTCCTATCGCTTGTTACTACTCCATATACCATTTATGTATCTCCTTCAGCAACTCATTTTCATTCACTACCCTTTAGCGCCATACGTGGCACCGGCATTCAAACTAACTCAAGCCCTCCTATTCTGTGCCATCCATCAATACCGTTCTATGTATTCATTGTTCTTATCATTTCTGACTGAATTCCAACAACTGAAATGCAAATATAAAAACGTATACACTCACATTCTACAAGAACAAACAAAGAAACTCATTTAATCAGCTTAAGTAGTATTGTGCATGCCTAAATTACTGAAACCCTCATAAACATCTAACTGTAATGAAACTGGCGCTAAAAGGACCAGACATCGACCCGAAAATTGGCAGAAATGGCGCTAAAGTATTCTTTTATTCATGACAAACATTCATACGCGAAGTTCTCTATGCCGGTTAGCGCATAATGGCCGCTGTAAACAAAAGCTGGACGACCAAACTCAAACACATTAACGTCAAACCTTTTCCCCAGGTTCGGCAACGACCAGGCGATAAAAACGACCTTTATCTTTTAAAACTGTCACCATGCGACACCCTGTCCATTAATTCTGCATTCTTGAAAATCAAATTTGTCCTAGACGCATGTTCGAGGCTGAATGAGAGAAGGGACACATGCATCACGCATGGGACTCATTTGCAAGCGTGCAAGTCTTTTGGAGTGATCACATCGGGACACCCTTGCAAAATGCTGTCCTGATAAAAGCTGTCAGTGGTGTCCTTTTACTGCTGGTGTGTCAGTGTTTTTTATATTTTTGTATTTTATCTGCGCTAGCGTATACTGCTCCATTTCCTGCTCTATATGTTGAGAGCTGGACTTGGAATGAAAAGTGGCAAAGATGGAGTAAGAGAGAGACACACAGAGAGAGAGAGAGAGAGAGAGAGAGAGAGAGAGAGAGAGAGCTAAAGAATGTGTATAAAGAGTGAGGACGAGAAAAGATAACTTCGAGAAAAGGTATTGCATTATGTGCAAAGTTCACTCTGGGAGGGACTGAGATTGAGTAAGTGAATGAGGGAGATAGATAGATAGATAGATAGATAGATAGATAGATAGATAGATAGATAGATAGATAGATAGATAGATAGATAGATAGATAGATAGATAGAGCGAGAGAGAGAGTGATTGTAACTATAAAGAGTGAGGACGAGAACAGATAACTTTGTGAAATGGTATTGCAATCTGTTCACTCTGGGAGGCGTAGGGGATTGAGATGAGGAGAGAAAAGAGAGGTGATTGTGAATGAGAGAGGGTAGAGAGAGAGAGACGTGAGATAACAGAAGAAGTGAGAAGAGATGAAGGACAGAAGTAGAGAGACTTGGCGTTTAGTAGAGTATGAAAGAGAGTGAGAGAGAAGATCGAGCTAGTGAGGATATCATTTTTCCTAGAGAGCTCAGAATTGTACGTACTGTGTAAGAGATTTTTCTATCGTTCATTTTTGACTTTCGAGAGAAGAGCAGAGTGAGGAGTAGAGAGAGAGATTGGGATTATAAAGAATGAGGACCATGCAAAGGAGTTTTCAACTTTTGTCCGTTGTTGTTCAAAATATTGGTATTTAAGCATCTGTATCAAAGTTCACCGCAATGGACGAAACTGAGGGTTGAGCAAGTTAAGATGAGGAGCCTAAGTCGAGAGCGACAGTGAGAGATATAATGGCACAACAATATATAGTCAAAGATATGCAACGAACCTGGATGTTCCTTTAAAGAAATGGCCACCAAAAAGAGAAATGGTTCCCTGAGATGTCTGAGGATATAACTAAAGAATAAAGCTACTGTTCCCTCAAGCATTCTGTAAGGAGTCACTATAAAGAGGTTGTGTAGGGGGCTGGCAACCTCATCATTGTAAACTAATTGCTACAGAAGCCATTTCTGCAAGAGCTGACACATGTTGTCATGTAGGCTTTCTGCAGGGGGAACCAGTTGCAGTTGTGACTCTACGCTCCCTGAGGAGAACCAGCGTACATGAACGAATGCAAGAACATATGAATTAATGAAGATAGAAATGCAAAGTTGAAACTAACACATGAACCAAAAATTATACTGTCAGAAAATCACCGTATAGTCCAAACTATGGTTATTTGCAAATAAACAAAGAAAAACAAAAGCCAAACAAGAAAACAACATACCAGAGTCAGCACTACGCTTGAATTTGATCGGAACCGACGTTGGTTGCAATGTCCAAATGGCTATTTTATCTTTGTGTTATCCATCGTGCCTACTTGAGGGCGGTGTGGAAGTATATGCATGGAGGCATATCTGGAGTCATCCTTATATGACCACCAGCTATGCACAATGCTACAATATACGTACATGGAAGTGAACCTTTGTCTGTAAGGCTAATTACATCCTCATTGACTCTTGAAATCTTCCACACACTCCCAGGGATTGCCCCTGTGGTGAAACTTGTTGAGAACCCAGCATTGCACACTAAGCTTGGAGAAGTCACTTGAGCCCCAGGCGTAATTCTTTGGCTTTGACTTGGTTGACTGCATGCATAAAAATCTCACTATGGACTCATTGATAGGCAGAGGAAACTGAGAAGTGGCTCTGTGAAGGACGTAATAATTCCTTGGGGGAGTCCACAACCAGAGTACAGTATTTTAGCTCTGCATAGTTGGAGAGCCCCCTCTGATGGCGGGGAATGCACAGTATGCCACGCACTTCTTACTCCTAGCATGGAACCAGATGTGGCGATCCTTTAAATGCACGCCAAGCTGGAGAAACTGGAGCTCATGACTTCAACTAAACACGTTTCGGAATGGCAGAAAAGCCACAGGAAAAGCCTAGATCTACAGTGTACATAATACCAACTTGGTATTGGCTGCTAATGAGCGAGAAGATCAGCAGCCCTAGTTAAACAAACAACAACAAGGGGGTTGTGGAAGGAACAGTTTTTGTGTGTGTATAAAAACTTAATTTTCTGAATTTCTTAGCACTTAGTAATTGTTTCACAGCCACCCCCCATATAATGCTTTTTACGCAGTTTTCCCAAGCCTTTTAAATGTCTCTATACTATCGTTACAGGTCCACTTATTTCAGCTGTACTTATACTGAAGTCGCCGACAGACCTACAGATAGATAGATAGATAGATAGATAGATAGATAGATAGATAGATAGATAGATAGATAGATAGATAGATAGATAGATAGATAGATAGATAGATAGATAGATAGATAGATAGGTAGGTAGGTAGGTAGATAGATAGATAGATAGATAGATAGATAGATAGATAGATAGATAGATAGATAGATAGATAGATAGATAGATAGATAGATAGATAGATAGATAGATAGATAGATAGATAAATAGATAGTGTTATGAGTAAAATCATAACATATCTATCGTATTCGACAAGGCTTGTTTATGGACCAGCTTGTTGATATTACGTTTCCTGGGTTACTCCCGGAAGTACGTCATTGTCTTTTGGACAAAATATAGCAGACGTCTCTGCCGGCTTCACTTAGCAGAAGTGAGCGATACTTCGTGGCCTTTCATGTGTGTCACTCAGTGTGAACGGACGCATAATTGTCCAGCTCCTATACGTGTGCTCTTACTTCTTTGATTCTTAGCCGCCGACCGTCAAAGCAGTCAGTGGCCATCACGCCTAGTGGCGTTTTGTAGGGCAAGAACAAATTGATTCCACTTTGCTCGGTCGGTGGCCATCCTTCGTACAGTGCCCCAACTCTGGTTCATTCTTTGCATCTCAGCCTCCACAGTCCTCCGCCAGGTTGTTTTTGGTCGGCCTCTCTTTCGTTTTCCTTCAGGGGTGTAGTGGATTTGATGGTACTGTATGGTGGTGATATTACATAGTGTGATGCATGAGGTCAGCTGTGAAGGCTCCTGAGATAAATGTAGCTGTGAATTTACAGAAGGCCCTTCTTGCTACCACTTACGACCTCACACATATCTTTTTTTTTCAAATGAATGTGGCTACGTTAAAATTCTAGGGTACTGATATGTAATGTGTTGTGGTAGATTACATACACACACACAGAGATATTTAATAAGTCTAATAATATTAATAAAATTTATAACACACTGAACTAACTCAAGCTGTTTAAAATTTTGATATTAAATTTTCTTTAAGTTTATTTGTTCTGAACCAAGGTTTTATTTTGGTCAGAACATATGAAAGGTTTTGAAATTATGAATGAAATGCATGAATATATGGCATAATAAATGAAAGGTGTGTACATATGTATTTTACAAGACTAGTTAATATTACTACTGTTTATATTTGTAATTTATCTGGGAGAACGATTAATGGATGTGCTGTTGGGGTGGCTTCATCACTCCCAGTCTATGACTACCAAACATTGTCCATTTACTGATGGGAGGAATACAAGTTTATTTCCCAACATGGTATGTTCTAGTTGATGGGAATATAGTTGGGTGTTAGTTATTAAATAAGTTGGTGAATGTCCAGCAGGCCAGACGCTCACGTATCTTGACTGAGTAGTTCTGGTGCTGGAATCTGGTGGCCCCACCTCTCCGTGCTTGGGGGCAATATAAGGCTGCTCTGCCAAAATACTCGACTGCACGGGTTCACACTTGTATTTTTCAACACAGCATTTGACACCACTTTGGTGCCAAATAAAAAACTCACAGTTCTGAAATAAAAGTATTGGGTCATGTGTCAGAACTCTACCTCCTGAGCCACTTCTACACACAACACTGCACAACAACACCACATAGACGGGGTCAGATCTCTCTGACCATACAGCACATCTTACCAAGTTGGTTTCACATAGTATAAGTTCCCCAAGACTACATATTCTGAAATATGTTCATTAGCTTCCTGCCATTGAATAGGATAGGTGATATGTTCCACTGATCTCAACACTTGATCCGCCCTTCATAATCCTTGCTGGCGTTTATGTATTTTGTTTGTCTCTAGACCCTGAACTGGGGCTGGGGATCTAGAGCGAATCCTTACTTGTTGTAAGGGATAGATTATGATATGGCAGTATCAATTCACTCGAAACATTAAACAATATTAAAATATACAAAGAAATACTTTCAGTCTTACCAGAATTATGAATAGAGAACACAGTTATATGCTAGCAAAACTCAGCTGAGCTGCTGGCTCTAGTATGGCGTCCCTCTAAATATTGCAATTAGCTTCTGGGAATTACACCACTGAAGAATTACTGTGTCTACTACTGGACAATTTATGATGAATGGCAAAAATGCGCGTCTGAGCGCCGATAATATGTTTATCTGTGGCCAATCACCGCCTTTTTTTCCTTTTCAAATTTCAAACCTCCTACCAAAAGTCAATTCAGTCATACCTCAGTCAAGTATGTATTATTGTCTGTTGGTCCGTCTGTCTCTACTTGCGTTTTTTACAAAAAACACACTTGTTTATACATGCATTTCCTACACGAATCTGCCTCTAGAGTTATTTTTAGCCACAACTTTCCACTAATTCCCCCTCTCTTTCATTCATCTAGATTTTAGCACTTGAGTCTCAAGGCCGCAATTTTTTTGAAAATTAGTGACATTTTTTTGTTTCAATGCAGTCGCTCGCTGATATGAACAACACAGTCTTTTGTCAATATCTTCATTATTATCTATCCGTCTGTATAAATGAAAGCATATTATTTCTCTGCTCAAGATGGGCCATCAGGCCAGCTAGGTTTTATATTCCTAACATTATTATTAAGAAAAAGTTACTTTTCAAGGTTAGTTGTTTTTTTTTTTAAATATGTTCGAGCATCTTCTGTAATGCGTTTGCCGCTGAATTCAAATAAAAGGACTAAGTATCGTAAAAGCGTCCAAGAAATGACTGTTGCGTATAATAGCTAAGGTCCCTTTTGTCCATTTCTTTACCTTGTGTCAACTTGGGGACGTGAATTTTTTTTCCTTTCCCCACCAATTGCGTCTTTTTAGCCTTGCTAGTTTCAAGCACGTGTTCAGTCATATTTTTCTTTTTGATCTCCGTTCTCATCCCGTCCCAAGGGTAAACGTTTTGCCTTCACGTCTAACAAGTTAGTTTCCATGGCGGGTGGTGACCCGCGGCATGGGCGATCATGTCTTCTAGTAGCTTACGCATTATTTTTATCCCTACATTTTATCTTTGGAGATATTTTAACGTTGTATCACGGTTAATTTTATCACACATCTCCCCACTTGAAAACATGCCTACGGCAAGTTCCAAAACCAGTGATACACATAGATAAAATTACTCCTCACGCCTGCCACTACTCTAATTTTGATCACAGGGGTGCCGACTGAGGAAATCTGCACCGACATTCAATTTGCCTGGGATATATTGGATACTAAACTGATAAGGTTGAAGCAATAAAGACCACCTCAGCAATCTTGCGTTTTCATGCTTAGCCTGAGATAAGAATACGAGGGGCTGATGATCCGTCTGGACCACAAAAGTCCTACCATACAGATAGATTTGAAACTTCTTTATTGCCCAGATTAACGCTAAACATTCTTTTTCGCTTGTGGAATATCCTTGTTCCGCCTTATTCAATTTGCGGCTTGCATAAGCGACTGGGTTCAGTTCCCCATCAGGTGAAGATGATCTTTGCAACAAAGCCGCCCGAGTCCTACATTACTTGCATCTGTTCTTACGACAAAGTCCTGTGTCAAATCAGGCAGTTTGAGAATAGGCTTGCTAGTGAGTTTTTCCTTTAAGTCTTGGAACGCTAATTCACTTTGCGCAGTCCAAATAATTTTATCTGGAAGTCCCTTGCGAGTCAGATCAGTCAGAGGAGCACAAATAGAGTTAAAATCTTTGATGTATTTTTGATAAAATCCGCATAACGACACGAATGATCGCACGTCCTTTTTTGTTTGTGGTCTAGGTGCTCTCTGCAGTTTTTTCCAAGTTCTTGGGATCAGGGGTCATGTTACCCTGATATACAGTGTGTCCCAAGAATTCCAACTCTTTGCATCCAATACAACATTTTGTTGGCCTAGCAGTTAAGTTCGCCTCCCTAAGCCTATTAAATAACATTTTTAGAGCGTCAATGTGTTCTTCAAATGTCTCTGTGGCGACGAGAATATCATCCATGAAATTCGTGATACATGGGTTATTCAGGGGATCCAACAATTTGCGCATCATCCTTGAAAATACACTCGGAGCATTTTTCAGTCCGAATGGTAGCATGTTGAATTCATAATGTCCTTCCGATGTGCTAAATGCTAAATAAGGTCTCACTTCAGGCTTCACTGGAATCTGGTAATAGCCTTTACTAAGATCCACCTTTGAAAAGTATTTTGCCTTGTTTAATCTGGCAAATAACTGTTTTGTGTCTGGTAATGGATCCACTTGTCCTTCTGTGACAGCATTCAGTTTCCTGTAATCTATGCACAGTCGGTGTTCCCCAGACGGTTTCCTCAACAAAACGACACTGGAGCTAAAAGATGATTCACTGTGTGAAATAATCCCCTCCTTCAACAAATAATCTATTTCTTCCTTCAATGCCTTCTCCTTCGCGAACGGAATAGAATAGGCTCTCATACAGATTGGGTTTGAGTCTACCAGTTTCATGTCATACTGTAGCAAATTTGTATGGCCTGGTTTATCTGTTAATACATCTGTATGTTCCTCCAGAACCTGTTGAACTCTCTCCCTCTGGTTTTTAGTCAGGTGCTTACTGACTTTTACCTGTGCTGCTGTTTCACAAGGATGTAATGGGTATTCATGTGAGGTGAGTGGTTCCTTTTGCATTTGAGTTGCGATAGCCAAGGTCAGTAAGGGGGTGCTTTCCTGGAGTGGTCTGTCCAGATACTTCTTTAACAGGTTTACATGATAAACTTTCTCCTTCCCCTTTTTGTCAATTTTATAGTTTGTTCTAGACACCTTCTCTAGAACCGTATATGGACCTTGCCATCCAATTTGTAATTTATTCTGGCTGCCGGGTAGTAGAAGCAGCACCTTCTCTCCCACAGCTAGTTCTCTGTCCTTTGCCTTCCTATTAAAATATGCTGCATGTTTCTTCCTGGCTTGTTTCAAATTATCATTTGCCAGTTTCCATCCAGCTTTCAAACGAGTGGTCAGTTCGTTCACGTATTGATAAGATGAGGTAACAGTCTCTTCCGCCTTCTCATCTGTCCAGGTCCTTAATAGTGCTACATCTGGATTTTTAATTTTCCATATTTATTTTTCATGGCACCCATCGGGTCCCGTCCATTAGAAGCACTATAGTGAGGACTTTTCTTCCTAGAATCATCACTCACAAATCGACCACTACCAATTTTTTTCTTGGGTTTGTCTTACCACTTTAGATTGCTTATGAGAGATCTTCGCTCTCTTTTAGTTTCATCCAGTTTATATAATCCTGACCGAGGGATTGTCAGCTTATTCTGGGGTAAATTTCTTCTTTGTACTCGTCGCATAGTGGCCATGTTAATCCATTCAAGTGAAGACTGGGTGTGAAAAGGGGGCTCCCATTCCACTTTGTCTACCTGAGTATAATTAGTTTTCCTTCCAGGCCTAATTTTGCCCCGGGGCGTTTCTAGGTCCTGCACATATTTTCCCTTCGTGGGTGTTCCCTCATGAAATACGCCACATGCTTCTACAAAGTTTTCAATATCGACATTTACGTCGGGCCAATAGTATGTGCGAGCAACTTTTTGGCAGATGGTACCGACTTTATTATGGTCACCATCTTTTCCAACATGTAAGCTCCTTATTAAATTTGCCCTATATACTTTGGGAAGAACCAACTGTCCGTGACCAGTGGATCTAGTTCCTGTCTTCCTATATAGCAATCTGTCCTTCATAAAATATTCTCCCTTGCTCGGAGGTGTGTGGCATTTGGGCAATTTTTTAAAACATGGCTTGAGTGTCCTATCCTCAGCCTGCGCCTTCCTCATCTCCTCTGGATGAGCATTTATAGGTTCACCTTCTTCCTCCTTCTTCTGTGACCTGGTCTGCACTGTCGCCATGATCACAGGTCTCTCGGGATTCCCCAAGAAGACGTATCTACACCCCAATATCAGAGGGTAGATTGGTTCATCTATCACTGCTGCTCTGATTTCTCCTTCCACATAGCGAGTTTTCACCGTTATCCTTGCGATGGGAAGTGTCATGAGTGGTATGTCCTTAGTCGCCCCTTGTATTTCCACTGTTTCTGTGGTATACTGACTTGGGTCCACTAGGCTAGACTTCACAACTGAATCATAATCCAAACCTGTATCATAAAGGCACCTTATGGTGACCCCATTACAAATAACATCCTCACAAACTGGGGGGTGATAAGGTTCCTGCTGTCCATTAGGATTAACCTTTAATCTTTGAGTCCCCGACTTCATTGCAGCAATGTTTGAAGGTTTCCTTCTACAAAATTCGGTGTTATGGTTATCTTTCTTGCACCATTTACACCATCTTTTTCCTTGGTTAAACGGTTTTCTTTCATTGGATTTTTGGTCATTGAACTGTGAGTTTCTGTCTCGATAGTCATTTCTTGGCCGTTCAAAGTTTGTCCTGCCCTTATTACCCTGTTCTCTATTTTCAAATTTATTAAATGGCTGTGGAGCTTTAAAAGTTTCTATGTGCTTCTTTTTAGAGCCACTTACCTCTGCCTGGGCTGCCTGATACCTCTCAGCGACATTTAAAACCTCCCCCAACTTCTCTGCACCTTGTTCCATGAGAAATTTTCTCATGTCTGGAGCCATGGACTCTCTCAATTGCTCAATCATGATCATCTCTTTAAGATCTTGGGTCTTCCCCAGAGCAGTCCATTTCTCCAAATAGGTTTCCAGTCTGGCAGAGAATTGGTGGTATGTCTCCCCAGACAACAGTTTGGCATTTCTAAATTTCTTACGATAAAATTCACCATTTTTTTTCGTACCTTAATAACAAAGCCTGCTTTAACATGTCATAATTGTCTTGGTCTTCTCTGTTCATTTTTGCGAAGACTTCATAAGAAGTACCTCTCAGTCCCTGTGATAACTTTAAACTCCACCTCTCTCTCTCTAACCCATATGTAGTAGCTAATAACTCAAAACGTCCGAGGTACCCCTCGATGTCATCGTCTTTTTCAACAAAATGGTCTAAATGAAACCCCATAGCTGATGTTGAGGCTCCCAGACTGGGCGTAGCATCTGAGGCAAAAGGGCTGGCACCATTTTCAGGAGCCTGGCCTTGTAACTCCAGCTCCCTTAGTCGTAATTCGTGCTCCCTTTGCAACCTTCTATCTTCTGCCTCCCTTTCGTCAGTCAATCTTTTATCTTCTTCTTCCCTTTGCTGTCGTTTTTCTTCTGCCTCTAATGCTTTAGCCTCTTTGTCAGCCTCAATCTGCAGCCTCTTAGTCTCAGCCTCAATTTGTAGCCTCTTCTCTTCAGCTAATCTTTCAGACTCTAATTTTCTTTCAGCCTCTTTTTCTAATCTTCTTTCTTCCCGTTCAATATACTTATCACATTCAGCCGTTACATATTGAATTAAAACCTGACCATCCATTCCCATATCCCTCGCCGTTAGCACAGCAGCTGATCTGAACTTTGCCAGCTCCGCCATACTTTTTAGACAATTTAGCAATGAGCAAGATAAATCTCTAACCACTAAAGTAATTCTAATTACTATAGTCTAAAATAATTCTAATTAGCCAGTTAACTAATTAATTACCACTGGCTGTGAAGATTCACCAACTTTTATTTTCACTTTTAATTTTAAGGGACACTTTTAATTTTTACAATGTGTTCCCCTAATTTAATTCTCCCACCAGGAGATCCTAATATTACTGTTAAGCTAATTATCCCTGGACAAGACCCCAATATATGTAGTGGATTTGATGGTACTGTATGGTTGTGATATTACCTAGTGTGATGCATGAGGTCAGCTGTGAAGGCTCCTGAGATAAATGTAGCTGTGAATTTACAGAAGGCCCTTCTTGCTACCACTTACGACCTCACACATATCTTTTTTTTTCTAATGAATGTGGCTACGTTAAAATTCTAGGATACTGATATGTAATGTGTTGTGGTAGATTACATACACACACACACACACAGATATTTAATAAGTCTAATAATATTAATACAATTTATAACACACTGAACTAACTCAAGCTGTTTTATTTTGGTCAGAACATATGAAAGGTTTTGAAATTATGAACGAAATGCATGAATATATGGCATAATAAATGAAAGGTGTGTACATATGTATTTTACAAGACTAGTTAATATTACTACTGTTTATATTTGTAATTTATCTGGGAGAACGATTAATGGATGTGCTGTTGGGCTGACTTCATCACTCCCAGTCTATGACTACCAAACATTGTCCATTTACTGATGGGAGGAATACAAGTTTATTTCCCAACATGGTATGTTCTAGTTGATGGGAATATAGTTGGGTGTTAGTTATTAAATAAGTTGGTGAATGTCCAGCAGGCCAGACGCTCACGTATCTTGACTGAGTAGTTCTGGTGCTGGAATCTGGTGGCCCCACCTCTCCGTGCTTGGGGGCAATATAAGGCTGCTCTGCCAAAATACTCGACTGCACGGGTCCACACTTGTATTTTTCAACACAGCATTTGACACCACTTTGGTGCCAAATAAAAAACTCACAGTTCTGAAATAAAAGTATTGGGTCATGTGTCAGAACTCTACCTCCTGAGCCACTTCTACACACAACACTACACAACAACACCACATAGACGGGGTCAGATCTCTCTGACCATACAGCACATCTTACCAAGTTGGTTTCACATAGTATAAGTTCCCCAAGACTACATATTCTGAAATATGTTCATTAGCTTCCTGCCATTGAATAGGATAGGTGATATGTTCCACTGATCTCAACACTTGATCCGCCCTTCATAATCCTTGCTGGCGTTTATGTATTTTGTTTGTCTCTAGACCCTGAACTGGGGCTGGGGATCTAGAGCGAATCCTTACTTGTTGTAAGGGATAGATTTTGATATGGCAGTATCAATTCACTCGAAACATTAAACAATATTAAAATATACAAAGAAATACTTTCAGTCTTACCAGAATTATGAATAGAGAACACAGTTATATGCTAGCAAAACTCAGCTGAGCTGCTGGCTCTAGTATGGCGTCCCTCTAAATATTGCAATTAGCTTCTGGGAATTACACCACTGAAGAATTACTGTGTCTACTACTGGACAATTTATGATGAATGGCAAAATTGCGCGTCTGAGCGCCGATAATATGATTATCTGTGGCCAATCACCGCCTTTCCCCCTTTTCAAATTTCAAACCTCCTACCAAAAGTCAATTTCAGTCATACCTCAGTCAAGTATGTATTATTGTCTGTTGGTCCGTCTGTCTCTACTTGCGTTTTTTACAAAAACACACTTGTTTATACATGCATTTCCTACACGAATCTGCCTCTAGAGTTATTTTTAGCCACAACTTTCCACTAATTCCCCCTCTCTTTCATTCATCTAGATTTTAGCACTTGAGTCTCAAGGCCGCAATTTTTTTGAAAATTAGTGACATTTTTTGTTTCAATGCAGTCGCTCGCTGATATGAACAACACAGTCTTTTGTCAATATCTTCATTATTATCTATCCGTCTGTATAAATGAAAGCATATTATTTCTCTGCTCAAGATGGGCCATCAGGCCAGCTAGGTTTTATATTCCTAACATTATTATTAAGAAAAAGTTACTTTTCAAGGTTAGTTGTTTTTTTTTTTTTGAAATATGTTCGAGCATCTTCTGTAATGCGTTTGCCGCTGAATTCAAATAAAAGGACTAAGTATCGTAAAAGCGTCCAAGAAATGACTGTTGCGTATAATAACTAAGGTCCCTTTTGTCCATTTCTTTACCTTGTGTCAACTTGGGGACGTGAATTTTTTTCCTTTCCCCACCAATTGCGTCTTTTTAGCCTTGCTAGTTTCAAGCACGTGTTCAGTCATATTTTTCTTTTTGATCTCCGTTCTCATCCCGTCCCAAGGGTAAACGTTTTGCCTTCACGTCTAACAAGTTAGTTTCCATGGCGGGTGGTGACCCGCGGCATGGGCGATCATGTCTTCTAGTAGCTTAAGCATTATTTTTATCCCTACATTTTTCTTTGGAGATATTTTAACGTTGTATCACGGTTAATTTTATCACAAGGGGTCCAAAGCATTGCTGTTCTTGTGATGGCATCGGGGTCTCTTCTGAGGACATGGCCAACCCAGCTCCAGCGTCTGCCAGCTATGATAGTGTGCATGTCCTCTTGCTTGCTACGAGTAAGCAGATCTTGGTTAGTGATGGTATTCGGCCAAAAGATTCGGTGAATTTTTCTTAGGCATGTTGTGGGAAAAAAGGACAATTTCGACATTTCCTTCTCTGTAACTCTCCAGCATTCCGCTCCATAGAGAAGCACAGAAAGCACACAGCTCTGATATAATCTTAATTTTGTGCTTGTGCTGTATTGAGAGGACTTCCAGATGTTGTTTAGGCTAAAAAAGGCTGTTCTTGCCTTATTCATTCTGATGTTGATGTCTTTGCCTGCCCCGCTGTCTGGTGTTACTATGCATCCTAGGTATGTAAAGGTGTCTGTCTATACCAGTTGCTGATTCCTTACTGATATGGGCTCACGGTTGCTCACATTTAGCGTCATGACCTCTGACTTCTTTAAATTGATGTTCAAGCCCACCTGCTGGCTAAACTTATTGAGTCTATCCGTTTTTTCCTGGATGTGTTGATGTGATTGTGCTAGTAGTGCAATGTCATCTGCATATTCCAGATCTTCCAATGTAGAAAATGTAGTCCATCTTATTATATATATGTAAGCCTACCTTGCCGTTGGTTGGAGAGCTTGAGTGCCCCAATGATCCCGGGAGCTAAGCCGGCGGGAGTTTTACTCCTGGCAGGATCACCCAAGCCGGACAGGTCCTTGGTGAGGGGTCAGACTAAATGGGCTGAGGAGTAGGTGGAACCCTATAGGTGTAGATGCAGAACCCACCGGCGAGTGGTACATGCTCTGGTCTGCACCAATCCACCCCCACTTCACGGGACAAATGCTTTCTTGCCTCATTTTTCACTGTTTGTCCTCTATCCTTTAAAGTCAGAGAGTAAACCCTGAAGAAAAAAATCAGTGCAGGAGGAGCACGATAGTCTTGGTTGACAATCCACCTAAGAGAAGGACAACTTCACACAAACCCGGGAAGGAAAGACTCGTCAGTCCGGAAAGACAGCTTTCCTAGGAGAGACAACTCTGATGTAAAACAACTGCTGCCTTGCAGGAAGGTCACGGAAAACCAGAGGCTAGGGAAGCAGCCCCGAACAAATGCATGCTGAAGACAGATGCACTGGGCCGCAAGGCGCACAACATAGTGCAACGCAAACCGCCTTGAGATGAAAGACACAAATATTACTCAACGAGATGGTGCTCGACCCAAGGAGTCCCGCCAGGTGGGAAGAGTGCCGGACCCCCTGCCTCGAAGGGGTCCACCTAAAGCTACTGGTGGTCACCTATCTCCGCATCGTGCAGCCAGGGCGCGGAACATTAGGGAAAATGCGACTGGCCAAAGCACCCAGGAAAGAACACTTAATATACTCCAATGGAATGCAGAAGGTGTCCTAAAGAAGAAACTACCGCTCACAAAAAAACTGCATGATGAGCAAATTGACATAGCCTGCATTCAGGAAACACACCTAAACATAAACCACAGATTTTCTGTAAGAGGATATGAAACCCTCCGGCTTGATAGAGAGGGACACATGGGAGGAGTACTCATGTTAATCAGAGACGCATTGCCTAGCAAAGAGCTTTCTGTTGCTACAAACGGTCAGGCGGAAATTATTGGAGCTGATATCACGATAGATGACCAGACCGTTAGAGTGTACAACCTATATGCCCCCCCCCCCCCCCAGATAGAGATCTTTCACTAGCCACAATGGAGATTAAGCGCACCAACTGCCTGGTTGTTGGTGATTTCAACAGCCATTCACAAAGGTGGGGTTATACAGAGGCTGATACACGTGGCATTCAGGTAGAGGACTGGGAGATTGACTCAAATCTGCAACTGATCATTAGAGCAGATTGTGGTGGATTTGATGTTATGAAATGTTGTTGTTATGTACTCTTAGTGTACTGAATGAGGTCAGCTGTGAAGGTCCCTGAATATAATAAATATTATGTTAAGTTACAGGGTACCTTTCTGCTACCACCTTTATGATCTCACTCAGACTTATTCTTTGACTAGAATGTATGATGATGATGACTACGTTTGGTGTCTAGGGTTATGAATAAGTAGTGTAATGTTGCATTAACCAACTAAACATATAAACAGGTATTTTATTATCCAACACAACACAACAGTACTACAACAATCACATACACACTACACTTTAAAAGACTATCTTAAGTAAGTCAGTGGTTGAATTTTGTGTAACGTTAATAATTTTTTCCAATTTATTATCCTGACTCCATTTTGTTTGAATCAGGATTGACAATCAAAATTGAAATCAATGGAATTATTTACAATATTCAATTTATACAATGGATCTTCTGTCCATAATACAAGTATTAATATAATCAAAGTGTGTAGGTGTAGTTTTCTAAATAAGATAATACTGGTTTATGTAAAATGGTAGGTTGTTGGTTATCATCACTCCCTATCGTTCATTTTCTTTTCATGTATCACAAGTGGAATTCTTTTATTTGATAATGTCAGTTTTTATTTTCTAATAACTGAGGTTCATAGAGGTTGAGACTCTCGGTGCCGAACGGGCACTTAACTTCGAAGGAGAACCCTTGTAAGTCTTGTCCTAGGTTCGATGGACCATCTGGTTCATTTCATAAAAGGCAATGGCCTCCAGTACGTGCCCGAATTATGCAACAAAGTCAGTGTTGTGTACGGCTTTTGCGCACAGGCGTATGTCAATCCTTTGCTGAAATACAGTGTCTGCATTAGCTATAATGAGTTATCTACCCTTCCAAGATGGAGGTGAAATTCGTTTCTCACCTTAGACGCCGAAAGAAAAACATCAGGAATGTGTATATTTCGATGGATATCACCATGTTATGTTAAATTATAGAATTAGAGATACACCAGAGTATCTAGTGGTGTAGATATTTTCCTATAACTGACCTCGAAACCCTTGAATCGGTCGGTTGGATTGGAGGGTTGATCAGTGAGTTAACAATTCACTATCGTAAAACAAGCTATTGTTACCGAAACAGAACCAGGCTCGACAGTAAACATGAATTCGAGAACAAATGTCTTAGAAAACTCATGAACATCAGTTGGAAAGAATTCAAGACTAATCGACAAATAAGAGAAGACTCTAGGCAGAAATATGTCTCCGACTATATAAGGAAAAGACGATGGTCATATATCGGTCATGTCCTACGAATGCAAAACAACAGAATACCACTACAGGCGCTCACTTTGGTTCCGGAGGTTTAGAGGAGAAAATGAATACCAAAAGAAACACTCGGAAGAGCAATAATAAGAGAAGGAAGAACGTTGGGCCTAAATAATGTGCAAGAGCTAAGAGGAGTGACGTATGTATCGTCTGCCCATGCGCAGCCGAGCGGTCAGTTTCCCGTGCTATTGATAAAATGTAAACAGCCCTGACGAGACGTGCCATGGTTGTGTTCCCGTGGTGGATGTGTTATTCGGAATATTTTCGCAGTGGCTTTTAATATAAGATTTGGTCGCCACGATTGAATAAGATGTGTTTATGGGCCGTCAAGTGCTACAGCTTCCATGGGAAGTATTGTGACTGTATTTTGAGGTAAACATTTTCGATTGTCAGCACATTTACATCGGCCGCCATACTTCGTTCACGTCCTGCTCGAACCTGAACGCTAGTCTCTTACGGCCAGAATTGAGATTTATGAATTGTATGCCTCTTACATTGTTTACCACGATGGACTGACACTGGACCTTAATGAATGCAATCTACCTAATGTTATTTATGCTGAATTATTGTTGGAGCTACTGTGAATAAATTTGGATGTGGACCAGTCTTCACCAACTCATTGATTAATCATTAACACTGTTGTACGAGCTAAGAACGATACTGTGTGGCTGTGTTCAGGTAAAAAGTATGATGCTAACCCTTCGTCTACTCAACCTAGCATTCGCGTAAACATCAGCAACGATTGAAGACATACTCACCAAGCCAGAACCTAACTGCCCCGCATATAACATTCCTTGATAGCCATTACACAACAGATTTCTGGTGGCCGATATGGGGACGATTTTTTTTTTGTGGACTGTTCAACAACATCGGAAAAAGTGAAACCACACCATGTTGTCTATTGTTTATGCATTATGAACTATTTCTGGAACTGTTTTGCATACTTTCCTCTGCGCATGGCATGAAATTGATGCGGGTGGAAATACATGACTGTGACGAAATTTTTCTGCTCATTGTACAACTGTTCAAATCATTGTGTTTTTGAAGAAAGACGTTACAGCAGAGTCCCAGTGAATGCTCCTCGTTTAAATCAAGTTCTGATTTACGTGTTATAGATCAGGCTGCTACACACCTGTTTTGGGAATTTTTCAAAGCCCAACATTATCAAGTTGAACTTTCTGTAAGAAAAACTGCAATGATGTCGTGCTTCCTGCTCTATTTGGATATCTAATAACTACATTATTGCTGCTCGACCTGTGATGTGCCCTTGCTACGTTGACAACCTGTCCAGGAGATGCTGTGCGACAGATTCACCATCCTTGGCCCCAAGCTAAGTGGCTTTATGTGCACTTTTTGTGAACTGTGCTAAATTGGTCTGAGCTCGTTCTTATTTCTTGCATGTTATATCTGTACCTTTCTGTTAGCTTGTTTGTCCCTGTGGGTTTGGTTGGGAGGTGATTCGGTGCAAGAGGTTCATCTCATTGATTCAATGGGCTCACACCGGATGTTTCGTTAGGTTTGCTTGTAGATTTCCAACAGTGGAATATTCGGCTGATATTCGCCGTGCGACTTAGGTCCTGTGTCTGGTTTTCTTCGACCACTGTCTGTATAGGTGTGCCGTCTTGTGTTCTGTGCGTTGTCATTGTATAGTATTTCTGCTTTAGTTGCACTAATTTTGTTCGTATCTGTTGGTCTCTCCTTGCTGTCTCTCAGTTACATACAAATTTTATGTTTATACACCGTGTCTCTGGTCCTGTGTTGCTCAGACTTAGCAGTAAGCGTGTTCCAATTTGCTGTATTTTTCCTCTTTCGTTTGACATTTATATTCTCTTTTGTTGCTTACTGATGATGTCTTTTGTCGCTTAGTGCTTTATCCTGCTCCAAAATATTTTTTTCTCTTATCTATATTTATATTTGTTGTCTTTTTCATTATTTTTTTTCTTACCATTCATTGATTGCATTGTTAATTGCCATTAGTATTATTGATTATACAAATCTGGCAATTACTTAATACTTGATGAACATTGATACAAAATGGCTACCTTGGACTATTTTGTTAAACAAGGCAAAGCCTTTGCCATGGAAGGAGAAGCCCTAAAAGAATTTGCTATGACTGAATATCAGAAACATAGGGCTGAAGAATTGGCCAGAGAAAATAGAAATGAAGAATTGGCCAGAGAAAAAAGAAATGAAGAATTAGCTGAGAAGAGAAGAGCTGAAGATTTAGCCAGCCAAGAGAAACTTAAAATACTTGAGCATGAGGACAAACTTAAAATACTTGCGATGGAAGCAGAAGATAAAAAAAGATTACATGATGAAAAGATGTTATCCTTAGAACTTGAAAAACTCAAGTTGCTAAATATTAAACAAAACAATTCTGAGAGTCAAAGTTCCTCAAACAAACATGTTTCAGGATCTGGTAGATTTCGTTTGCCTACTTTCAAACCCAACGTAGACGATATTTCTTGCTTCCTTAATCGCTTTCAGACTGTGTGTGAGGCACATGAAATTGATAAATCTGAATGGTGTAGTAGATTGATGGAATTCCTCACAGGGGATGCACTAACTTCGGTTTGTACAATGGACGGTCCCAGTAGGAATAACTATGAAGCTGCCAGAGCTTTATTGCTTAAACTTTACCAATTGGATGAAAATGGCTATCGCATGCGTTTTAAGACCATGTTGCCAGAAACAGGGAAGGACTTCTCGGAATTTATTGCTGCCATTAAATTAACATTCAACAGATGGGTTGAATTAGCGAAAATTCCACAAACATATGAGGCACTAATGGACGTAATGCTCAGAGACAAAGTGTTGTCTTCTGTTAACCAGCAGTTCCTATCATACCTTCATGAACGGAAACCTACGGATTTGACATTGGTGGAAGAATTGGGAAGACAGTTTATTACCGCTCACCCAGGCACATGTGTGAGTAACTCTCACATCAAAGAGGCTCTACCTGTAGCATTAACGTCATCTTGGAACAACAAAAACATAAGACCAAGGTCTCAGAGTCTTGACAGGAATTTTGGTCGTGGTAGAGGTAATAACTATGGGTACTTTCAAGGTGGTAACTCTTACGATAATCAATCTCCCCCGTCTAGAGGAAATTTTAGACAATTTCGGGGACCAGAACAGAACCAATTCCAACCACAGAGAGGATGGAACCGAAATGATAATTTTTTCAGGAGTAGAGGAAATTGGAATGGTAATAGATACAGCAACCAATATGCAACTCCTAGAAGGTCTAATTATTCACAGGACAATAGAAACCGGAAATATTCTTATAATAATCAGAATGATAACCATCCCTTCCGCTCTCGGAGCGTTGAACGTACAAACTATCATGCTAACTCAGCACAATCTGCTGATACATCTAGTGCTACTCAAAGTAATCCTTCGGTAAATCAGGCTGCTGCTTGTTCTTTTTTTGACTTTGATGCTGCTTTGCAGTGTCCTGATTGCCGAACTTTATTTCAGCCTAATGTGTTATCTACATTAAGATGCGGTCATCCACTTCCTACAATGATAGCACTTGCTGCTCATGATGGCACAGGCACCTTACATTTTCATAAAGGCCTATTAAACGATACACAAGTATCTGTGCTTAGGGATACTGGTTTGCACAACGGTGGGAGTTCGCCAATCTCTGGTGTACCCATCATGCTCCACTGGAGATTTTGTTAAATGTGTCACATTTGGGGGTACGGTAAAGTTCTATCCCACAGCTATCGCTCACATAGCGACTCCATTTTTCACATGGAGAATTAAAGTGTGTCTTTTAAAAAATCCAATCACTGACCTTATTGTTGGCCGTATCCACGGTGGCAAAGACTTCACACCTGGTGAAATTATTGAGTGGGAACGGCAAAACATTTTAACTGCGAATGCAGTAACAACAAGGGCTCAAACACAAGCCCAAGCGATTGATAACATTGTGCCTGAAAATCAGGGTTATGATTTTCATGCTACTATTAACAAAGAATCTTTTGCAACGCTGCAAAGAGATGATGATTCTTTGCAGAAATTTTTTCGTTTGGTAAGTGGTGAGGAGATGCTTGTAAATAATGCCCCTCGTCAATGGTACATCCTTAAGAATGGTATCCTGATCAGAATGTTAAAGATTCTTCTGCTCTTAAACAACAGGTTATGGTTCCTAAACAGTTTAGAACTTATATCCTGCAACACGCCCATGATTCTCATTGTGCTGGCCACATGGGCAACTCTAGGAGAAGGTCCAGAGTGCTCTCTTCCTTCTTTTGGCCTGGTGTATCTAGAGATGTTGCTACGTATTGTCGCTCCTGTGTTACTTGTCAGGAAGTCAAAGCAAAGGGAGCCTATCACATGGCACCGATACAGGCTTCAGATATACCTGTACGTCCCTTTGAGAAGATGGCCATTGACATTATTGGCCTACTTCCTGTTATGTCAGCTAGAGGACACAGGTATGTCCTCACATGTATTGACATGTGCACGCGCTGGCCAGAGGCTATACCTCTGAAGAATATCACCACCTCAGACGTGGCTGATGCTCTTTTCTTAATCTTTTCCAGGCTAGGTTTCCCTAGAAAACTTCTATCATACAGAGGTACTCAGTTTGTCTCCGAGGCCATGACTGGTGTTATGCAACAACTAAACATTGACAGATCGCTTAGCTCCGTGTACCATCCAATGAGCAATGGTATGGTAGAACGGCTAAATAGGACGCTTAAACAATTATTAGGCAAAGTTACAGTCAGCTATCCACAAGACTGGGACAGGGTTTTACCCGCCGTGCTGTTTGCGTACCGTGAGGTACAAAATGAACAGACCGGTTTCTCGCCATTCGAGCTTGTCTTCGGAGCTCAACCTAGATGTCCTATGTCTCTTATTAAAGATTTGCTCACTGACTCAGAAATGACTCAAGACACCAAGTCATCTTACGAGTATGTCGTAAACCTCCGACGTAAGATAATTGATGCTTGTCAGTTGGCAACAGCATCTTCTGAAACTGCTAAAGAAAAAGCTCGTCAGTTTCAGAATCGTAACAGACGACTAAGACACCTGGTGCCTGGGGATGAAGCCTTTGTGCTTCTTCCTAGAAAGGACAACAGACTACTCATTGCTTGGAGTGGTCCTTACAGAGTTATTTCACGCATTTCTGATGTTGACTATGTACTTGACGTTAAGGGAAAAAACAAAACTTTCCATATAAACATGCTCAAAGAATTCCATACTCGACCTGAATATCTTCAGGCTGTCTTTCATGCAGTAAATGAGCCCACAAGGCATACTACTCATTTTTCTTCCCGGTCTGTGATTCAGGAGGAAGAATCTGCTTTTCCTGACTTACCTATGGATCTTCCTGTCATGCCTTTAACTGCTACTGAGACGTGGAAGGATGTTTCTATCTGTACGGATTTATCATCCGACCAACGTCAGCAGGTGTCTGATCTTCTTCAATCTTTCCCAGATGTTCTGACAGACATCCCTGGTCATACATCGGTTATCACTCATGATATCCTTCTCACGGATGATCTACCTATTCGAGTTCGACCATACCCCATTCCTATCCATTTTCAGGATAAGGTTAATAAAGAACTTGACGACATGCTTCGTTTGGGTATTATCGAACCATCAAATTCTGCATTTGCTTTCACGATGGTCATTGTTAGAAAGAAAGATAACAATATAAGACTATGTATTGACTATCGCAAACTTAATAATATTACTGTCTTTGATGCTGAGCCTTTACCGTTATTAGAAGACCTTTTGCCAAGACTTGCTACAGCTGTTTTTTTTTCACTAAGTTTGATCTCACTAAAGGATACTGGCAGGTTCCTTCATCTGAAACTGCTAAGCCCCTCACTGCTTTTACAACACCTAAGGGGTTATTTCAATGGAATGTTATGTCCTTTGGACTGATGAATGCTCCTGCCACATTTGTCAGGATGATGCGTAAGATTTTTTCTAACAGGTCTGATATTATTACATATATAGATGACATATGTCTCTTTACTACTTCTTGGGAAAATCATTTCTTAGGTCTCACTTCACTGCTGGACACTTTACGTTCACACCATCTAACTGCCAAACCTTCTAAAATTTGTGTCGGTTTTGGAGAAATATCATTCCTTGGTCATAGAGTTGGTCATGGTTTGCTTAAAACTGAACTATCTAATGTGTCCAAGATTTTGAACATATCTGTGACCACAACTAAGAAACAAGTGCGCAGTATTCTCGGCCTTATTCAATTTTACAGTCGATTCATTTCGAATATATCCAATCTCACTGCTGATCTGTCTGTTTTATTAAGAAAGGGCTCTCCCAATCATGTGCACTGGTCTCAAGAGTGCCAAGCAGTCTTAGCTCATATTAAAAATTTATTTTCAACCCCTCCAATATTGAGGCTACCAAATAAAAACTTGACATTCTATCTTCGCACAGATGCGTCTTCCAAAGGTGTTGGTGCCGTATTGATGCAGAATTTCGACGGTACACTTCACCCTAACTTGTACATATCACGGAAGCTGACGGACGCAGAAAGAAGATATCCAGCAATCGAGCGCGAATTGCTCGCCATCGTATGGGCTGTTTTGAAACTGGAGAGGTACCTTCTTGGATCAAGATTTATTATACAATCAGACCAGCGCTCTCTGTCATTCCTCATGAAATCGAAGCACAAGAATCCTAGGGTTGCACGCTATTCTATTTTGATGCAATCGTTCGCATTTGATGTCCAAGCTATTCCGGGCACTGAAAATGTGTTAGCTGATTTACTCTCCCGCTGCCCTCAACAAGACTTAACGATACTAATTAACATTATTATGTGATCCAAATATAAGCGCGTGGTTGACATTCAGTACTGCTGCGTGACTTTCAAATGTATTTACGTGATCCACTCATTTACATTGGATGATTGACTTTCGATACCTTCATACTATGAGGACCTGAACATTTTGTTGCTTAGTAACAATCTACTTTCGTGTCAAATGGATAACTCTACTTCAGTGCTATAAGCACATGTGAAAGACATATTGTTGCCAATTGGAAACAATGCAGTACCATATTTACCAATAGATCAGTATGAAAACTACATGATGTATAAATTCTTGTAACTTTTTCTTTTTTTTTCCTTCTTAATGTTCCCTAAAAGACATAACCCTACTTATATTTCGCATGTTTATTAGTTTGATTCTCGTTATGTAACAATTCTCTTATGCTATAGTGATATCATTACTTTAACATATACATTACAAGATGATCTTTTCTTTATTGCATTATTAGTTTACATTTCTTTGTTTCTGCCTCTCATATTCTTATTGTGACAGGGGCGCTAGGGGTACCTCACACCCAAGACCCGTGCACTAAGAAAATTTATAAAGGATCGTTTGACAGGGGTTGCAATTATTGGTTGCTTGCAACCCTCTCAGCAGCAGACTTAACAATTCAAGCAACCCAAAGCCTTAAGCAGATCAACATTTAATTCTACCGAACACCAAACAAACAATCCAACAAACACCCAGTCAGTGTTCATAGACTGTCTGAAAAATAATAAATAAAACAACGTCTAAGTGAACATCAATAGCATGGATAATAACACTTACCATACAGAAAACATGCGCCCACCTGACATCATCAACTATCTCACACACTCATGCGTGTCGTCCAATGCGACTAGTATGGTGTTGTGCATGAGGCTGGCAATCGCACCGGGTAACATAGGTTGCTACCGAAACCACTACTGCAAGAGCATCTGAATGCTTCATGCTGAGGCAAACCACACCGGTGGCCCCATGCTCCCTCAGGAGCGGAGAAAAGAAATATACATCTGGTACACCCACGTGCTCTCACAAACCATTGTTCACACAACAATAATAATCAACTGGACATAAAATAATATTCTTCAATACATGTACAACAAATAATCTCAATAATGAGAATTAACCACCACCTCACAACTGGTCTATCTCAATATTCGTTACTGCATTCTGAAGCATGTCGTATGTGACGACTCGTGCGGCTGGGAATCTCATCGCATGAAACACATTATTACAGGAACAACCACTGTAATAGCATAAAAATGCTTCTGTTGGCTTGTGGTGGACACCAGCCGCATTGGTGTTTCCATGCTCCACCAGGAGCAAACAGAGAAACACCTGTCTCAACAAAGGAGTGGCCTCGCGCTCTCCAGAAATCTAAATACATATTCTCACCTCACAGTAACCCATTAAATATACAGTAGAATTATCAATAAACGTGAAATACACTAAATTACTCTTACATAAAGAATACAATATAATTATTCTCGACTTAAGCCAAACTGGGACTAAATACACAACGTGCCGCTCGGTATAACATATTATAGGTTTACCACGCGGAGCGTGTTTAATCAGACTCGCTATCGCCGCCTTTTATCACCACGAGGCTACTATCTTGCGATCGTTAATCTTATCTAAATTTCCAGTGGAATAGCCTTTCTGAAGAATGAAATAATCGCTCTTAAACTCTCACATCTATCTACCTATCTGTCCCATTAAACATTAAAATAGCCACATCGATATAATTTCAGAATCCTAGAAAACTAATGCTAATTTAAATTAACTCACGTGCTCAAGGCATTTACAGCTTGGCTCTTGTGTGTCTTCTTAGTCTGTTCTCACTGGGCGGCTCTCTCAAACATAGACCGGTTTCGCCGCTTGCTACCCCTTTTTATAAGCCCTGGCCTAACCACTCAATTTACTGCGCGCTACGCGTGTTAATCTGCGCCACACAGATAACACACGCGATTATTGCTCCAGAATGCATGAAAACACAGATTTACACAACTAGAGCAAAAACACAACTAATTCGTAGGCTTATTATGGCCTTGTAATAAATCTGCTTGAAGATAACGTGATCAAAAAGCACTAAACCACATAGACAATATGACTGCCCAGATGGGGCCAGCGCCTAGAACGACAGACCTCAAGATGGCGCTGTCACATAATGATAATGTATTGACTGATGATAGTCTTTTTCATGCACTTTCATTAATATTTCCAGTAGATTTGACTTCGACTGGACTTTGAGAATTTATTGTTCTACTGTTGACGATTTTTTATTATGATGTACTTAATTTTGGTCGTTCTTTAATTCGGGGAATGTTTGAAAAAAAAACATTTGTTTTTTTTTCCCCGAGAGGACGCGGTGGTTGTTGTGTACGGCTTTTGCGCACAGGCGTATGTCAATCCTTTGCTGAAATACAGCTGTCTGCATTAGCTATAAATATATAACGTGACGTATGTATCGTCTGCCCATGCGCAGCCGAGCGGTCAGTTTCCCGTGCTATTGATAAAATGTAAACAGCCCTGACGAGACGTGCCATGGTTGTGTTCCCGTGGTGGATGTGTTATTCGATATATTTTCTCAGTGGCTTTTAATAAGATTTGGTCGTCACGATTGAATAAGATGTGTTTATGGGCCGTCAAGTGCTACATCTTCCATGGGAAGTATTGTGACTGTATTTTGAGGTAAACATTTTCGATTGTCAGCACATTTACATCGGCCGCCATACTTCGTTCACGTCCTGCTCGAACCTGAACGCTAGTCTCTTACGGCCAGAAATGAGATTTATGAATTGTATGCCTCTTACATTGTTTACCACGATGGACTGACACTGGACCTTAATGAATGCAATCTACCTAATGTTATTTATGCTGAATTATTGTTGGAGCTACTGTGAATAAATTTGGATGTGGACCAGTCTTCACCAACTCATTGATTAATCATTAACACTGTTGTACGAGCTAAGAACGATACTGTGTGGCTGTGTTCAGGTGAAAAGTATGATGCTAACCCTTCG
This sequence comes from Oreohelix idahoensis, assembly GCA_024509875.1. Taxonomy (NCBI): domain Eukaryota; kingdom Metazoa; phylum Mollusca; class Gastropoda; order Stylommatophora; family Oreohelicidae; genus Oreohelix; species Oreohelix idahoensis. Next base: position 425,507 of record JAMPIV010023055.1, on the reverse strand, counting down.
TCTACTCAACCTAGCATTCGAGTAAACATCAGCAACGATTGAAGACATACTCACCAAGCCAGAAACTAACTACCCCGCACATAACATTCCTTGATAGCCATTACAGTCAGGAATCAATCAGGTCCCACGAGCCTGGTTTTATGTGACTGTCAGGGCCACAAAACCCCTTAAATAAGAAGGTTATGCATCCTTCTTTATAATAAGTATACAATAATATTCCACAGTGAATTACAGGTACAGTACAAACAAACGCATAGGGTCAGCTCTTTATGACAACCTATTGTACCATTATATTTTGAAGTGACAATGTATACCAGTATTCCTCTCCCCTAATGGTTACAACGCCTCTGCAATTCCAACAGTAATCTTTTTCCATACAACAGGATAGGTGTTATGCTCCTTGATGACAATCATATATAATTTTGTAGTTCTACACCTCTCTGATAGGCTATCATATGATGGATCAATCTCTAGGCTTTGCCTAAGTCTGCCATCGACACACTTACTTACAGTCGTATGTTAGTATCTCACATTCAAACTTTATTTTAAATAAAATGGTTAATAAATTCAATCTTACCACAATTTCAATGAATATTACACACAAACAACGATGACTGGCAGATCTGGCCCCAGTTTATCACTGCCCTGTCCAGAAGTTTATAATATTTGTATTTAGAATTACACTTCTGCTCTCATCGTCTCGTGGCAAGATTTTTTAAAGAAATGGCGTCCTAGCCTAACAATTTTTCCTCAATATCAACTAAGCTGGCCAATAGAAGCAGACGACAATGAATTTTAAATCGAACTTTAAAAAAAACAATTCCCAAAATACTACGTTTACTACTACAAGTATATTTTTAGTGTTAGGTTAACCAATCCCCTCTCGCCTTCCTTTAAACTACAGCCAATCAAAATCTTGGTACCTTTTAGTCCTATTTACCCAAAGCTTTTTTTTTTTTTTCACAATATGTCATGAAAAAAAATTAAGCAGGCGTGATCTTTTTTCTCGTCAGTCCGTCTTATCATACATAATATTATTGCCATTATTTTGGTTATTTTTTGTACTAGTGGGTAACTGACACCATATTATTGCTCAGGACATCATAAGGCATCCGAATATATAATTTTTATGACCCTATGTATTATGGTTCATAATTCCATATTTTTTCTATGTTAGTCTTCAAAACTAGAAACTACCACCTGTTCCATTCTTTTTCTAACTATTTTCAACCTAAATACGAGAATCTTCCGTAGTACGTTAGAATTACGTCATTCCTTATAAGAGCTAAGGTTGTTTACATGACCAATTGACGAACATTTTTTAGTTTTGTATCGTAATTTGAAAAGTGCCCAAGGCTATGTTGCTCGAGTTGGCTTTTGTGAAATCAACGCGAGACGGCGTTCTCTAGGTTCTGTCTTTCCATCTCTCCCCTCTTTTATTCTTTTATTCTTTCACTCTCGTCTTGGCAATCCGACTTGACCTTGCAAAAGTGTTACATTTAATCTCAAGGACGAATTTTTCGAAAAGACAGTATCTTTCATTCGGCTATTAGGTTTATCAGAATCGACATGCGGGCGGGCGTAGGAGAATACTACGCTGGACTCAATTGTTATTTTCTATCCTATTTTTGACTTTTTGCACTAGAATATTATCTAATTTAGCTATTGTATTGAGAATATCGTCACACAGATGATACACCCAGCTTCTACTCAAGAAGATGGCAATCGACCTCGACACCCGACCTCGCCTTCTCAACAGGAGACATCAATCATAAGATCGAACGCTCAACCAATTGGCATGCAGTGACCACAAACCGATCAAACTAATGATTAATATGAACCATACACTCCACTTCCATAAACTATTACCCCGCTGGAACTACAAAAATGCCAACTGGAACAAGTTCTCAGCACTGACAGATGAATACTGTGGTTTCATAAACACCCAAAACAAAAGAATTGGAGAAATAGCTGACGGATTTAATAAAGCAGTTCTGAAAGCTGCCCTAGAATCAATACCACGAGGGGCGAGAAAAGATTATAAGCCGTACTGAACAGAAGAACTCAAAGAACTGAAGAACAGGTAACAGAGGCCAGACATGTAGCAGAAAAGGACAAAACAGTTGAGGCAAACATCGCCTACAAAGCTATCTCTGCAAAATACAGGAAAACGTTAAACTGTTCAGCCAAAAATAGCTGGATTCAAACAACAGAAAGTCTTAACCTAGACAAAGATGGAAGAAAATTATGGAGGCTCGCCAAAGCCTTAAATGATGAGGAATGCAAAAATAAGGAAATAGCCCTACAACAAAATGAGAAAATACTCACAAAGAAAGAAGCAGCTAATGTTTTTGCTCAAAAATTCTCACTTGAGAGCCAGATAAATGTTCCACCTGACAGAAAACAGGAAATTACCAAAGAGCAAGAACTTTACCAAAATATATCAACTGTTCCAGAAGAGCACATGACAGCAAACCTGACCATGAGAGAGCTAGAGGCAGCCATTGTATCCCTTAAACAAAGAAAGTCAACTGGAAAAGACAGGGTAACAAATGACATGGTTAAAGAACTAGGGCCCAATGCCAAGAAAGCCCTCCTCAAGATTATGAACTATAGCTGGAAGCGTGGAATTGTACCACAAGCCTGGAAAGAAGCAGTACTAGTTCCAATCCTCAAAAAGGACAAAGACCGAATGGACCCCAACAGCTACAGACCCATCAGCCTTCTAAGCTGCACGGGAAAGCTTATGGAGAGAATGATCAATACCAGATTAAGTTGGCACCTCGAAGAAAAACAAATTTTACTGCACCAACAGGCAGGCTACAGGCAACATAGGTCTACAGAGGACCAAGTCACCTACATTGCACAGGAAATCGAAGATGCTTTCCAAGAAGGAAAGCACACTTTAGCAGTCTGGGTAGACATGGAGAAAGCATTTGATAAAGTTTGGAAAGATGGGCTAAGAGTTAAAATGATTAAATGTGGAGTCTGTGGAAGAATGTATAACTGGATCAGCAACTATCTAACAAACAGAACAGCTAGAGTGCAGGTGCACGGACAGTTAAGCAAAAAGACTACAATGGAACATGGAGTTCCACAGGGTGGGGTCTTTTCCCCAACACTCTTCCTTATATATATAAATGATATAACAGAAAACATCCACAAGAATGTCCACAACTCTCTCTATGCTGATGACCTGGCCATGTGGACTTCAGAAGAATACATCACCACAGCAAGAGTGCGCATGCAGGATTCACTGCTAGCCCTTGAAAGTTGGTCCAGAAAGTGGTTGCTCAAAATAAATGAACAAAAAACTACACACGCTACTGTTACCTTGTCAAATAAACCACAGCAAGCCAAGCTACAATTAAATGGGCAGGCAGTACGAGAAGATGAAACACCAACATACTTAGGAATCACACTAGACCGCCGAATGACGTGGAAATCACAGATAAACAAAATACAGCTAAGGGCAAAACTTCGCATGGCCATCATGAAAATGTTAGCTGGTACCACATGGGGTGCTGATGAGAATATCCTCAAAAAGTTGTACACAGGGAGAGTCAGAACTGCTATGGAATACGGCATCACAGCTTGGTCGACGGCAGCAAAGTCAAATTTTGACAGAGTAAACAGACACCAAAACCAAGCAGCACGCATTATAACAGGGGCCCCAAAGTCCACACAAATCAACCATATGGAAAACATTATAGGGCTACAGTCAATGGAGGATAGACGTGACAGCAGAGTCCTACAAAAAGCTGAAAAATTTAAGAGACTCGAAGGACACCCCATGTTCCAAAGAATGAATAGGCTAGGAAGAGGCAGGCTCAAGCGAACTAACTTTGTGGCCCAAGGAAAAGAAAAAATTAGCAAAAATATTATGCTAGCAAGCTCAGTTGCAAAGAAAATCCCAACAAGCTCAACTATCCCACTGTGGAAAATAAGATGCTTTCCTAAGGTAATATCTGATATTCCAGGCATTGAAAGTAAGGGAACACAGGCAGAAACACAAAGAAAGTGTATAGCAACCAAATATATCGACCAAAAATTCCCGGTAAAGCTTTGGACACATGCATATACTGATGGTTCAGCAAAAAATGCAGTTGAAAATGGGGGTGCCGGCATCCTCATAAAATTAAAGAATAGAATCCATGCTATGGCAATTGCCACTGGCAAATACTTTAATAACTTCAGTGCTGAAGCAGAAGCCCTGAAACAGGCAGCTGAAACTCTTATTGAATGCAAAGCACAGGCAGAAAAACAGATAGTAATCTTTACAGATGCCCTCTCAGTAATATCAGCGCTGAAGAGCCACCAAACTAAAGGATTGAAAGATCTGATAATCTCCCCTGAAAGACTGGCCAAATGCTTCAAGAAGTGCACTATCCAGTGGATACCAGCCCATTGCAACATACCAGGAAATGAGGAGGCAGACAAACTTGCTAAGGAAGGAGGTGCCTTACAACAAAATGATATAGAGACAACTTACGCAATGGCAAAGACTACTATAAAGGCTACATTCAAGTCCAAATGGGAAAGAGAGCACCCGGGCCATTTGAAAAATGATGCATATCATCAACTATCCAGGAAAGAACAGGTCATCATTTTTCGGCTACGCACTGGACACAACAGATTGAGATACCATCTATACCACAGATACAAAATTGGTGCAACAGATCTCTGCACCTGCGGTACCAGCCCAATGACAGTCGAACACCTGCTGCAGTACTGCCCAACCTACAGAAATGAACAAAGTAGCATATGGGAACAACCCACTTCTGTCAACGAAAAACTGTTTGGAGATGTCGGGAACCTTGGGTTGACTACTGCCTTTATTAGTCATAAATGTGGAGATCTGAAGGCGAACGAGGAAGAAGATTATATATATATATATATATATATATAATATATATATATATATATATATATATATATATATATATATATATATATATATATATATATATATATATATATAAATATATATATATATATATATAATGTATGTAAAAAAAAAATATATATATATATATATTTATATATTTACATGTTTGTTTCACATGATGAGGAAGATAACTACCTGCTTTGGCTCGAACCATGTTTGACACAAACCACAGATTTTCTGTAAGAGGATATGAAACCCTTCGGCTTGATAGAGAGGGACACAAGGGAGGAGTACTCATGTTAATCAGAAATTCCTTGCCTAGCAGAGAGCTTTCTGTTACTACAAACGGTCAGACGGAAATTATAGGAGCTGATATCACGATAGATGACCAGACCGTTAGAGTATACAACCTATATGCCCCCCCCCCCAGATAAAGATCTTTCACTAGCCACAATGGAGATTAGGCGCACCAACTGCCTAGTTGTTGGTGATTTCAACAGCCATTCAGAAAGGTGGGGTTACACAAAGGCTGATACCCGTGGCATTGAGGTAGAGGACTGGGAGATTGACTCAAATCTACAAATCATCAATAGAGCAGATGATACACCCAGCTTCTACTCAAGAAGATGGCAATCGACTTCGACACCCGACCTTGCCTTCTCAACAGGAGACATCAACCATAAGATCGAACGCATTGTGCTCAACCAATTGGCGGGCAGTGACCACAAACCGATCAAATTAATGATCAATATGGAACATACACTCCACCTCTATAAACCATTACCCCGCTGGAACTACAAAAAGGCCAACTGGAAGAAGTTCTCAGCACTGACAGATGAATACTGTGGTTCCATAAACACCCAAAACAAAAGAATTGGAGAAATAGCTGACGGATTTAACAAAGCAGTTCTGAAAGCTGCCCTAGAATCAATACCAAGACGGGCGAGGAAAGATTATAGGCCGTACTGGACAGAAGAACTCAATGAACTGGAAGAACAGGTAACAGAGGCCAGAGATGTAGCAGAAAAGGTCAAAACAATTGAGGCAAACATCGCCTACAAAGCTATCTCTGCAAAATACAGGAAAACGTTAAACTGTTCAGCCAAATATAGTTGGATCAAAACAACAGAAAGTCTTAACCTCGACAAAGATGGAAGAAAATTATGAAGGCTCGCCAAAGTCTTAAATAATGAGGAATGCAAAAATAAGGAAATAGCCCTACAACAAAATGAGAAAATACTCACAAAGAAAGAGGCAACTAATGTTTTTGCTCAAAAATTCTCACTTGAGAGCCAGATAAATGTTCCACTGGACAGAAAACAGGAAATTTCCAAAGAGCAAGAAATGTACCAAAATATACCAACTGTTCCAGAAGAGCATATGACAACAAACCTCACCATGAGAGAGCTAGAGGCAGCCATCGTATCCCTTAAGCAAAGAAAGTCACCTGGAAAAGACAGGGTAACAAATGACATGCTTAAAGAGCTAGGGCCTAAGGCCAAGAAAGTACTCCTCAAGATTATGAACTATAGCTGGAAGTGTGGAATAGTACCACAAGCCTGGAAAGAAGCAGTACTAGTTCCAATCCCCAAAAAGGACAAAGACCGAATGGACCCCAACAGCTACAGACCCATCAGTCTTCTAAGCTGCACGGGAAAGCTTATGGAGAGGATGATCAATACCAGATTAAGCTGGCACCTGGAAGAAAAACAAATTTTACTGCACCAACAGGCAGGCTTCAGGCAACATAGGTCTACAGAGGACCAAGTCACCTACATTGCACAGGAAATCGAAGATGCTTTCCAAGAAAGAAAGCACACTTTAGCAGTCTGGGTAGATATGGAGAAAGCATTTGATAAAGTTTGGAAAGATGGGCTAAGAGTTAAAATGCTTTAATATGGAGTCTGTGGAAGAATGTATAACTGGATCAGCAACTATCTAACAAACAGAACAGCTAGAGTGTAGGTGCACGGACAGTTAAGCAAAAAGACTACAATGGAACATGGAGTTCCACAGGGTGGGGTCCTTTCCCCAACACTCTTCCTCATATATATAAATGATATAACAGAAAACATCCACAAAAATGTCCACAACTCCCTCTACGCTGATGACCTGGCCATGTGGACTTCAGAAGAATACATCACCACAGCAAGAGTGCGCATGCAGGATTCACTGCTAGCCCTTGAAAGTTGGTCCAGAAAGTGGTTGCTCAAAATAAATGAACAAAAAACTACACACACTATTTTTACCTTGTCAAATAAACCACAGCAAGCAAAGCTGCAACTAAATGGACAGGCAGTACGAGAGGATGAAACACCAACATACTTAGGAATCACACTAGACCGCCGAATGGCATGGAAATCACAGATTAACAAAATACAGCTAAGGGCAAAACTTCGCATGGCCATCATGAAAAAGTTAGCAGGTACCACATGGGGTGCTGATGAGAATATCCTCAAAAAAGCTGTACACAGGCAGAGTCAGACCTGCTATGGAATATGGCATCACAGCTTGGTCGACGGCAGCAAAGGCAAATTTTGACAGAGTAAACAGACTTCAAAACCAAGCAGCACGTAATATAACAGGGGCCCTAAAGTCTACACAAATCAACCATATGGAAAACATCACAGGGCTACAGTCAATGGAGGATAGACGTGACAGCAGAGTCTTAAAACAAGCTGAACAATTTAAGAGGCTCGAAGGACACCCCATGTTCCAAAGAATGAATAGGCTAGGAAGAGGCAGGCTCAAGCGAACTAACTTTGTCGCCCAAGCAAAAGAAAAAATTAACAATAATACCATACTAGCAAGCTCAGTTGCAAAGAAAATCTCAACAAGCTCAACTATCCCACTGTGGAAAATAAGATGCTTTCCTAAGTTAAAATCTGATATTCCAGGCATTTAAGGTAAGGGAACACAGACAGAAACACAAAGAAAGTGTATAGCAACCAAGTATATTGACCAAACATTTCCAGCAAAGCTTTGGACACATGCATATACTGATGGTTCGGCAACAAATGCAGTTGAAAATGGGGGTGCCGGCATCCTCATAAAATTAAAGAATAGAATTCACTCTATGGCAATTGCCACTGGAAAATACTGCAATAACTTCTGTGCTGAAGCAGAAGCCCTGAAACAGGCAGCTGAAACTCTTATTGAATGTAAAGCACAGGCAGAAAAACAGATGGTAATCTTTTCAGATGCCCTCTCAATAATATCAGCGCTGAAGAGCCACCAAACTAAAGGATTGAAAGATCTGATAATCTCCCTTGAAAGACTAGCCGAATGCTTCAAGAAGTGCACTATCCAGTGGATACCAGCCCATTGCAACATACCAGGAAATGAGGAGGCAGATAGACTTGCTAAGGAAGGAGGTGCCTTACAACGAAATGATATAGAGACAACTTACGCAACGGCAAAGACTACTATAAAGGCTACATTCAAGTCCAAATGGGAAAGAGAGCACCCGGGACATTTGAAAAATGATGCATATCATCAACTATCCAGAAAAGAACAGGTCATCATTTTTCGGCTACGCACTGGTCACAACAGATTGAGATACCATCTGTACCACAAATACAAAATTGGTGCAACAGATCTCTGCACCTGCGGTACCAGCCCAATGACAGTCGAACACCTGCTGCAATACTGCCCAACCTACAGTAATGAACGGAGTAGCATATGGCAACAACCCACTTCTGTCAACGAAAAACTGTTTGGAGATGTTGGAAGCCTTAAGTTGACTACTGCCTTTATTAGAGTCATAAATGTGGATGTCTGAAGGCGAACGAGGATTTTTTTTTTCTCGCATGAGGTCGCTTATTTTTTGCCTCGCATGAGGTTGCATGGCACACGCTCAACCCGGCCCTGGTCAAGACCCATGTCCCAACACAAGAAGACCCAATGACATCATGTGTCACTGTAGTGATCTTCTGTGTTCTCATACAAAGGACCTTTTTTTTTTTTCCTCGCTTGAGGTCGCATATTTTTTCCTCGCATGAGGTCGCATTAGCCCTGCCCAAACCCGGCTCTGGTCAAGACCACATGTCCCAACATTTTTTTTTTTTTTTCCTCGCTTGAGGTCGCATATTTTTTCCTCGCATGAGGACGCGTTGTCCCCGCCCCAAACCCGGCTCTGGTCAAGACCACATGTCCCAACACAAGAAGACCCAATGACAAACTGTGCCACTGTAGTGATCCTCTGTGTTCTCACACAAAGGACCTAATGACACATGAATGTCACTGTATTGGTCCCTGTGCTTATACACTTTGATCTTAGCCAAAAGGGCGAACGAGGAAGAAGAAGTTTGACAAATCCCACTGTCCTTACACATTTGATAGGCAAGAAGTTATCAAACCTTTAATGTCAAAAAGCCTGCGTTACAAAATTTGCATAATAATTGCAACGCACTAATTTATTTAATTAACATTTCTATAAAACTGAAAATTTTTAAAGTTTTTGATTAACTCATCATCTCATCTCATCCCGTAACCCGTCATGGGTCGTAGGGGTGCCATGGTGGAAGCATCAGCAGACAGGGTCCTCCACTGCTCTCTATCCTCAGCAATGCGTACAAGTGTGGAAAAACCGTGTCCTGCCCATTCTTTGATGTTATCAGCCCAGGATTTTCTCTGCCTTCCTCTTCTCCGTTTACCTTCGACTGTTCCCTGAAGGATCGTTTTCGAAAGAGAGTCATGACGAGTTACATGCCCAAACCAGGCAAGCTTTCGACGTTTCACTATTGACAAAAGTGGTTCTTGGTGGCCTGCATAGGTGTTTATCTTCTCTCTAACATAGACATTTGTTTTGTGCTCTTTATAGCAAATGCGCAGAATTCTTCTATAACATTTATGCTCGAAAGCCTGAATCCTTCGCTCCGTATCTGCAGTGAGTGTCCAGCCCTCACACCCATACAAGAGAATAGATAATACAAGTGATTTGTATAATTTGATCTTCACAGGAAAACTGATGTTACTTTTCCAGATCATATTCAACCTTGTCATGGCAGCTGAGGCCATCTCAAGTCTTGTCTTGATTTCTTTACTTGATCTTCCATCACTACATATAGTGGACCCGAGATATTTAAAGGTGCTAACTTCTTCTAACGATTGCCCATTTAACGTAATGATTAACTACTTTTTTGTAAAAAATTTACATAAAATAAACAAGGCATGTTTTGTAAATCTAACAAAAAATTAAAAAGAATATAACTTACATAGTTTACAAGTTACGTCCCCTGCTCTTTGAGATAAGAATGAATGAAGTCCCTTGAAATTCAAATGAATGAAGTGAAGACATAGTTACTGCTCCGCCTCATGATGTTCTACCTTAACAATATATACCTTAATCCCTTTTCTGAAAAAATGACCGATACGCTGGTGAAAACCGCATCAAAATCGGTTCAGTGGTTCTCGAGTTATCCGGCAACAGCGCGACAGACATTTTATATTATATATATATATATATTTATATATTTACATGTTTGTTTCACATGATGAGGAAGCCAGCCTTACGCCCAAAATTAGTTGCCTCTTACGACATGCCTGATTTGGCAGTGGACCTATTCCTTCTTTGTGTCTACTCAGAGATTCCAGGGACCTGCACTGAGCTTAGTAGATTAATTTACCAAAATAACTGTAACTGCGTGTCTGAGACATGTACCCACAGCTAAAGACTGCTAATTGATCAGACAGCAGTATATAAATATATATGTACTCGTATATGAGCCCCATATAGTTCCCGGGGGGTCCATGAAGAAATAAAGAAAGAATAAGTCTACTACACCGTCAAGTTGTCGTACAAGGCGACTAACATGACGTTGTACAAGTCGTACAAGGCGACTAACATGACGTTGTACAAGTCGTACAAGGCGACTAACATGACGTTGTACAAGTCATAAAAGGCGACTAACATGACGTTGTACAAGTCGTACAAGGCGACTAACATGACGTTGTACAAGTCGTACAAGGCGACTAACATGACGTTGTACAAGTCGTACAAGGCGACTAACATGACGTTGTACAAGTCGTACAAGGCGACTAACATGACGTTGTACAAGTCGTACAAGGCGACTAACATGACGTTGTACAAGTCGTACAAGGCGACTAACATGACGTTGTACAAGTCGTACAAGGCGACTAACATGACGTTGTACAAGTCGTACAAGGCGACTAACATGACGTTGTACAAGTCGTACAAGGCGACTAACATGAGTACAAGTACAAGGCGACTAAACATGAGGTTGCATGACGTTGTACAAGTCGAACAAGACGACTAACATGAGGTTGTACAAGTCGTACAAGGCGACTAACATGAGGTTGTACAAGACGACTAACATGACGTTGTACAAGTCGTACAAGGCGACTAACATGAGGTTGTACAAGTCGTACAAGGCGACTAACATGAGGTTGTACAAGTCGTACAAGGCGATTAACATGAGGTTGTACAAGTCGTACAAGGCGACTAACATGACGTTGTACAAGTCGTACAAGGCGACTAACATGAGGTTGTACAAGTCGTACAAGGCGACTAACATGACGTTGTACAAGTCGTACAAGGCGACTAACATGACGTTGTACAAGTCGAACAAGACGACCAACATGAGGTTGTACAAGTCGTACAAGGCGACTAACATGAGGTTGTACAAGGCGACTAACATGAGGTTGTACATGTCGTACAAGGCGACTAACATGAGGTTGTACATGTCGTACAAGGCGACTAACATGAGGTTGTACATGTCGTACAAGGCGACTAACATGAGGTTGTACATGTCGTACAAGGCGTCTAACATGAGGTTGTACAAGGCGACTAGCATGAGGTTGTACATGTCGACTAGCATGAGGTTGCACAAGGCGACTAACATGAGGTTGTACATGTCGTACAAGGCGTCTAACATGAGGTTGTACAAGGCGACTAGCATGAGGTTGTACATGTCGTACAAGGCGACTAACATGAGAGTGCACAAGGCGACTAGCATGAGGTTGTACATGTCGACTAGCATGAGGTTGTACAAGGCGACTAACATGAGGTTGTACAAGGCGACTAACATGAGGTTGTACATGTCGTACAAGGCGTCTAACATGAGGTTGTACATGTCGTACAAGGCAACTAACATGAGGTTGCACAAGGCGACTAACATGAGGTTGTACAAGGCGACTAACATGAGGTTGTACATGTCGTACAAGCGACTAACATGAGGTTGTACATGTCGTACAAGGCGACTAACATGAGGTTGCACAAGGCGACTAACATGAGGTTGTACAACGCGACTAACATGAGGTTGTACATGTCGTACAAGGCGTCTAACATGAGGTTGTACATGTCGTACAAGGCGACTAACATGAGGTTGCACAAGGCGACTAACATGAGGTTGTACAAGGCGACTAACATGAGGTTGTACATGTCGTACAAGGCGTCTAACATGAGGTTGTACATGTCGTACAAGGCGACTAACATGAGGTTGCACAAGGCGACTAACATGAGGTTGTACAAGGCGACTAACATGAGGTTGTACATGTCGTACAAGGCGACTAACATGAGGTTGTACATGTCGTACAAGGCGACTAACATGAGGTTGTACAAGGCGACTAACATGAGGTTGTACAAGGCGACTAACATGAGGTTGTACAAGGCGACTAACATGAGGTTGTACAAGTCGTACAAGGCGATTAACATGAGGTTGTACAAGTCGTACAAGGCGACTAACATGACGTTGTACAAGTCGTACAAGGCGACTAACATGAGGTTGTACATGTCGTACAAGGCGACTAACATGAGGTTGCACAAGGCGACTAACATGACGTTGTACAAGTCGAACAAGACGACTAACATGATGTTGTACAAGTCGTACAAGGCGACTAACATGAGGTTGTACAAGGCGACTAACAAGAGGTTTTACAACGCGACTAACATGAGGTTGTACATGTCGTACAAGGCGACTAACATGAGGTTGTACATGTCGTACAAGGCGACTAACATGAGGTTGTACATGTCGTACAAGGCGTCTAACATGAGGTTGTACATGTCGTACAAGGCGACTAACGCGACGTTGGAGAAGTAATACAAGGCGACTAACATGAGGTTGTACATGTCGTACAAGGCGTCTAACATGAGGTTGTACATGTCGTACAAGGCGACTAACATGAGGTTGTACAAGGCGACTAACATGAGGTTGTACATGTCGTACAAGGCGACTAACATGAGGTTGTACATGTCGTACAAGGCGACTAACATGAGGTTGCACAAGGCGACTAACATGAGGTTGTACAAGGCGACTAACATGAGGTTGTACATGTCGTACAAGGCGTCTAACATGAGGTTGTACATGTCATACAAGGCGACTAACATGAGGTTGCACAAGGCGACTAACATGAGGTTGTACAAGGCGACTAACATGAGATTGTACATGTCGTACAAGGCGACTAACATGAGGTTGTACAAGGCGACTAACATGAGGTTGTACAAGGCGACTAACATGAGGTTGTACAAGTCGTACAAGGCGATTAACATGAGGTTGTACAAGTCGTACAAGGCGACTAACATGACGTTGTACAAGTCGTACAAGGCGACTAACATGAGGTTGTACAAGTCGTACAAGGCGACTAACATGACGTTGTACTAGTCGTACAAGGCGACTAACATGACGTTGTACAAGTCGAACAAGACGACTAACATGATGTTGTACAAGTCGTACAAGGCGACTAACATGAGGTTGTACAAGGCGACTAACAAGAGGTTGTACATGTCGTACAAGGCGACTAACATGAGGTTGTACATGTCGTACAAGGCGACTAACATGAGGTTGTACATGTCGTACAAGGCGACTAACATGAGGTTGTACATGTCGTACAAGGCGTCTAACATGAGGTTGTACAAGGGGACTAGCATGAGGTTGCACATGTCGTACAAGGCGACTAACATGAGGGTGCACAAGGCGACTAGCATGAGGTTGTACATGTCGACTAGCATGAGGTTGCACAAGGCGACTAACATGAGGTTGTACATGTCGTACAAGGCGTCTAACATGAGGTTGTACAAGGCGACTAGCATGAGGTTGTACATGTCGTACAAGGCAACTAACATGAGAGTGAACAAGGCGACTAGCATGAGGTTGTACATGTCGTACAAGGCGACTAACATGAGGTTGCACAAGGCGACTAACATGAGGTTGTACAAGGCGACTAACATGAGGTTGTACATGTCGTACAAGGCGTCTAACATGAGGTTGTACATGTCGTACAAGGCGACTAACATGAGGTTGCACAAGGCGACTAACATGAGGTTGTACAAGGCGACTAACATGAGGTTGTACATGTCGTACAAAGCGACTAACATGAGGTTGTACATGTCGTACAAGGCGACTAACATGAGGTTGCACAAGGCGACTAACATGAGGTTGTACAAGGCGACTAGCATGAGGTTGTACATGTCGACTACACAGGCGACTACATGAGTCGTACAAGGCGACTAACATGAGGTTGTACATTGCTGTGTGTCAAGGAATGCGTGTTTAAATATTTAATAAAGATTACAGCAACATGTCGAAGACATCTTGTCCATAGTCGACTAACTAGCGACGTTTTTCAAGACTGGCTAGGTCATGCCATTGTCTATCTGAATATTGAATACATGTCAATTGGAGCTTGTGTACGTAATAAATGAATATTCGTCTTCACGTCCAGACTAGCCTTAGAGGACTTCTTTATTGTTGAAGAGTAAGAAAGGTATTTTACAGGCTGCATTTAAAAGTGTTACCGGCATAATGGAATGCCGTGATGAGTTCTCACAAGTCAATGAAGTATTACCCTAGACAAGATATATCAAAAGAAAGAACCCGGACCCATAACAGTTGGGGGTCACAAGCCGGAGGATCATTTTTCCACAGCCTGAAAGTGATTTTTACATAAATAACTACAGACGTCGCCTGCAGTTCGTGCCTTGTTCCAGTTTGCAAAGATGGCGCACGTTATCGTCTGCTCGCTTGGGAGAGTTTTTGAGTCAAAGTTTGCAGTGCAGTCCTTACCTGTTCCAATTATTAAGGGAACATTTATGAAGTACATCTTACCTACTGCATCCTGCTTCGATTGAAGTTTCGAGTTTTCTGCCGAAGATGGCTGTTACACATAAGAATTTCACTATGTTATCTGTGTACTCAATTTTTTCTTATGCAAGGTATATAACTCTTGGAATTGGAGTTACTTTTTACTTTAGGTGGTTACCTGTTCTTATGCCCTTCGGTTGCCGGTATTATTGTGGGTTGACCGATGTTGGGTCATGTCCATTTATGGAGCGCTCAGGCCCACTTTTCTTGTAAACGTTTGTCAACCTGCGTCGATAGTTAGTTCCTATCCTTATAAGGCTCGATTTTAAGTGTCGTTCTTAGAATGTGCCCATAGCTTCGACGTTGTGTGAATTGTATTCAAATCGAACAGTTCTGCGCATGTCTGTTGTTTGGTTGTGGGTTTTTGTACCAGCTTCCGCCCGGGAGTGACACAGATTTTGTCGAGTGAGACAGACGCGTTTTCAGCGTCTGTCATGATTATATTGTTGGGGAAATGGAAGTCCTCTATAGTGTTCATCTCAGATGATATTTCCTTTTGTGATTCAAAGTGCCTGGAGGCGAGTGAGTTGTGTATTTATTCTTGAAGAGAAGGTAATTGCTCTACATTAATTATCACTGTCGCTAACCTTCATGATTGACATTTTGTGCCTAGTTGTCAACTTTCCCTGGGCGGGAAATAGTCGACGTTATGAGAAGTTTTCAACTCACGAATCACCATGTTGTTATGCATCGGGTTGATGCATGTCCTAAAGGCTATCTGCTTGTTGGACGTTGCTGCTCTGGCGGTTCCACGTCAGTTTAAGTTTGATACCATTGTTATTAAAGGAAATCAGAGGACATTACTTGATACTCCAGAAGTCATGTCTGTCTTGCTGGAGGTCAGAGAAGGAGAAGGAATTTAATCTCCTACATTTGTACATTTATAAAGATATCGACTGTTATAGAAAAGGATGATGGTTTCCACACCTGAATACATTTACAGTCGATTATGATGCATTGAAGCCCATGATTTGATTCACCATTATTATGCTGTCTGCTGTCAAATGTTGTACTGACTATGTCGATATAATGAAGACTGTTCTACATGTTAATGTCTACACATCTTGTCATTGTGGCGTCCCAATAAATGATGGAAACGTCACTAGCAGTTACAACGTTCATTGGCCTTCTACGTCATGAGTTTATGTGACGTCCTGTGTGGACTCTACGTTTACTGCTACCTGTTTGACTTCACATCTACAACATATACACGAACCAGACCAAAGACACCATACTTCTCCGCCTTCATCATCTCTGGTGTCTAGGGGTGATACTCTACAATTCAAGTGCCAGAATCTCTACCTTCTACGCACCTTGGAGAGAGTTATACATTCACCATTTGGTGGCTAATCTACCCTCTACAATGGCGTATGTTAAGACAACGACAGATCAAAGTGAAATCTGCTTCGTGTCAGCTGTTTCAGTGTGCTAGACCTAGGGTTCGGTCTACGTGTCCAGTTCTCATCGGTGCTGCAAGGAACAGACGGAGGAACTAGGAGGATTTTGAGTTCTGGCAATAAGATAAGTCACGTTCTAGCGTCATTCAGCCTGTGGCTAGATTATTTTATTTGCCAGCGTATATTTTTTCTCCATGTTTTATGTTTTAATGTCATTGTTGTATGTATAGTGTGGGAGGTTGGTTTGGGACTCATGTCTTTGTTTATACCGCTTCGGCTGGTCGATAAAGTCATGGGCGTTCTTTAGTTTTTTGCATCTGTGTAGTTCAAAGTGAGGAGCCGGCTAACATTGATGTATGTAATACTGCCTCAATTGAAGTATACAGGTCCAATTTTTGTCTAGTTGTGCAGTCGTGTTAATTGTAAAATTTGTTGTTGTAGTAAAGTTCAGTGTAATTTTTTCTTCAGTTTTATCCATTATTGTTTGTAAAAGTGTTAATCTAACCTTGCTATCGTTTATTTAATAGATGTCATAAATGTTATAAATTCGTGCTGTCTTGTCATAAGAATGGTAAAGCTACATTTTATTTATTTATTCTAATTCATATAGTTCTGCCTCAGTTCTCTATTTGAATTTGCTTAGGTTAGCTCTGGTCACTGTATTCTGTCATCCTGTTTGTGCTTTGCTTTTTATGCTCCATATTAATAACATCTATATTACTATCTACTATTACATGCAGTTGGGTGAATTTGAATTGGTGAAATAAGTATTTAAAATATTATTGGGACCAGAAGACGCAGCAATAGAGACCGCAGTCAGCGACTCATAGCTTGACTGCCTGCGTCAGGACCAGCGAATCAGAGCTGGTCAAGACCGTGCTCCACCTCCACGTGGTGGTCCTGGAAACAGTCTGCAGCAGTGCAGGCTGGCTGAGCGAGCACGGATCGCAATGG
This sequence comes from Oreohelix idahoensis, assembly GCA_024509875.1. NCBI lineage: Eukaryota > Metazoa > Mollusca > Gastropoda > Stylommatophora > Oreohelicidae > Oreohelix > Oreohelix idahoensis. The sequence goes on along the minus strand of JAMPIV010023055.1, from coordinate 408,168 downwards.
GAAGGCAAACCCGGTCCAAAAAAATGCCGTGCAGAAGTCGGATGTGTCGACCGAAAGTTGCAGATATCACAGCTACGTTGTAAACAGACACAACGCAACCACCGTCCTTTTCAGGGCGAACGAGGAAGAAGAAGAAGAAGAAAATATTATTCACAGATTGATAATATTATAAATTTACTCTATTGGTGCTATTGAAAAGCTCCATAATTGTAAATCATGGCAACCTTGAAAGATTTGGTAAAGGTTGGTAAAGATTTTGGTTTGGAGGGTGATGCCTTAAAAACCTATGTAGATAAGGAACTCAAGATTTAGCTGAAAAAGCTGAAGAATTGGCTGAAAAAAGAAACAAGAAGAATTGTATGAAATAAGAGACAAGAGGAATAGTCTGAAAAAAGGAGAGAAGAAGAATTGTCTGAAAAAAGGAGAGAAGAAGAATTAAATGAAAAAAGAAGAGCAGAAGAATTAAATGAAAAAAGAAGAGCAGAAGAGATGGCTCTTGAAAGAGAAAAATTAGCCTATGCTCATCAACAAGAGATCAGATTAGCTGAATTGGAACTTGAGAAACTAAAATTACAACAACCACAGGTTAATCCCATGAATGTTGATACTGCTATAAGGGACTATACTGCCCATTTTAAGATAAATTTGCCAAAATTTAACTCTAATATCGACGATATCTCATTCTTCCTCAGTAGATATGAGACGTATTGTCAGGAGTTTAATATTGATAAAACTACCTGGTCTAGTAGGCTCATGAACCTATCAGTGGGTGAAGCATGTACAGCAGTTTGTACCATGGATGAAGAGTCTAGAAAAGACTATGAAGCTGTGAAAACCTTGCTACTTAAGAAGTATCAATTGGATGAAAATGGCTATAGGTTGAAATTTAATCACTACTGCCAGATTCTGCAAAACATTTTACAGAATTTATTTCATCCATAAAGATGTACTTTACTAGATGGATTGATCTTTCTACTAAGATTGAAAAAACATTTGAGGTACTATCTGATTTGATTCTGAGAGATACATTTTTATCATCAATTTGTGGAGATTTTTTATCATTTTTGCAAGAAAGGAAACCAGAAACATTGTCTATTTGTGAAACTTTTGGTAGACAATTCCAAGTTGCACATCCAAATAAGAATCTAAGTAAAAATAACATTAAGGATTCATTGCCAGCTGCATCTGCCAGGATGGTCAATTATAACACACCTAGGCAGAGATCACATAGCATTGATAAGAACTATAGAGTTAATCAGAATTTTCAATATGGCAATAATAGAGGCAGATATAATTTTAATAAGAAATTTCAGCAGCCTTATAGATATGATAACTCTAATGATAATGGTTATTACGGACCACATTCATCATTTAGATCCAATGATTACCAAAATAGAGGAGGATATAATGCCAGATCAGGCAGAGGACAAAGGTCATTCCATAGGAATAATGTCAAATATGATAGTAACAGAAGTTCTTATCAGAACAATAACTTTAGACAGTCAAGGAACCCTGAACGTGCAAATGTTGTCGTAAATGTGAGTGACAATAATACAAGTCAAAATAATGTTCCTATCGCTCATGCGAATGCTTGTAGTGTCGACCTATCCAACAGTGCTAATTGTACTGAATGTAGTTCTTTATTTCAGCTACAGAGAGTACCAATACTGTTGTGCGGACATCCTTTGCCAGTCATGTCTTCTTATGAAAGCACAGGTTCACTGGTGCTTGATAAGGGTTTTGTGAACAGTAAATTAGTGTCACTTTTAAAGGACACGGGGTCGACGACAATTGGTGTACGTAGATCTATGGTGGATCAGTCAGATTACACAGGAAGAGAAGTAAAGTGTATTACTTTTTGTGGCACAGTGGAATACTATCCAACAGCGGAAGTATTTTTGGATACACCCTATTTTACTGGAAGAGATCTTGTGTGTTTATTAAATAGCCCCATTGCTGGGATTATTCTTGGAAACATCCCAGGTCTCCACGAGTGTTCTAGACAGGACATTGAAAATTGGGAGAAGAAACACTTAATAACGGCTAATGCTGTTACAACCAGAGCACAAGCTCGTGCTGAAATGATTAATCAGAATCACGATGATATTGTGTTGGAGGAGGTTATGAATGATGATGAGCAGACTGAAGATGTCATGAATGATGATGATAATGACAATGATAATGATAATGAAAATGAAAATACTGCTCAGCTGGAAGATGATGATAATTTGCAGGTTGAATTGATTGAAAAAAAATCATTCATACAAAGGCAAAAAGAAGATGGTTCTTTAAAAAAATATTTTTGTATGGCAAGATCTAATAAGGTGATGATTGATGATAATGCGAAACATTGGTAAACATTAAAGAATGATATTTTGATTAGAAATTTTCAGGATATTACATCAGTAAAAAACAAATTATGTACCTACGTGCTTTAGACCATTTGTTTTACGACATGCCCATGACATTAACTGTGCTGGTCATGTGTGTATTGCAAGGACAAAACAGAGGGTTTTGTCTCATTTCTTTTGGCCTGGTGTGACTAAAGATGTAAAAGTTTTTTGTCGCACATTGTTTAGTGTGCCAGAGTGTCGCAACGAAAAGGCCTGGACATAACGCACCCATTCAGGCCGCTGACATTTCTTTGCGTCCATTCGCAAAGATGGCAGTCGACCTTATTGGTCCAATGAAAGTCACTTCAGCTAGGGGTCATAAATACGTGCTAACATGTATTGATATGTGTACACGTTGGTCCAGGGCAATTCCATTGAAAACTATTTCTACTGGTGATGTAGCGGATGCGCTATTTTTAATATTCAGCAGATTGAGTTTTCTCGAAAACATACAGTCTGATCATGGAACTCAGTTTGTGTCTGATGCTATGAAAGAAGTAATGAAGATGTTTGGGATTGAAAGATCGCTCAGTTCATTGTATCATGCCCAATCCCAAGGTAAAATAGAAAGACTAAATAGGAGTTTGAAACAGATGCTAGACAGAGTTACGGCTAGGTATCCACAAGATTGGGACCGAATCGTGCCTGCCATTCTGTTCGCGTACAGGGAAATTCCCAACCACAGTACGGGATTTTCTCCTTTTGAGTTGGTATAAGGTGCAAAGCCTCGAGGTCCTATGGCTATCGTAAAACAATTACTTATTGGTATTAACATGGATGAAGACGTTCAATCCTCTTATCAATATTTGGTAAATTTAAGACAAAAGATTATTGACGCATGCCAGATAGCAGTACAGTCGTCAGAAAATTCAAAATTAAAGGCTCGATTGTTTTTCAATCAAAACAGAAATCTGCGCCAATTATGGCCAGGTGATGAAGCCTACGTATTGCTTCCGAACAAGAATAATAGATTGCTTGTTTTTTGGAAGGGTCCTTACACAATTTTAGACAAATTGTCAGATGTTGACTATGTTGTTGATGTTAAAGGAAAGGAAAGAATTTTCCATATTAATATGTTACAACAGTTTCATATTCGACCGCCACATATGCGTCCTATCTTTGAAGCTATTGACGAATCGGTTGATCGTCGCTCTTCTTTAGCTATTATTCAGGAGGAAACTTCTGATTTTTCTGATAGTGGTGAACCAATACTATCTTTGCCTGATGTCCATTTATTGGCTACTGAAAGTTGGAAAGATGTTTCCATTGCTTCTACTCTATCTTCTAATCAGAAAGAACAGGTCTCTGACTTAATACAATCTTTTTCTGATGTGATATCTTGTTAACAGATTTCAGACCTATCAAACTGAAACTTTAACCCTTCCCAATTCATTTGCAATCTCAGGTACAGGAAGAAATAAAACAAATGATTAAGTTAAACATAACTGAACCGTCTAATTCACCATATAGTTTTCCCATGGTTTTGATCAGGAAAAAAGATAAATCTATTAGAATTTGTATAGATTTTAGACGTTTAAATGCGGTCACAATTCAAGACGCTGAGCCTTAGCCCGTGCTTGAATCACTACTTGATAGATTACCTACTGCTACTTTCTTTACAAAGTTTGATATATCCAAGGGATATTGGCAAGTGCCATTATCTAACAAATCTAAGCCTTATACAGCTTTCGCTACACCTTTAGGTTTGTTCCAGTTTAATTACATCTCTTTCGGTCTTGTAAACGCTCCTGCTACCTTTGTTCGCATGATGCGTAGACTATTTTCTGATCGTGAGGATTTGATTACCTATATAGATGATATTTTTCTGTTCCATCATACTTGGAATGATCATGTCAACGGAATCCATTCTTTGTTGAACACCTTACGCTGTCCCAATATTACTGCTAGACCTTCCAAAACTAGAACAGGTTATACTGAAATTACCTATCTCGGTCACAAAGTAGGAGGTGGATTCTTAAAACCTGAAGATTCTACGATTTCCAAAATTCTGAATCTTGATATTCCTCGAACAAAAAAAAAACAAGTTCGGAGTTTGTTGGGTCTAATAAACTTCTATAGACAATTTCTCCCCGGTTTTTCAGATATAACTTCAGTTCTGTCTGCGTTAGTAAAATAAAACGCGCCAAATAAAATAATATAGTCGCATGCGTGCCATGAGGCCTTAAACGTGATCAAACTTGCCTTCTCGAAATCTCCAATATTACGATTACATGACATTCGATATCCTTTTGTTCTCAGAGTAGATGCCAGCAATTCAGCGATCGGGGGAACATTAATGCAGGAATTTGAAGGCCACATGCACCCGACGATGTATGTCAGCAGAAAACTGTTGCCTACAGAGCAACGATATCCAATCGTCGAGAGGGAGCTTCTGGCTATTGTTTTCGTTTTCAACAAACTCCAGAGGTATTTGATGAGAGCCCACATTATTCTGGAGATAGACCAGAAGGCCTTGGCATATCTTCAGACAGCCAGATTCACAAATCAAAAAGCAGCGAGAGCCTCGTTAGCGCTCCAGCCTTACGACTACAGCATCAAGGTTATAAAGGGAAGTCTCAATGTGGTTGCTGATGTCCTTTCGAAATGTATCAAAGACACCACGTCATCTATCAACTCAACAAGTCCAGATGATGCACGTAATTCAATGTAGTTCATATGTGTACATTGAGATGTCTTGTTCAAGAACTTATCGCTTCAAGAACAATGTAATTTAAAGTCACTGAATGGATTGTACAGTTATTACAGTGATTTTATGTCAATGCGACCCGCACAGCAACATGGTGATGCTGAATCCTGAATCACGTCATATCGTGTAATATATTATTCGACATGTGACACTTCATAAAGACATCATGCAGTCATGTCCATACGTACTGTCCAACTACAGACTGTCAAACATATCATATGTGCAATGATTTTAATTGACTTATTTCAAAACGTTTTCGATACACACACGTTTTGTGGTAAAAAGACTTTACGTTATGCTTTCAAAGGACGTAATTGGGAAAATGAAGGTTACACAAGTATTCAAGGGAAATAACCATAATATTTGAAATGGAACTTATTTCGGATAATTCGCTACAAGGTTTGAGGACTTATGATTTTTCGTGTTACATTATTGAATGGACAACAGTCATGAACAAATTCAAGGATGGATTTCTGCATGCAATGGATAACAGTATATGATTTTTTCCATGGGATTGAAATGACATACTAACATTTTTCCATGCAGGATTGGAAAGTGATAAATTGAATTACATTATAAATTGACTTCTTAACAAAAGTTATGTCATACTAACACTGGTCTTTGAGACATTGATGCGTTTTTACGCCATTATATAATTTATGATTTCTGCACTACGCAAATTATGTGTATGATACATTATTGACATATCATTCACAATCACACAAAACTTTATGCATTTGACAATGTGTAACAGTCACACACCTTAGTGGTTAAGTGTCTGTCTTACTTCATCTATCATTGAATTATATTACTATTAATGCTTTGCATTAATGTTACATTGATATGACATTATGGGACTAGGTTACATGACGAGACAATAGATGTTCCTGACGGGATGAAGTATGTGAATGCATGGTATAATATGGTTATTTCGTTGTTACATGTTGACTGACTTTGCCATAGTTACCTCATTCTGATGTTAAATTGATTTGGGTCTTTCGTAGACATTGGTATTAGCATTATGTGCTATATTCCACACCTCGTGTGTTAAATTGCCTACATTGCGGCACAAACATAGGTTCTATGCAATGTCATACCAGCATTGACATTTGATGTTACCATCTGTTCACTTTGGTGGTGTTTACCCACAACAGGAAATAATGAAAACTTCGTTTTCATTATTTGCCGGGGGAGTAGTTGTTATGAGTAAAATCATAACATATCTATCGTATTCGACAAGGCTTGTTTATGGACCAGCTTGTTGATATTACGTTTCCTGGGTTACTCCCGGAAGTACGTGTTACCAACAGATTACTGGTATATATATATATATATATATATATATATATATATATATATATATATATATATATATATATATATATATATATACAATTGTGGTGAAGTGAGATGTTATAAATATTTATAGGGGACTTAGTGTACTGACTGAGATCAGCTGTGAAGGTATCTATATCTAATAAGAGTAGTGTATTATAGATAACCTTACTTGCTGCCACATATATTTATATCTCAGTCAGAATTATTCTGGAGTAGTGTGATGATTACGTTATATGTCTAGGGTATGTGTATGATGAAGTGTAAGTCATAACAACAACAGACAGATAAACAATTTAATTTATTCCACTACACTTGACAACACTGTGACACTCACATACATAAAACACTCTACAAGGATATCTTAAAGGAGTCACTGATAACTTTTCAAATAACAATATGTATTCATTGCTATCATGAATATATATGTGTCCTGATTCAAATACAAAGGGAACCAGGAATCACAATCAATTTTAATTACAAGTTATATGTACAGAATTTATTAATATGAATATTGTAGTGACATATATTATTAAAAGTATCCTATGTGTGTCAGTTGTGTAGTAGTAATATGAGGTAATACTGATTTGGTTTTGTTCAAGCTCTGTTGGTATTTGTCATCATGACTTCAATAGTTTGTCTTTATTGGAACTAGTATTGGAGATGTTCTCAGTTCCTGATATTAAAACAATTTAATTCCCCTCTTAATGTTATTTTTACAATGTCATTTTAAGATGGGGGTACATAATGTTGAGCCCAGCTGGCCACATCAGCTTATCTTGCGTGATGGCGGCAGGAAAAGACTCCTCTGCTCGATTTCTCCCCTGTGCTCTGGAGACACCTCACTGATAGCTAAATGGACCAAGGAGTATGCTGTCCGACTCTGGATTCAGCAAAGCTCTGACCAGGTGCTGCTCAATACCATAAGACCACGGTCCCTGAAAACAAGAAGGATGTACCTTCTACTTCATAACTAATTGATACTCTAGTTCTACACTGAGCACAATACATCACAAACATTGAGTTCAGAGCGTTAGGCCAACTGTCAGCTTCATCTGAAATACTTTATACCAGTATTAACCTCCTTAATGGTTACTACGCCTCTGCAATTCCAGCATTATTTCTGTCTAATCAATAATCTAGGTGTCAGTGTACTGTTTGGCCATTCCATGCAGTTTTACTTTCCTCCGACACCTTCTGTTCAGGCTGGAGCATTATAGGCTTTACATCATGTTTGCTACTGAACTACACATCTATACAGGCATAAATTAACAATTCACATTCAATTTTCATTAAAAGATACTGAATGTTTCAAGCTTACCACAATTTATGGAAATAAACACAGATACGTTGACTAGCAATGAATTCTGGCACAAATACTGGCACAAATTCCCATCTGCTTATGTTCCAGGCTTTTATTTAGCAAAAATATGAGGTGGCTTCAACGCACTGTTGCTTTATCAAGCTTATTTGAACTAGTGGTCTCGAACTAACGCTCCTAAGTGATTATATCAGCGAGTCTGGCCAATGGAGCCACGTTTCGACAAGTGTTTGAAAAAATTTTACGTTCCTACGTCTCCCCTAACAACCAAGGATAGCATTTATAGTCCGACTAATCGTGTTTAGCCTTACATATCATTCCAGCCAATCAGTTCAAATGTAACTTGTGGCCCATTTCCCGTACAATGGTGGTTTAAAAAATCTACCACTGAGCGATTCTGATTTTGGGTGTTGTCTGACAGCACCATCATTTTATTTTGGCTATAACTTGTTAATTCCTAGACTATTTGCGTAACGTTTTACATATTCTTTGTCAGCAAGCCCTAAGGAACCCAAATATACAATTTTAAAAGAGCTAAGTGGCTGCGTTCAAAATATGCAATTTCTTCTACCTCCTGTTTCGAAGATGTGCTGTCTGGGTACTGTAATGTTTTCAAACGTAAACCCATCTATTGTCATCTTTCCTAATAAGAGTTTTTCAGGATTTAAAAACCTAACTCTGGGAAGGGTAGTGAATTTATCACTGTCCGTCTGAAAAAAAAATTAGTGCATGTGGCCTTACACGCGTGATAGTAGTAATTGTGTATCGCGCGACGCGTGTTGCATGCGTTCCTGATTTTCAGCCCTCCCTCTCTCTTTCTATTTGAGTCCATCTGTTCGTTCGTTTTGGTAACGTAGTATAATTAATGTTAGGATTAATTTAGGTCATTACGCAGTGCCTCTCAATGTTTTTCTTAGAAATGCAATACCCGTTTTAATGTGTTGTGGAAACGCTTGTATTTATGCAGTGGCTTATCTTTAACGTGGAAACGTTACAATTTGCAGACGAAGCGTAAAACAAAGGGGATTTCGAGTACATTCTTTGTGACAGCACTGTTATTTTACCATTGCTCTTTTCTTTATTAGAATTTATTTGTTAGGCTTTATATTTACTTGATAATTTATATATGTGGATTAGAATATTTCACGACAACAATGTATATATTTATTATTATATTTATCTGTCGGAGGGAAGGTATTTGTTTTTAGAATCAGGATGCTTTCCTGTTCAAAGATATATCACTCATGATTGATTGATACTGTTGTTATATGGATTATCTCCCCTGGAGATCGAATTTGGCGTATGAATCTGGATTTTGCTAGTCTGTGCCTTGTTGGGCCAGAAAACAGATTGTTCTTGTTTAGGTTTATGCAAGAATGTTTATGGTCCGAGTCTATGTTTACTCTGTGTCTATTTCAGACGATTCGGTCTTATATCGTGATATCTTGGTATGTCTAAGTGGAACTATTTTTCCTTGTACTGTACTTTGGGGTCAGGTGCTTTCGGCGCATAAAGAGACGTTAGGGAGTTCTTCGGTGATGAAGGAGCCAGGCGGGATGTCATGTCTTAGACCTCTCCAAAGTTTGTGATGTCTTCGATTGATTATGGGGACGAAGATAGTTTCTTCTAGGATTGTTAAATCCATGAGTTCCCCAGTGTTGATTCAGTAACGCCAGGAGAGTGTTTGTGTTTGCTAGTATATTTCGTAGGGCAAGGTAAAGAACTGTTCACTGAACTCTTTCATTCCTAGGCTCAGATGGGCAGACGTCGATATGAATTTACCTATGTATATATGTCGGGACGACATGTTATCTAGCAGCACTGAATATGTTTATATGCAGCAATTATGAGGACAGAATATGCTGATTCTTGTAGAATCATTTATTGTTGATGAACAAAGCTTCGATTGAAGATTTGCTATACATCCGTATAGTGAGCGATGCTCAACAGGGAGCCAGAAGCCATTTTGGAATTCTATTTATGTTGGAATCCTATTTATTGTCGATCATCAATCAGAGAATGGGGATGCCCCCTTATTATCAGGTGATGATTAAGAGATCACAGTTATAAAGAAAACCCAATACTAGTGGGTTAACATTATCTTCACATAGATTTGCTGTACTTTACCTAAAGGAATCTTCGCTAGAAAAGAGGTCCTGTTTAGGAGTCAAGTTTGAACAGTATTTATTAACTGACATGCTCGGTCAGTAAGGCCTGATGATTGTATTGATAAACAATGGAAATCTAAGTGCTTGTTTACAGATGTTCCATGGCAATGTTATTCAACATGAATGCTAACTTATGATGGTAGACCATTGATCAACAATATGCTATTTATGTCGACCTGTGTTCCTGTAACGATGCTCGTACTGTCCATGTGTAAAGGTAAAGGGTAAAGGAACCCGTTACACGCCCATTGAGGCATATTGGGAATATGGTGTTAGGCCCATATTATCTTGACCGTCGGCACACGAGGGGTGATGTGGTCGGCATCACGCCGGCCGCCTTAACCTTCCCAGAGTATCTCTGGTACCCATTTGGGGCTGGGTCGACCCAGGAGCCGTTTGTGGCCTAAAAATTTTTCCGCCTCATCTGGGGATCGAACCATAGACCACTGCGCTAGGAAGCCAGTGCACTAACCACTATGCTACCGCGGCTCCCATGTGTACGTCCTATTAAATAATATGAAACGACCACAGTAGTCCAGCCATCCTTGACTTCCACCTGTGATTGGAGTGAGTGACCTGTGCACCTGTCGAACTGTCATCCATTCGCGTTTGTCATTATTGATGTCTACACTCACCCATTACATCAGAATATACGCACTTAACAGTACACCTTGTCAGGGCCCCAACAGTAGGTAACCTGACCCATTTACAGATCATTGTGACTGGACGAGTGTTAAGTCATATTCGAAGTTACAGTTAGGTGTTAAGGATTTTGGTGTACGGGGCTAGAGTTTGTTAGTAAGTAGGTTAAGGTCATGAGATACATGACGTGTATATACATGTGTGTGGGTAGAGAAAGGTGTAACTTTGTTTAGCGTGTATTTTTATTGAAGTATGCAAGCTTGGAATGTGACATTTAAAAGTTCACTGTTAGAAGCACGTAGAATATGGTTGAAGATTACTCAGGGGCGTTCATCTGTGAATTGAGGTTTACAGGACATGAGAAAAGCGTGCGAAGTGAATAAAGTTAGCATACGTGTCAGAGAAGAATACTGAGTTGTTAAAGGGGAGTCTGTGGCCATCCGTCGTGGGAGACGGTCAGTGTTTCTAGAGTATGTGAATAGTGTATGTGATTTTCATTATAATATATTGGATGTGACGCGATGATGTACCGCGTAAGGTGTATTTACAAGGCCTTGATATATTGTTATTTACCAGCGCGTTGTGGTTTTCCCGCGCTGTAAAGTTCAGGAGGAACTTGGATGCCTGGTGATTAGACCAGAGGTATAGATATATGTGCGAGGAGTGAATGCCGCACTTTGGATTAAAAAGACACGTCGTTTTCCCGTGTCAGAAGGAGGTCTATGTTAGGACCATTATATGCTATTATTTGAATGCGCGTTGTTGGTTTTCCCGCGCCAAGAGGAGGTCTACGTAAGCGCGTTGTGATTTTCCCGTGCTGTTAAGTTCTGGAGGAACTTGGATGCCTGGTGATTAGACCAGAGATAGAGATATATGTGCGAGGAGTGAATTCCGCACTTACATTGAAAGTAGGACCACGGAGATATATGTGCGAGGTGTGAATGCCGCACTTACATTGTATACAGACCATGTAGAGATTTATGTGCGAGGAGTGAATGCCGCACTTACATTGATTATAGATCAGAGATAGAGATTTATGTGAGAGGGGTGAATGCCGCACTTACATTGAATGCAGTTGTTACCAGTACGTAAGGATGACTGTACTACATATTCTAATCATGCAAGTATTTGTACTATTGTTGCTGATGTCCAGGACTATGCTGTTGAGATTATATGTATGGAACTGTGACCCAGATTTCTGATTCAATTTATATCATCGTGCGCAAGTCCTGTCTTCAAAACCATCGATTTTAACATACTTCGATTGTATCAGTGGTGGTTTCCGGTGATTTAGGGGGCTCAATTTTCTGAACCCAGGACTATTGCGGAGAATCAATCAACCCGCCCCGGAATCTTGAAGTACTGTAAAACTTCAGAAATTCTTTGGACGGTAAATGAAGTGTTTGGACACTAATGAAATTCATCTAAAAGATTTGTTTGCGCGAAGTCAATAGACATAATATGCTTACAACAGATATCAACACCCATACATCTGATTTCTATTTTGGAGTCAACGTAACTGAGTTATAAAAGACATATAGTAATTTCTTCACATAGAGCTGGCCATCTACAGTCCTGATTCAAGCCAGAAAAATTTACACGAAGTGCGTGAAATTTCGGCCAATCAGCGCACAGCGGTCATTTTGTGACCCAATTATCGTCTAATTTACACGTTCCAGCTAGCTCCTGTTTACTGACAGACATCGGTACGGTGTGTGCAAGGTCAACTTTGCTTATGTGTGTACTCGGTTAAGTCATCGCATCGGAATCTGCATGAAGTAGCCTGCTTTTTTCAACGTTCAAGTGTTTGAAAGCAACGTATTTGACGGGGGTGTACTGGCCCGTTCGGACTTATCAGAGGACCTGTGTGTACGTCACGTGTGTTGTGCTGTGCTGTCATTTTTATCATCAAGCCATCGCAAAGGAAGTGAAATAAACAACACATCTGGAACATCGGTCTACAGTCAAGATCAACAAACCATATGTATTAAAGATACGTATTATTTCTGATTAATTTGTATTAGAAACTGTGTGATTAGTGTATTGTTGTGCGTAGTATTTTTTTTTCTTTCGTTGTGCTGCAATTTGTCTTGTTTCGTCTTGTTTCGTTTCGTTAGTACTAATAACTGACCTCTTCTACTGTGTTGTGTGTTCGTGCATGTGTAAGTTCGTGTTAGTTTCTGTTTGTATTTGGTGCTGTGTAAATTATATATTAAGGTTAACATTATAGATTAATTATCTAGCCTAATTACAACCGTAAGAGTTTTTCTGTTTAAGTTTAATATATTAATCTAGTAGTTTTATTATAAATATAAATACTGTATTAGTTTTATTTGTTATTAGTGGTAAAGCTTATTTGCTAGGTCTTTTCCATTATCTGTTACAGTTTATTGATTTATTATATTGGACTCTTTGTTAAGCCTTCGTAATTATTCAGTGTTATACTACTATTAGTACTATTCTTCTGTCATCTGATAGAGACTAAAGAAGCTTATATTTATATTTTTCCCTTTCATTCTTACATTACTTTCAAGTATCGATTTAGATATTTTATGAGTATTTATTTCTTGCAAGTTTGTATTAGGATTAGTGTTAGTCTACATCATATTTAAGTGGTTCTAAATGTGGTTATTAGTTTAATGTTTATGGCAATATTTGTGAGTTATTTACATTGTTTTGTATCTTGTACAGAATATGTGCGAGTTGAATATCGGTGAGACAAGCTTGCTGTAGTGCCTACCATAGCAACACAGAGATCCTTCAGCTGTAGATCTGCATTATCTCGGTGGAACCATAGACTGTAATCAAGACATACTTAAGATAAGTCACAGTTTATGCCATTGTTGCACTTCTTTGTTCAGATACCATTCTACTGACATTCCTGATGGTCATTCATTTGTATTCGTTGTTGTGTTAGCGTTTTATATTTGTGTTACTTGTTTATATATTATTAATACTTTGTTCTTCATTAGAAGGAATTGGTATTAATCTATTCTGTAGGTTTTTGTAAAATTAATTCTATTGTATGGGAGGCCCAGTCTTGGAGAGACTTAGAAGCTAGTGCCCGTGGAATTCTTTGTACATTTATTGGTGTTAGCTGTTATAGTTTGGTTTGTGTAATCATTGTTACATAATTTAGTCTCTTTTGTCATGTTTACTTGTAGTTTTCTTGCGTTAATTTTCTACTATCTTGTAAATAAGTTCATTTCACAGTCCTATTATTGTTGTTGTTTGTTGCAGGTGTGGTAGTTTAAATCTATAACTACTTCATTACTTTCTTATACTTTCTTTATCTACCTATATACTTTCTTGTATTATCCCCCACCTGTCGGTTATTGTTCGTTTGTTTATGGTTGTTGTGTCAGCGGTGTATTTCATTATTATCATCATTCACTGTGTTTTGGTCCTGGTTATTAGTTACAAATAGTTTGTATGATTACTGTGTTAGAATCTAAGCATTGTAGATATGATGGTCAAAGTATATTGAGGATCAGTGTGTTCAGCTACACATGTCTTAGTCTAGACATAGGTGGATCTGATTATTATAAGTGACTGATTTTAGGGTTACTTGTGTGTATTATCTTTAGGATTATTGGTGATTTGTTACTGTGTTATTGTAGTACCTATGTAGAGGTATATGTTACGTGCTGTCTTTGATATCTTACAATATTATACATTGGTATTCTTGTTATCTTCGCAAATATTGTGAAAGCAAAATAGTGCTTAAGGGAAAGTCATTATTGAGTTACTTCCCTTGAAAGTTGTGTCGGCTCTTTCGATCAAACGCCGCGGATAAATCCATTTTACTGCGATTTATTCGTTGTTTGGGTAATAATAGATTGTTCTTGCTTCAGAATATCTATGGCCTGAATTTATGTGTATTGTTTGTCTGAGTAGGACGAGTCTGTCTTACATCTGTATATCTTTACATATCTAAGTCGAACTATATGTTCTGTTGTCTCTAGAGAGGTCGAAGGCTATTCGGCGGATGTGTCGCTAGAGTGTGGTGTGATTTGGCTTCGTCCTGATAGGGACTGTGTTTTTTCCATGTCGGCCTGTCGCCGGGGAAAAAGTGATCTCAGTATTTGTGGGGAAGGTGATAGTCGTCTAAACCTATCGTGTATGCTTTACCCCAGTGTTTAGTCGTATTGCCAAGGAATGGCAGTTTCATAATTCCTATACCAAGGTAATCAAAGATACTCTTATGAACTCTCGATCGAAGCCACCATTTTCGATAGTTACGATTTGAATGTCTAAGAGAATATATTTGACTCGATGAAAACGACTTCGATTCCTAGCAGCACTATATCCTGTAGATTGCAGTCAATTGTTTATGATCAAATCTACAGAGCAATGAAATGTTTTATGAATGACTAACTTTAGGACAGATTCATTATCTGTATCCAAACGTGAGTGACAGCTCACGAGTGAAGCCATCTTGGAACCAAAACATGTAGTGACTTTCAAGAAGAGAAAAGGGATGCCCGTATTATCGCTTGATCAGTCCAGAGATCACTGCTACACATGAGAACCCATTGCTAGCGGTTCAATATTATTATATGGAAAAATATGTGCTGAACATTATGTTGAAGAATCGTCGCTAGACGAGATTAGGTTTAGAAGCCATCTGAAATATTGTTTACAAGCTGACGTGCTCAGTCAGTGAAGTCAGATGATACATGTATGGGCGATACTGAGTGCTTGGCTACTGACAGTCCATTATACACTTATTCTACATGAGTGCCCATGTAACATTGCAAGACCATTTATCCACTGTACTATGATGTATTATGCCAACCTGTGATTTGTCACTATCTGTGCTGTCGAGTGTGTACGTCCAATTAAACTTTAGAAAAGGTACACAGTCGTTGGTGTCGATGACTTCCAGTCATACATGAGTGTGAGAAAAGAACATTTGTCAACAACACGAACCCTTATCATCATTCGCACATTGTACACTCAATCCATGTCTACACACCACTGCGTAGGTCAAGTTGACATTCCATACACTACAGTGGAGCAAACAACACCATAGAGATCTTATCAACTGATGATGATGTCTGCTTCCATCCACTTATATCTATCTTTTGGTGGATATCATTAACGGGAATAAAAATCCAACATTATCAACCTTTATCAGTATATTAATACTTATAATTTAGTATTGTAGTGAATATACTTTCTTATTTTAGAATCTAGTCTGTAAATCTATAGTTATGGCAGACTGTTCAAGAACAATTAGAAATAAAAAGAAAAGAATAGCCTTAAGAGACATAATTTTGGCTATCAGAGATTGTGAGTCTTACGAATTGTTTAACACTATGGTAAAAGTGGATGATAGATACAAGCCACATAGAGCAAAGGTATATCTCATGGAGATTAAGGAAATAAGAGAAGTTACAACTGGAATTGCATTGCCAGTATTGGATGATAGCAAGAGACCAAAACTGAATTTAAAGAGGAAAGCTAATATAGCAGATGATATGGTGAAAACTGAAACTAGGAATGTTTCTGTTCAAAGTGAGAAGAAAGAAGTCACTGTACAAACAGATAATTGTTGTGAAGACTGTTCAGTCTCAGTTGGGAAAATATCCAAACTGAATGTGGATGAACCACAAAAGACTATCATCAATGATGAATCAGTTAGGAGTAAAACTAACTTATATTCTATGGAAGGAAGATCAATAAGTGTTAGTAAGAATGCAATGTCTACAAAAGCCTATGAGACAAAGGGAGTGACAATTCCAGTGCATGATGAAACATACCATGCACCTCAAGAAGTGTTGTTACCAAAAATGGGTTTTTGTTGTGATAAGGATCAGTTAAAGATAGATAAATTGATCCACGAAGAGGGAACTTTCGAGGAAAAGTGTACAATATTAGAAGGAAAATTTAAGAGTGTTGAGCAGTTATTAGAAAAGGAATACAAAGATGGTGTTCAAAGATTAGATGATGAATTCAAGGTGGATAGGAACAGGATATTAGCTGAGTATAAAGGTAATACTCAAGTTAAAGAGGAACATTGCAGGGTCCTGTCATCTCGGTGGAAGGAGAAAAGTAATGCTTTAGAAGAGAGTTACTTTGTTAAATTTGAAGCACTAGAAGAGCAACTTAAGGCAGCTAAACAAAGATTACAGCAGCAAGCTGAAGCATTGAAAGATCAAGCTAAGTCTACGGAGGAAAGACATGAGGCTGCACTTGGTACAGATTCATTAGATTGGGAGAAGGAACCCTTAGATGCTCAAATGCAGTATAGGAGAGCGAAGATTAAGGATGCTACATCTGTTGCCAAGAAAGCAGTACTGGAAGAGACTGAAGCTTCAAGGAAGGAAGTGTGGAAGATTGTGATGGATGGTCTGAAAGGGAATTGTGCTGGAGTTACAGACCAGTTAGAGTTAATATTATCTTTCAATTTAAAAAACAGATACATGGATAAAGGAAAAGAACCATTGAAGATGTTAATGTTCAACGGCATTAAAAAGTTACCACCTGATAAGTGGGACATAAGTGATCTGTTTGCTCTACTAAAGATACTGTGCTATTTGGAAATACTTTTCTGATCGTGGTAATGATGATGATGGAGTCTAAATTAAGAATATTTTTGATGTTAGTTGGAAGAGATTGGTACTTGTTACGACTCAGCATGAGAGGTTAATTGTTACTGTGCATAGAACAAGGCTGAAAGCTAAGAGATTGGTACTTGTTACGACTCAGCATGAGAGGTTAATTGTTACTGTGCATTAAACAAGGCTGAAAGCTATAACTTTCAAGAATGGAAATTTGACAGAGTGTATATAAACAACAAATAGTGAACAGGTGTACAGTACAAGTCAGTAAAACTAGGTGTTTTAGATTGACTTATTTCATTAACTAAAGTAGTAAAGCTTAATTAAGAGGTACAGGGTGTAGTATTTAAGAAGACATGTGAAATGGGTATATCATCCCTTAATTGATTATTTTGTCACCCCACTGGGAATGTTTAATGGAATGGGGTGGACATGGAAGGGTATATGATATGGCATAATGTGATACAAATTTTCCAAGGCAAATGATTTTATTCTTGCCTAATTTTGTTTATCCATAGGAAAGTATGCTGTGCCATGAGATACCAGTGTTATTGGTGGAATTGTCTATCATTACAGCAGCTGATGGGTGGTCATCAGCAGGCTTGCTCACCGATACCTCTTCTTAGTGAGACATCAGTCCGTTGGTCTGGTTTTGGAGCAATTGAAACATGAGTCACAGATGAAATTCAGCATTTAGAATAGATTAATATTTATGAATTACATTTGTGTTAGCTTGATAAGTTGTAAGTGTTAACTTATAATGTAATTATATTATTTAATGAACAATGTTGATGTACCTTTTGGTTCACATATGTATTTTTGTATGGTGAATCCACTTATGATTTGGTTAATATATTAATTGATGCACATATTGTTAGATTTGCATCCAACACAGTTTAATGTTGTATAGGATGAAATTGTGTTTGGTTTGCCAGTAGAGTATGATTGCTAAGGCAAAGCCTACATCACCCTTCCTGTGCCATTGTTAATGTGGTAACCTTTTGGTTCACCAATATATTTCCATCCCTCTTTTGTTGTTTGGTATGACTTAACATATTTCACCGACCTCACACTTTGGTTTGATGTAATGTTTAAAAAAAATGATGTTATCATTTTTTTCCCCGGGGGTCGGTGTGAACTGTTAAGTCATATTCGAACTCATAGCTTGACTGCCTGCGTCAGGACCAGCGAACCAGAGCTGGTCAAGACCGTGCTCCACCTCCACGAGGTGGTCCTGGAAACAGTCTGCAGCAGTGCAGGCTGGCTGAGCAAGTACGGATCGCAATGGGAAGGCAAACCCGGTCCTAAAAAATGCCGTGCAGAAGTCGGATGTGTCGACCGAAAGGTGCAGATATCACAGCTACGTTGGAAACAGACACAACGCAACCACCGTCCTTTTCAGGGCGAACGAGGAAGAAGAAGAAGAAGATATTCGAAGTTACAGTTAGGTGTTAAGGATTTTGGTGTACGGGGCTAGAGTTTGTTAGTAAGTAGGTTAAGGTCATGAGATACATGACGTGTATATACATGTGTGTGGGTAGAGAAAGGTGTAACTTTGTTTAGAGTGTATTTTTATTGAAGTATGCAAGCTTGGAATGTGACATTTAAAAGTTCACTGTTAGAAGCACGTAGAATATGGTTGAAGATTACTCAGGGGCGTTCATCTGTGAATTGAGGTTTACAGGACATGAGAAAAGCGTGCGAAGTGAATAAAGTTAGCATACGTGTCAGAGAAGAATACTGAGTTGTTAAAGGGGAGTCTGTGGCCATCCGTCGTGGGAGACGGTCAGTGTTTCTAGAGTATGTGAATAGTGTATGTGATTTTCATTATAATATATTGGATGTGACGCGATGATGTACCGCGTAAGGTGTATTTACAAGGCCTTGATATATTGTTATTTACCAGCGCGTTGTGGTTTTCCCGCGCTGTAAAGTTCAGGAAGAACTTGGATGCCTGGTGATTAGACCAGAGGTATAGATATATGTGCGTGGAGTGAATGCCGCACTTTGGATTAAAAAGACACGTCGTTTTCCCGTGTCAGAAGGAGGTCTATGTTAGGACCATTATATGCTATTATTTGAATGCGCGTTGTTGGCTTTCCCGTGCCAATAGGAGGTCTACGTAAGCGCGTTGTGATTTTCCCGTGCTGTTAAGTTCTGGAGGAACTTGGATGCCTGGTGATTAGACCAGAGATAGAGATATATGTGCGAGGAGTGAATTCCGCACTTACATTGAAAGTAGGACCACGGAGATATATGTGCGAGGTGTGAATGCCGCACTTACATTGTATACAGACCATATAGAGATTTATGTGCGAGGAGTGAATGCCGCACTTACATTGATTATAGATCAGAGATAGAGATTTATGTGCGAGGGGTGAATGCCGCACTTACATTGAATGCAGTTGTTACCAGTACGTAAGGATGACTGTACTACATATTCTAATCATGCAAGTATTTGTACTATTGTTGCTGATGTCCAGGACTATGCTGTTGAGATTATATGTATGGAACTGTGACCCAGATTTCTGATTCAATTTATATCATTGTGCGCCCGTCCTGTCTTCAAAACCATCGATTGCAACAACGAGCTATATCACCAAAAAAACAGTCCATACTAATCTGGTGCGAGAAACAAAGCTTTATCAGTGTGATGTCCAGTATAGACCTTATCAATGTGGTGGCACTTTACCAACCCTACTACCAATCTTAATAGACCTTATCAATGTGGTAGGCCAGTTTCCTGGGTCAATCTGCACAGTGGACATTTTGAGAAGTCAGCTACAGCGTTACACAGCAGATTTGTTTACAAGAATTAACTGTGTTAGCAAGAAGTGCTATGGAACTGAGAGGTCTTACACGTCAACGGTGGATCTTCTTGTGTTCTGCTACATATTGTTGAACTGTGTAATAGTTAAAACAGAAATATAATTTATTAAAGTAGCAGTTTATTTTGAGTAGAAACTGTACCATAATTCTGTAGAACTGAGCCTTAGTTGCAACACATTTTTCTGCAACATATTACATTGCATTTATATGACATATATATTTTTATGTTTAATGTTTACATGTTATAGTGTTGTGTATACGTCGTGGGAGGTTGGGTGTGTGACTATTATAGAAGATACCACGTCATAGAGGTTATAATAGCGTTCTGTAGGTGCGAATTTTCTTAATTGAAAATTTGCTAGCGACAATCTGTTGCTATTCCTGTTAGTTGTGAAGACGCGTTTTTCTTCGTTGTTTTTGTAATATTTTTTCTGTTCTTTAGTTTTGTTTTGATTTGTTTGTATATTTGTAGGTCTACCCTGTTCTATCATTCAGTTCTATACAATTTTATATTTATACACTGTGACGTTATTTGTGTTGTTTATTTCATCGCGGTTATCATCACAGGTTCTGTGATTATTTTCTTCAGTTTTCTATTTAATTTAGTTGATTTCTGCGAATGTTTTCATGTTGTCTTTTATAATTGTTTTGTTGTGTTCTTGATCGACATATACTATATGAAACATATTTGATCATACACTACTAGCTGTGTAGTGAACTTATGAGTAATAATCAACTGATGATTAATGGCTGTTATTAACTCTTTGTCTCCAGACCAACGCTCTGAGCGTTGCAAAATTCAACACGCCGTGCCAGAGCAACGCTCAGAGCGTGGTTTTTAGTTTATCACGAATAAACCCTAAAAATCGTCCGCTTAATGCAGTTCATATATTAAAACTCGTAGAATGACTTCCGCTACTATTTAAACAACTAATTTGACTTTAGTTAATCAGCACATGTGTGTGTTTTGATGTTATTATCACAATTTTTGTGAAGATTCGCGTGTTTACGTTTTTCGTTGTTTTTGCTAGAGAAATATGTCACGCTTTATATTTACATTTTCTAAGTCTCCTAAGCAAATAATTGTGTCAAACTACTTTGAAACATTGCTGACGTTGATGATGATTGTTTGGTAGTCACAGTTTGTTGTCAAAATACGGAATATATGCAGAAAAGCTAGACACACTAGATTTAGTTGATGAGTGGGCGTAGTCATATTCTGGCCGATCAAAAAGCAACAAAACTAGACCTACCATAACATCTAATCACTAGTTCTTGGTAGAAGATGAAGCTAGGGATACTATTAAAACATTAAACAAGAGTAAAAAAGTATTTATATGACGTTATTCTTATTTATTTGTTTGAAAATTACGTAATGCACGATTGCATAATTTATTTTTTTCTTACAAAGAACCACGGAAAAACTGGTGCGAATAACACTAAATGTACTAATTTTGGCCATAAGCATGTTTTTTTTTTTACTTTGTATATGGATTAACTTGACGTTGGAAGACTAAAAAGAAAGTTTTATTGTCTACGACAGTAAATTGTCTTTGGTAAGATCGTATTCTACAGTCAACTTTTTAGCGTTTTTCAATTTTACATGCAAAATGATTTAATTATACCGAACATACTTGTGTTAATACTACCACAGACATTATATATTTGAATTCTCTATCCATTTCCCTACAGTTTGGTATATAATAAGTACATGTTCAAAGGAAAATTCACAAACAAATTTAGACTGAAAGATGAACACTTCACTCTATAAAATTCTGCCCACAAAAAAGTCTGGCACAGCGTGCAAAATAACCCTGGAATGAATGAGTTAAAGGTACACTGTTGATTATACAAGACCTTATTTAAAGGCTTGTTTCCAACAGAAATTGTGATAAAAAGAGTTGATTATTCAAGCTATTAAGAGCTTGTTTCCATTTATTTGGAGATAGATTTCATTATTGCTATTTCAGGTATCTAGTCACATATTAGTATACATTATGTCAACTTTAGATTACTTTATTGAGCAAGGGAAATCCCTAGGCAAGACTGGAGATAAGTTGGAGGAGTATGCTACCAGTCAATATTAAAAGGCACAAAAATTGGAAATTGAAAAACTGAAAGCTGAAGAGAGATAACAAAAAAGTGAGGATAGAAAATTAGAAATAGAATTTGAACAAAAGAAATTGCAGATGCAGGTTGAGGAAAAGAGATTCCAAATGGAAATGGAAAAACAAAACAGAGAAGCTGAACAGAAGATATTAGACAAAGAAGCTGAACAAAAAAGATTAGAAAGAGAAGCTGAGGCTGAACAAAAGAGATTAGACAGAGAAGCTGAACAAAAAAGATTAGAAAGAGAAGCTGAGGCTGAACAAAAGAGATTAGACAGAGAAGCTGAACAAAAGAGATTAGACAGAGAAGCTGAGGAGAAAAAAGCAATGAGAGAACATGAACATCAAAAAGAACTTTTAGCATTTGAGTTAGAAAAATTGAAATTGACAAATATGAGTAATGTTAATCAGTCAAATGGTAACAGTGGTAAACCCTTTACTTATAAGGTCAAGGTACCAGCGTTCAATCCTTCCAGTGACGATATAACATTCTGGCTGGATAGATTTGAACGCTCTTGTCGAGCTCATAATGTGGATAAATCACAATATGCAAACCAGTTATCAGAAAATTTGAAAGGTGATTCTCTGACTAGTTTAAGTTTGGTTGAAGAGGCTGACAAGGATAATTATGATGTTATTAGAGCAGCCTTATTGAAAAAATATCAATTAACAGAGGAAGGTTACCGTATTTTGTTAAAGAAAATGGTACCTGAATCAGGGGTAGAATTCTCAGAAATCATTGCTAGGACACGTCTTACATTTAATCGTTGGATTGAATTGTCCAAAACAGAAAAGACATATGAAGCCCTTATGGACTTGTTGCTCAGGGACAAGATTATGTCAAGTGTTAATAAACCATTCCTTGAATTCCTACATGAGCGTAAACCCAAGACACTAAAAGAAATGGAAGAATATTGTACCCAATACGTCACGGCACATCCGGACGTAGCTTTTAGCAATGCTAAGGTTAAAGAAAGTATGCCAGTTGCATCAGCAACACCATACAACCCTAATTATTCACACAAATTTCAGGGACCTCAAAACAGGTTTGATAAAAAGGGTAACCATAATAGTTATCAAAACCAAGGTAACCAATCATTTCAGGGTTCTTCTTCGAAGAACTGGAGACGAGCCGACAGCCCTCGATTCAGGGGTGGTCATAATTATAGAAATTTCCGCAGAGGAAGTCATTATAGAAACTATCCAAGTTATCCATCATGGAAACAACAAGACCATAATTATAGAGATACTCATTATAATGAATATGATAATGGTAACCATGAGAATTATGACTCAAACCCAAATAGGGGTTACAATAGAGGAAACAATAATGATTACAGAGGCAATAATAATCGAGGTAGATCACAATACAAAAAACATAAATCTCATTATCAGGCAAACTCTGCACAGCAAGAGTCACATGAAGCCTATAAACAGACCAAAGATAATAATGATGCTAATAATATGGCATGTTCCGCTTTTGATTTTGGGAGAGCATCTCAGTGCCCCCAATGCAAAACATTATTTGAACCAACTATGGTGTCCACTTTAAGTTGTGGCCATCCTCTTCCCGCTCTTCCGGCGTCAGTCGCGCATGATGGAAGGGGTTCTCTTGTCTTACATAGAGGTTTAGTAAATGACAATCCAGTCTCAGTTCTTTTTGATTCTGGATGCACCACAATTGGTGTTAGGCAGTCGCTTGTAGATCCTTCTCGTGCCACTGGAAAAGTAGTCAAATGTGTAACATTTGGCGGCACCTTAGAGAAATACTCTACTGCTATCATTAGGATTGCTACTCCTTTCTTTACAGGAGATGTACACGCATGTCTTCTGCCGAATCCGATCGCTGATCTTATCATCGGTCGTATTCACGGAGTCAAAGAATGCACTCCACAACAAATTTCCGTTTGGGAAAAACAAAATATGCAAACCGCTAATGCTGTAGTCACTAGAGCTCAAGCTCTTAATATGCCTCAAACTTCATCTACTGAAGATAATGAAGTGCATAACCAGGAAGATCCCTTGGTAATTTCTCGTGACTCGTTTATAAAACAGCAAGAAGAGGATCCGACTCTAAAGAAATTCTTCACGCTTGCAACAAAAGGTGATCCGAATAAAGATACAAAGCGTAAATCTTGGATTACAATGAAGAATGGCGTACTTGTACGTATGGTGCAAGACTCCGCTAAGTCGAGTCATTCTCAGATTCTTGTGCCCAAGAATTTGAGAGTTAAAATTTTGCAACACGCACACGACTCTCAGTGTGCTGGACATATGGGTTTTTCCCGTACAAAGTCAAGAGTTCTTGCGGCTTTCTTTTGGCCTTTTGTGAACAAAGACATACGGATTTATTGTCAATCTTGTATAGTGTGGTAAGTTGGGATTATATAAATAGTTATAGGGGACTTATTGTACTGACTGAGATCAGCTGTGAAGGTATCTGTATCTAATAAGTGTGGTGTGTTACAGGTGACCTTACTTTGCTACCACATTTAGACCTCAATCAGACTTATTCTGGAATATTGTGATGACTACGTTGAATGTCTAGGGTTATGATAGTGATGAAGTGTAAGTTCACAACAACCAACAGACAGATAAACACTTTAATTAAGATTCACAACCCTTTCCAACACTATGACAAGCACATACATATAACACTCTAGAAGACTAGCTTAAGTAAGTCAAGTGTTAACTTTTAAATTATGTATTAGTTTCTTTCAAGAATAGATATCCTGATCCAACTACAGAGTGAATCAGGAATCACAATCAAATGTAAACACAATGTTTATGTACAAAATTTATACAAAGGATCTTTGTCCTGACATATAATATTATTACAATATGTGTGTAGGGTTGTGATGTAGTATTATGAGGTAATACTGGCTTTTGAAGCTAGGTTGTTGTTTGTCATCACGACTTCATGTGTTTGTTACTGGTGGAAATAATATTGAAGGGATCACAGTTTCTTTTTATTTGTAAAACAATAACTGTCCCTCTTGATTTAGTATTACAGTCACTTTTAGGGTGGGTTATACAAGGGTGAGCTGCTCTGGCTGACAAATTCTTAGCTCATATATCGGCGGCAGGAAAACTGTCTCCTCTGCTCGCTTGCTTCTCAGTTATCTTGAAATACACCACTGGTCGATATCTTGGACAAGGAGTCTGCTGCCAGCCCTCTGGATCCAGCAAAACTCAGACCAGGTGCTGCTCTAATACTTCAGTACCACGGTCCCTGAAATAAGAAGGTTGTACCTCCTTCTTCAGAACTAATATATAATCCATTTCCACACTGAAGTACAGGACATTACAAACACAGAGTTCAGCGCTGTAGGCCAACTGCCAGCTTCTCATGTGACAATATACACCAGTATTCCTCTCCCTAATGGTTACAACGCCTCTGCAATTCCAGCGTTAATTCCTTCTATACAATAGGATAGGTGTCATGGTACTATTTGGCAATCCCATATATGCCTATGCAGTATACTCCTCTCTGACAAGCTTTTACATGGTGGAGCAATATCTAGGCTTTGCCTTCTGTTTGCTACTGAACCACACACATACAGACACAATTTATCATTTCATATTCAATTTTCATATTATATATATATATATATATATATATATATATATATATATATATATATATCCATTTATCCGAACCCCATTATCCGATATATCCAATTATATATAAAAAAAATCAGACGCCACCATACGTTAGACTACATTTCTGAATATTTTGATGCGGCAAGCTTCATATGTGTAACAATTTGTAGAGGATATGGGCTAATGGTCGGTCGCTTATATGTCATTAGATATAGTCAGTTAATATCCAGTGTACGTGTGCGTTCTAGGCAGAACACTGGCTAAACAGACAGTTCAACTAGGAAAAAACTGTATCTTCACTTGCGAGGATTTTCAATGTTGGGAAAGCTACCGTCTATATATATATACTGTATATATATATAATATATAAACTAAAAGGCACTTCAGTAACAATCATATATATTTAAGGTATGGTTATAAATCTCGTCATGGCATACGAGAATAAGATATAAATCTTTATCTAGCGATAACTGCCGCTGAAAATTTTAAAGAAATTCTTGGCTTTTTTGGAAGAAGAAGGTTATTCACTATATATAATATGAGACTGGCTTATATAGGAAATCATAAAAATCACTTGCATCTCAGCGCGAAGCAGCTGCCCATGGGTTTAAAAAGTGCAAAGGGATAACAATTTTGGTATATGGATCATCGTTTATATGATATAAAAAACCACGTAAAGAATGTGATATTATGCTGCATATGAATATGAAATATTTCTTGATTGGTATACATCAGTTCATCCCAAATGTGAAGAGGTTGAGAGAACATAAAAGAAAACTGGAAAAGCAATTATACAATGCACCATCTCATAGAGACGGATACACTATAGTTGATGCAAATTTTAAAGTATTTTTCTGCCTCCCAATGTAACAGCATGATAATGGATCATGTTATATTAATAGATACAAGATATATATATATATATATCTCAAAGACTATGCTATATGTTTAGCTATGCTTGGAAATATGTCTAATCTCAACAAGGCTTAATAGCACAAAAAAAGGAGGAAATTACAAGGAAATGATACACAAGTAACGTTGACTGGCGATGAATTTCTGGCACAATTTTGATCTGCCTTATCCCAGGCTTTTATTAGAAAAATATCCTGAGAGGCTTGATCTCAACGCACTTCTGCTTCTCACAAAATTTATTTTCAAAAACTGGCCCTGAACTGACGCTTCTATTTGACTATATCGAACGTTCTAACCAATTTTGAGACCATGTTTTACAAGAGCCTTTGAAAATTTTTTGTGTACCCATCCTACACGTTATCCGCCTGGGTTAACCACAATAATAGTATTTGCAGTTCGACTAATAAAGTTTCACCTTACCACAATATTACTAACAGCCAATCAAATCGTTATCTAATTGTTGGCCTCATTTTCCCAAAATTTAAAGCAGTGTTTTTTGACTAAAACATGCCATTATGAGCAAATATGATCTTGTGCTGTCAGACAACCCCACTACAGTATCATTTCCCCTAAAGCAGTTTTATGATCTTGGTCAGACTTATAATTTTGTTAACCACTAGACTATTTGCGTAACACATAACATTCTTTGTCAACAAGTCCTAAGGTACAAGAATATATAAGTTTAATGGGGCTAAGTGGCTTCGTTCAAAATATGTATTTTTCTATGATAGTCGTGCTGTTACCACCCGTTCACTTCTATACCAAGGGACGTCTTCTGTACTGTCAGACTAATGTCAGGAGCTTAGACATAAATCAGTAGAATTTCAGGTTTCCCAATAAGATTTTAAACCTGTTTTCAAAACCTAACCTCGTATCGTTAGTGTTTTTTTATTTACTGTTTATTTGAAAAAATCAGGTCTTCATGCCTTTCGCGTGGGATTGGCGTTCCTCCGTGCATCTCTCTCTCTCTCTCTCTCTCTCTCTCTCTCTCTCTCTCTCTCTCTCTCTCTCTCTCTCTTCTAAGCCCGTCTGTCTTTTAGGTTAACGTAGTGTGTATAATGAAATTAATGCTAGTATTATATCTAGGTCATTATGCAGTGTGCCTATCAAGGTCGTCTAAGAAATACAGTACCAGTTTAATTTTTAGAAACGCGTGTATGATGCTGTAGGCTTTTACTATCGTACGTGGAAGCGTTACAGTTATGCAGACGAAGTAGAAAAAAGGGGATCTCTGGTTCAGCCATTATGGCGTTCTACAACACAGGCGTACGCTATTGTGAAAGCACTGGTCTTTCACCATTCTTCTTTATTTTGTATTATTTCGTTCTACTTTACATTTATGTTCTAATTTATATATGTGGATTATAATTTTTCACCACATATAGTATGTCAAGAAGTAAAATCCAAAGGTCCACGCCATGCTGCACCTATTCAGGCTGCAGACATTCCTATTCGACCATTGCAGAAAATGGCGATAGACATTATTGGTCCATTTAAGATCAAATCTGCTAGAGGACATCAGTTTATCTTAACGTGTGTGGACATGTGCACACGTTGGCCAGAGGCTATTCCTCTGAAGAGCATCACTACTGCTGACATTGCAGATGCTCTTTGGCTTATATTTTCTCGTCTGGGATTCCCCGGAGAAATATTATCAGACCATGGTACCCAACTAATATCGGATACCATGTCTCAAGTGATGTCGACTCTGCAGATAGAGAGATCTTTGAGTAGTATCTATCATCCTATGTCCAATGGGATGGTCGAACGGCTAAATAGAACACTCAAAAACTTGCTAGGGAAGATAACTGAGGATCATCCTCAAGATTGGGACAGGGTTTTACCCGCGGCCCTCTTCGCTTACAGAGAGGTCCCCAATGAACATACAGGATTTTCTCCCTTTGAACTTGTATTTGGCGGGCGACCGCGCGGCCCTATGTCTTTGCTTCATGATCTCATAACCGCTGATAATATTACCGATGACACGAAATCTTCTTACGAATATGTCATCGCGCTGAGACAAAAGATTATCGAAGCATGCAAATTGGCAACTTCTTCTTCTGAATTTGCTAAGCAGAAAGCAAGACAATTTGCCAATAAGAAAAGAACCTTACGACAACTTTGTCCTGGTGACAAAGCATTCGTTTTACTACCTTGTAGGGAAAACAGACTTCTTATTTCTTGGAAAGGTCCGTGCAATATAATCTCGAAAATGTCCGATGTTGACTACATTGTCAATATTGATGGAAAGCATACAACCTTCCACATCAATATGCTTACGGAATTCCATGAACGTCCGGATTATTTACAGCCTATTTTCCAGACAACGGACGATTCACCAGTCCAACATGGTCATTACTCATCACTGTCCGTAATACAGGATGAGGAAACAAGTTGTTCGGATGTTAATCTTCCGCTTCCGATGATTCCACTTCATTCGAGTGAATCATGGAAAAATGTTACTGTCTCTCCTGATTTATCTCTAGGAGAACAGCGACAAGTTTCGGCTATGTTACAAACATTTCAGGATTTCCTTACTGACATCCCTGGACAAACTCATGTTATTGAACATGACATTATTCTAACTGACCATAATCCTATTAGGGTCAGACCTTATCCTATCCCTATACATTTTCAAGCACAGGTTGAGAAGGAGTTGGATGAGATGATAGATTTAAAAATAATTGAACCATCCACTTCTGCATATTCTTCGCCGATGGTTATTGTTCGGAAAAAAAGACAATAACATACGTCTTTGCGTTGACTATCGCAAATTGAATCAAGTTACGAAGTTCGATGCTGAACCTATGCCTTTACTAGAAGAGCTACTTACTAGGCTTCCTAAATCTCATTTTTTCACTAAACTAGATTTGTCTAAAGGATATTGGCAAGTTCCTTTATCTGAACGCGCCAAACCAATTACGGCTTTTTCTACACCTAGAGGCCTTTTTCAATGGAATTTCATGCCTTTCGGCCTTATGAACGCACCAGCTACATTCGTACGCATGATGCGTCGAATTCTATCTTATCGGTCAGATGTCATCGCGTATCTAGACGACATCTGTCTTTTCAGCGATACTTGGGAAGATCACTATTCGGGGTTAGTTGAATTACTGTCTACTCTACGCGAGTATAACCTGACAGCGAAACCCTCTAAAGCCTGCATTGGTTTTAGCGAAATTTCTTTCCTAGGCCATCGAGTGGGTCATGGTTTCCTAAAGACAGAGGACCATAATATCACTAAGATACTTAACATCTCTATTCCTAAGACTAAAAAGCAAGTGCGAAGTCTCTTAGGTCTTATTCAATTTTATGAAAGATTCATTCCGAATCTATCCTCTAGCATGGCACCTCTTTCTACACTACTAAAAAAAGGGTCGCCTAATATGGTCCACTGGTCACAAGAATGCCAATCCTCTTTGGATAAGATCAAAACTTTGTTTTCATCACCACCTATTTTAGTGTTACCTACTACAGATAAGACATTTGTTCTTCGTAGTGACGCTTCATCCACTGGGATTGGAGCGGCACTAATGCAAGAGTACTCTGGAACTCTGCATCCTGTAATGTATATCTCCAGAAAACTTAATGCTGCAGAAAGGAATTATTCGGTTTTAGACCGTGAACTATTGGCTATGGTTTGGTCAATACTCAAACTACAAAGATTCCTTCTAGGCGCACATTTCATAGTAGAAACCGATCAGAAAGCTCTTACGGCTATACAGAGTAAAAATTTGAAGAGCTCGAGGTCTACGCGATATGCAATTGCTCTTCAACCTTTTCATTTTTCGGTACGAGCTATCCGTGGATCAGATAATGTGATGGCAGACATTTTGTCTAGATGCCCACATGATTCCACCTAACTGTTGGGTCTTGGACTTCTTAATACATCCAACTCTACAACAGTTTTTCTTTTCTATATCAAGATAGATACACATTGTAATTTGTAATATAGTGATTGCATCACTACTATGACTACGTTCATTGATATAGATATTCACCGATACTCGTTGATGATTTTTCTTTTTTGTCAATCATGTTCTTATAAAGCTTACATGTGAAATTGTTATATGCATTGTGTCATTGCCAGCATTGTAGTATACGTTGGTGGCACCTGACTGGAAACATTTATGCATAAGAGAAATGCTTTCTCTGAGATGTTGAGATGTATTCTCACAAGTCGATCTATGCTTCGACTTTACCTTAATTTGAAATTATAAATTGCTCTTATTAGTCATCTGCGCATTATTCGTGCGTGGTGAGCCTATTGTATGTTGCTCTCGGATGAAGAAAAAAAAATTCATTTTTTTTTCCCCCGGGGGTTGCGGTAGTCTGCTACCAACAGATTACTGGTATATATATATATATATATATATATATATGTATATATTTATATATATATATATATATATATATATGTATATATATATATATATATATATATATATATATATATATATATATATATATATATATATATATATACAATGTATATATTTATTATTATATTTATCTGTCGGAGGGAAGGTATTTGTTTTTAGAATCAGGATGCTTTCCTGTTCAAAGATATATCACTCATGATTGATTGATACTGTTGTTATATGGATTATCTCCCCTGGAGATCGAATTTGGCGTATGAATCTGGATTTTGCTAGTCTGTGCCTTGTTGGGCCAGAAAACAGATTGTTCTTGTTTAGGTTTATGCAAGAATGTTTATGGTCCGAGTCTATGTTTACTCTGTGTCTATTTCAGACGATTCGGTCTTATATCGTGATATCTTGGTATGTCTAAGTGGAACTATTTTTCCTTGTACTGTACTTTGGGGTCAGGTGCTTTCGGCGCATAAAGAGACGTTAGGGAGTTCTTCGGTGATGAAGGAGCCTGGCGGGATGTCATGTCTTAGACCTGTCCAAAGTTTGTGATCTCTTTGATTGATTATGGGGACGAAGATAGTTTCTTCTAGGATTGTTAAATCCATGAGTTCCCCAGTGTTGATTCAATAACGCAGGAGAGTGTTTGTGTTTGCTAGTATATTTCGTAGGGCAAGGTAAAGAACTGTTCACTGAACTCTTTCATTCCTAGGCTCAGATGGGCAGACGTCGATATGAATTTACCTATGTATATATGTCGGGACGACATGTTATCTAGCAGCACTGAATATGTTTATATGCAGCAATTATGAGGACAGAATATGCTGATTCTTGTAGAATCATTTATTGTTGATGAACAAAGCTTCGATTGAAGATTTGCTATACATCCGTATAGTGAGCGATGCTCAACAGGGAGCCAGAAGCCATTTTGGAATTCTATTTATGTTGGAATCCTATTTATTGTCGATCATCAATCAGAGAACGGGGATGCCCCCTTATTATCAGGTGATGATTAAGAGATCACAGTTATAAAGAAAACCCAATACTAGTGGGTTAACATTATCTTCACATAGATTTGCTGTACTTTACCTAAAGGAATCTTCGCTAGAAAAGAGGTCCTGTTTAGGAGTCAAGTTTGAACAGTATTTATTAACTGACATGCTCGGTCAGTAAGGCCTGATGATTGTATTGATAAACAATGGAAATCTAAGTGCTTGTTTACAGATGTTCCATGGCAATGTTATTCAACATGAATGCTAACTTATGATGGTAGACCATTGATCAACAATATGCTATTTATGTCGACCTGTGTTCCTGTAACGATGCTCGTACTGTCCATGTGTACGTCCTATTAAATAATATGAAACGACCACAGTAGTCCAGCCATCCTTGACTTCCACCTGTGATTGGAGTGAGTGACCTGTGCACCTGTCGAACTGTCATCCATTCGCGTTTGTCATTATTGATGTCTACACTCACCCATTACATCAGAATATACGCACTTAACAGTACACCTTGTCAGGGCCCCAACAGTAGGTAACCTGACCCATTTACAGATCATTGTGACTGGACGAGCTATATCACAAAAAAAACAGTCCATACTAATCTGGTGCGAGAAACAAAGCTTTATCAGTGTAATGTCCAGTATAGACCTTATCAGTACGTCATTGTCTTTTGGACAAAATATAGCAGACGTCTTTGCCGGCTTCACTTAGCAGAAGTGAGCGATACTTCGTGGCCTTTCATGTGTGTCACTCAGTGTGAACGGACGCATAATTGTCCAGCTCCTATATGTGTGCTCTTACTACAGAGTTATAAAGATTTATTACAGCTAGATCGTCCATCTGCTTCATGGAGTTTATGCTGGATTGATATTTTAGGACAAGCGAATGCTGTGTGTCAAGGAATGCGTGTGGAAATATTTAATAAAGATTACAGCTACATGTCGAAGACATCTTGTCCATAGTCGACTAACTAGCGACGTTTTTCAAGACTGGCTAGGTCATGCCATTGTCTATCTGAATATTGAATACATGTCAATTGGAGCTTGTGTACGTAATAAATGAATATTCGTCTTCACGTCCAAACTAGCCTTAGAGGGCTTCTTTATTGTTGAAGAGTAAGAAAGGTATTTTACTGGCTGCATTTAAAAGTGTTACCGGCATAATGGAATGCCGTGATGAGTTCTCATAAGTCAATGAAGTATTACCCTAGACAAGATATATCAAAAGAAAGAACCCGGACCCATAACAGATAGATAGATAGATAGATAGATAGATAGATAGATAGATAGATAGATAGATAGATAGATAGATAGATAGATAGACAGACAGATAGATAGATAGATAGATAGATAGATAGATAGATAGATAGACAGACAGATAGATAGATAGATAGATAGATAGATAGATAGATAGATAGATAGATAGATAGATAGATAGATAGATAGATAGATAGATAGATAGATAGATAGATAGATAGATAAACGTATTTTGATTGATTGGCTGATTGACTTATTGATTGATTGGCAGAAACACAATTTAGTGCGGCTTTAATAACTATAAACAAAACAGTGGGAGCCGCGCTGGTGTAATGGTTAAGACGTTGCGCTTGCGACCAGGTTTTCAAGGTTCAAGCCCGGGCGCCGGCATTTGTAGGAGTGTCATCGACCGGGAAATTGACTGAATAACCTGAACGGCTCCTGCAGATAAACCCTCTGTGGATGGGAAGGAGCGAAGCTCCTGACCGGGTTGGAAGGAAAGTCCACTGGCTCCCCAGCCTCGCAATGACGTGTCATTGGGCCAAAAGGGCTGGAAAGCTCGAGTGCCGCTGGTTAGAGGAAAAAAAACCCAGTAAAGTCTACTTCTATGCCTGCCAGCAGCCAAAACAAAATGTGACCTGTGCCATACCATCTCGACTCTCCCTTCAGGCTTTTGTTTACGCTTTGACGACCTTATGTGGCAGTTCATTAAGACGAGTATCAGAGCGTGTCCTGTCACAATGAGCATTATTTCATCCCGGTTATCTCACGTTTGTCGCGGACGTGACACCATGTTTGTGTCGTGGACGTGACATCATGTGTCGTTAAAGAGACGACGGGCATTGATTTGCTGCAGGCAGACACTATCTGCGAGCATTGGGAGCCGCGCTGGTGTAATGGCTTCGGCGTTGTACTGGCGACCAGGTGTTCATGGTTCAAACCCGGGCGTCGGCGTTTGAAGAAATGTTTACATCATGAAATTTGTCTGTTAAAGAGCCGAACGGGCATGTGATTTGCTGGGAAGGAGCGAAGCTCCTGACCGGGTTGGAAGGAAAGTCCTCAGGTTCCCCAGCCTCGCAATGACATGTCATTGGGCCGAAGGGCTGAAAGCCTAAGTGCCGCTGGTTAAAAAAAAAAAAAAAAAAAAAAAAAAAAAAAAAAAAAATCTGCGAGCATTTGTTATGGACTCTTGGCTGGCAGATACTATTGGCCCTTTCGCGCAGATTGCCAATCGCTCCATTTGAGCATTGATAATAAAAGTTTGCGAGTTTGCTTTCATGAAAGTTTGCACAAAACAAAGAAACAAAATGGAAGTGTTCTTCAACACGATCATTTTGCTTGTCATTAACTATGAGACCATAAACATTATCTGCAATATAAAATTAAAAGGATAGTGGAATAACGTGAGAATACATGGACTGTGGCTTCGAGAACAACCGGTAGTGCAAAGGTCATGACTGAAATCAAATCTGATTTTGTTACACCTGGAAGCAGCATTTTGAAGAACATGACATCTAGGGTATGAATCATTTCTTCCTTTGCAACTTGCGCCAGGTAAATATCTTCACTAGGATTGAGGAAATAGCATGTGATCCGTGTGACTGCTGCGGTAGTCAAAATCGTGACTCTGAAGCTGAAAATAAAAATAACAAATATTCATCAAAAACAATTTTATTACCCAGGAGACCAGGTGGGAGGGAGTATGACTTTATTAGGACCACTGGTTCTGAAAAAATGTTTCCATAAAATATATTCCCCCTCAACTGGGAACCGAACCTGGTACCTCTAGAATTCGAGGCGGGCGCCTTACCTCTTAGCCACTCCGACCCCCATTCGTGTTACTTCCATAAAATGGAAGGCTTGTTGAGAAACAACAGATCCCAAACATTCTTTGAGGCTGATAATTCATCTTGCTACAATCTACCCAGCTGTAAATGAGTGGTCTGTCGCAGGTTGTCTCCTCTACACTGCAGTAGTGGCCTACTAATGGCCAGCTTCGAATGAGAGGATGAGGGTTTTCAAAGGTATCAACCTTAGCTCAAGATTATTCTTGGCAGGTATGTAAATAGAAAGACGATGCTTCTTTTTCATGGAGTCTCATATGATTTGTAGATTTGGCAACTACAACAACTGAGTCATCTAAGTTATCTTAAAAGTTGTATTCCTCGCTTACTTCTGTGAGAAAATATATTTGGCTCGCATGTTATGAGCCCCCAGATGAAGGTGATTCAGCAAAATATTAATTCAAAGAGCTCTATATACGTATACCTATTTAATAAAATGAGTTATACGGGTGCAGACATCAAATTCACTCAAGTAATTGATTAACTCAACTAACGATTTTTATTTAAATATAAAACAAAGACAATTTATTGGTGAATTGTTTGGTTAACAGGATTAAAATGAATAAAATTGATGATGGCAGGAAAAAAAAAACAGTTAGCTTTATCTTCATGGGAAGACATGGTGGTTTGGGAAAAATAAAGTGTCCTTAAGCTGAGGTAGTACAGGGTGCTTAGCATGAAATATTGTGAAAATGGTTGTCGTTGACGTCTGGTTCAATCACTGCTGGTTCCCAGTGGAGTTTTGACTGCTCTTTCTCTTCGCGAGTCGAGGTGTTTTCGCAGCAGCATGTCCGTTGCAAGGCTGGGGTTATTGCTCAGACTACCTCGTCAAGTGACCTCAGGATCCGTCTGTTATAGGTGTTTAGCGTCGCCTTCTGGCAACTGGTATTAAAACCTGAGAGAAACAAATGTCTCTTTTTAAGTCTCATGTCTCCTGATGTAAACATCAGGCGACGTCCGCTTCCTTCCACCATTTCATCTTCCTCAGAATGTTGCCTGATGCTCCTTAGCATTACATTTCAACCCGCACGAAGCACTCACCAGTTCTTGCAATGGCGGTTTATACAGCAAGTTATTTTATGTGATGAGATTGCCAGCCCCATGTGCAACTGTACATCAATAAGCGATTCAACTTGTCAAATGCAACTATAAAATAATAATCATAATTTCGTAATCAAATCATAAATCATAATTTTAGTTTAGTTTAATTTCTAATCTTAAACCAACCCCCTGGGTAAGGTGTCTCATTTTCTAGTAAGCGTTACCCCACCCAACTCTTTCTGAACATTACTTCCTGACCATATAAGGTATTGCTCCTTAAGTGTTACATTTAAGGAACCCGTTACACGCCCATTGAGGCATATTGGGAATATGGTGTTAGGCCCATATTATCTTGACCGTCGGCACACTAGGGGTGATGTGGTCGGCATCACGCCGGCCGCCTTAACCTTCCCAGAGTTGCTCTGGTACCCATTTGGGGCTGGGTCGACCCAGGAGCCGTTTGTGGTCTAAAAAAATCCCACCTCATCTGGGGATCGAACCATAGACCACTGCGCTAGGAAGTCATAACCAAGTCATCATATCACCGACCAGAACTTAATTATTACATCTGATAATACCTTCTCATCTTTGCTTATTACAACAAGCTATCTGCCGAAAATCGTCTCTTGGTATGTGTGACGGGTAGGGTGTATGTGAGTGGATGTAGATATGAAGACGATCAAGCAACAACCATACACCACCATCTGGCTCGTTGACCAGGTAATAACTTATAATCAAACAACACCAACAGCTGGTTCAATCTCCATAGATTTATGTACAAAAACCAGTCACAACGGGCGCAGGGCCATTACAAGCACTCAAAACATAACAAATCCGGAGTATTTTACAAATAAATCAACTGCACAACTGTTGAGTCCATCTATTGAGGGGTGTGTGGTTATTTATATTTTTCGTGCTTATTCCTGCCCTTAGCTTTTGCACGACTGTTTGTTTGTATCCCATATAGATAGGAATGTGATGTCCAGGGTTCTCTCTTTATGTGCCTGGCGAATAAACATTAATTCTTAGTATTAACTTACTTTGTGCACACATCTCTTTCTCCAATGAAAGTAATAATAACTGAATGACGGTTTGTAACTTTATTAAACATGACGTCGAACTTATATTAGACCCATTGATGTGGTCAGGCAATAAGAACATAATCCAGATTAATAATAATAATAAAAGTCACTCATTTTCATGAACACTTATGAATGTTAAATATGCCATACATTATAATACTTCCATGTAAAAACAGGAATATACATTAGGGTTATCCACACATGCCCACACACACATCTGTGCCGCCTAACGGCTGGTCACTCAATGCCCCCTTCGCGCTGCTAAACTCTCTCTCGTTTTTTTACCTGCCTTGTTAGCAAAACTTCCCCAGCCAGTCTCATCACGTGACATAGAGTGGCTATTTGGGTGAAGTGGCAAAGTGCCAAACTCGGCGTTAAAATTAATGCATTTTCTACTCCCACCCCTGTCCCCCTGTTCCCGAGCGGAAACCAAGGGTTTTCGCTTGAGAACAGTGGATAGTTAGCCCAAGAACTATTAATCTATTAGAAAAGAAAAATCCTACTGTTCAGAATAATATATATGAAATAGTAATTGTAGTACCAAATGACATGAAAACATATATATTTAAACAGTTTAGACAAAATGTAATCCAATCTTTCAAAAAATGCAATTAAAGTCGTAACATGAATGTTTCAATAGTATATCACCTGAAAACAAAACAAGATCAGACAATGTCAACATCTGGCACAAACAATTTCACTTTCCAGTTACATTCCTTGACAATAAGTCTGCCAGAAAGTTTTCTGATCCCTTGATGGGGATAATTGTATATCTATATTCTTGGATAAGCAAGAACCATCTGTGTAATCTACTGTTTGTCGTAGTTTTTTGATTTAGGGATGTTAGTGGACGGTGATCCGTCTGGAGGTAGAAGTGTGCGCCAAGTAAATAGCGTGATAACTTGCCCATACACCAAATGATGGACAAGAGTTCTCTTTCACTGGTGGAATACCGAGTTTCTGCTGGTAGCAACTTCCTGCTTACATACAAGCATGGATGTGGAGTATCATTGAACCATTGCAACAGGCAACCACCAATGCCAGTCTGAGACGCATCAGTCCTCAGAAGAAATGGCATAGTGATATTAAGTAACACCAAAGTAGGTGCCTTGGAAAATACAGTTTTAATTCTGTTCAAAGCTCCACTGCAAGTGTCGGACCAAACAATTTTATTAGGAGCTCCCTTTTTAGTCAAAGATGACAGGACAGAAGAAGTAGATGAAAAGTTCGGAATGAACTTGTGATAGAAGTTAATGAGTCCTAACATGCTCCTAACCTGTTTCTTTGTCCGAGGGATATCTAATTCTAATATGCGTTTGACAGTGTGCTCATCAGGGTATAACATGTGGTTACCAACACGGTGACCAAGAAATGAAATTTCTCGACAACCAATCTGAACCTTTGAAGGTCTAACTGTCAAACCATGCTTTCTGAGTAGCATTAATAAAGATTTTAATCCTGTGATGTGTTCTTGCCAAGAACTATGGAATAAACAGATGTCGTCTATATATGTGATGACATCAGACCTATCTCCTAAGAGTCTCCGCATCATGCGCACAAAAGTCGCGGGAGCATTGACAAGGCCAAAACACATATAATTCCATTGGAATAACCCATATGGAGTCATAAATGCAGTTAGAGGTTTGGCTTTATCAGTTAAAGGGATCTGCCAATATCCCTTGGATAGATCTAGTTTGCTAAAGTATGTAGCCTGGGATAGTTGTGATAAGAGATCCTCCAAAACAGGCATAGGCTCAGCATCTGTGAGAGTGACACTGTTAAGACGTCTAAAATCAATGCAGATGCGAAGAGATTTGTCCTTCTTTCTAACTAGAACCATAGGAAAAGAATAGGATGATTCAGAAGGAGAAATGATGCCCATGCGTAGCATATCCTTAAGTTCACTATCCACCTGAGATCTGTAGTGTAAGGGTATAGTATACGGTCTGAGTTTGATAGGGTGATCATCAGTCAATGTAATATCATGAGAGATAACATCAGTGCGACCTGGAAGTTCAGTCAGCACATCAGAGAAAGATTCTAAAACAGCAAGAGCCTGTTCTCGATAACTAGAATCTAAATCACCTGATACAGTTACATCTCTCCAAGATTCGGAAGATGTTAAAGGCAGCAGAGGAAAATTAAAAGAAATATCGCTCGCTGTAGAATCATCAGATTCCACAACAGCTGACAAAGTCTGTCGAACTGGTTCATCAGAAATACTGTCCAAGATAGGTTCTAACTCTGCAGGGCGCTCCACATATAATTTTAACATATTGATGTGAAATGTTTTAACTTTGCCCCTTATGTCAATGGCATAATCTACATCAGTTTTCTTCTCAACCACCTTAAAAGGGCCCTGCCAGGAAATTAGCAGTTTATTTTCCTTGGTTGGAAGAAGTAGCCATACTTGTTCTCCTGGTAGGAACGAACGTAATTTTCGAGATTGGTTGCAGCGCACTCTCGACCTCTGTGAAGCATTACGTATCATACCTGATGCATAAGTACATGCATCTACAAGGCGTTGTCTGAGATCAATGACCAGTTCATAGCTGGTGCGGACAGTAACATCCTCCACTGATCCCAACAACAAATCCTTGAGTATGTGCATAGGACCTCTAGGGTTGGCACCATATACCAACTCAAATGGCGAAAAGCCAGTGCTCTCATGGGGCACTTCTCTGTAAGCAAATAAGACTGCTGGTAACATTCGGTCCCAGTCACGAGGACATGTCTCGGTGACTTTGCCTAACAACTGCTTCAACGAGCCATTGAAACGCTCGCAAACGCCATTGCTTTCCGGATGGTATGGGCTTGTGAACGAATGCTTAATTGCTAACATGTTCTCAATATCTTTCATCATTTGAGACATAAATTGAGTACCACGATCTGATAAGATTTCATCAGGAAATCCTATGCGACAAAAAATAACAAATAAAGCATCAGAGACAGCTGCTGAGGTGATAGTCTTCAATGGTATGGCCTCCGGCCAACGTGTACATAAGTCTATACACGTTAGGATATATCGATATCCTCTATCTGACATGACTGACATAGGACCAACTATGTCAATTGCAATCTTGGTGAAAGGCCGTAATGGCACATCAGTGACTTGTAAGGGTGCAGCGTGGTGCTTGCCCCTACGTGCTACCTTTTGACAAGTTGTACATGACCTGCAGTATAGCTTTACATCTTTGTTAACACAGGGCCAATAAAAATTTGAGGTGACACGAAACAGAGTACGCTTAATCCCCATATGACCAGCTAAAAGCGAGTCATGGGCAGTATTCAATACAATAGGTCTAAAACTCTTTGGAATAACTACCTGTCTCCTGACTAAAACATAGTTGTCAAAGCATCTAGTCAGTACTGAGTTCTTAAATTCAAACCAATAACGTGAAGTTTTTGTCTTCTTCACATGCTTGCTCTCTGCTAGAGCAAACAATGGTTGCAAAGCAACATCTTCGCGCTGTTTGGCAGCGAACGACTGGGGGGAAACATTCTGAACATTCTGAAGAGTTGCTCTCTCACTAAATGGTATAGCTGGCTCTGCCTTGGATTCAGCAGCATGCTGGGCCCTAGTGACTACAGCGTTAGCCAACATTGGGTGAGATTCAACCCATTTATGTATCTCATCTGGGGAGCAATCCTTAATACCTGGTATATTACCAAGGATAATGTCTGATACTGGTTCATCAAGGACACATGCCCTTACCTTACCTGTAAAGAAGGGTGTGGCAATATCTATTTCTGCCACTGGGTAACACTCTATACTCCCACCAAATGTTATGCACTTCACTGTTTTACCAGTAAGGCAGATTCATCAATTAGCGATCTACGGACTCCGACAGTGGTACAGCCAGAATCACGAAGGACACTTACATGCCTGTTATACAGAAAACCAGTATATAACGTGAGGCGTCCCACGTTCTCACAAGATGACATAGCAGGTAGAGCATGCCCGCAGATCAATCTGGGCTGTGAACCAGGTTGGAATAAAGATTTGCATCCATAACAATTTTCATCATTAAGTGAGCTAACAATACATGCATTGGCATGGTCGGCTCCCTTCTCATCATTCTTCTTTGCAGTTACACATGCATTACCCTTCTCATGATTGCTATTGTCATTATGCCCACAGTGTTTGTTAGTGCTGTTTCCATAATATTTCTTATAAGTTCTATTCCTAGCACATGACCAACATCTGCCATTATTCCTATTACCACTGTAGGATGCATTGTCTTGTGTGGGTCTATGATCCATCCGTTTGTGATGCATTTCCTCATTACGGCTAGAATTCTGCCGCCACTGACCTTGGTTTGAATAACCATAGTCTCGCCTCTGTGGGAAGTTAGATGGTGACCTCTGCCTTGGGAAGTTATATTTTCCTCGGTAGTTGGATCTATAACTTTGCCTTACTCTGCTGTCCACACTCTGTGATCGAGGTCTATGACCACCATCTCTAAAGTCATGACGAGCCACACATACTGGGAGTGCGTCCTTTATAGTTGGTTTGTGAACCTCTTTATCTGGGTGAGCTGTCATATATTGTCTCCCAAGTATCTCCATTGCCTCAAGGTCTTTCGGTTTTCTTTCTTGAAAAAATGAGGCAAGATCGGTGCTACATGCCGACAACACCTTGTCACGTAACATTAGATCAAGTAAGCCAGTGAAGGTCTTATCAATTCCGGACAATTCTATCCATCTTTTAGAATATAATTTTATTAATGAGATAAATTCTCCAAAGTCAGCTTTCCTGCTAGGCAGACAGGAATGAAATTTATCACGGAATCCTGCTTCTGTAAGCTGAAATTTACGTAGCAATGTCTCCTTGACAACATCGTAGTCTTCTCTACTACCGCTGTCCAGAGCAAAATAAGCCTGTAGAGCGTCCGCTGTTAAAAAATCGCATAATGTTGCACTCCATTGACCCTTGGGGATCTTCAACGCGCTGACCTTGAGCTCAAAACGTTGTAAGAAAATATCGACGCAGTCGATTTTTTGGTTGAAATTAGGCAATCGTATCCGGTTTGTGGTCACAGGTGTACTAGATGATGTGTTTGGAGCGTCCAACTCCACTTTTCTTAGGGCGACAGCAACATCTATATCTTTCTGAATACGCAATTTCTCTATCTCCAAATCAGTTGCTTTCTGAGCAGTTGCAGCAGCTAATCTTAATTTTTCTTGCTCAGCGTCAATCTTTAGTCAATCTTTAGTTTTTCTTGCTCAGCGTCAATCTTTAGTTTTTCTTGCTCAGCGTCAATCTTTAGTTTTTCTAGCGCAAGAGCTTGTGCAAGATCTGTTTCTTTCTCTTCCATCTTCATTCTCTCCAATTTCTCCTTTTGTTCTAACTTGTCCTTCTCCAAATCTTGTGTCTTTTTCTTCTCATCATGTTCTAACTGAAGACGTTTTAATTCACGCTCATTCTGTCTTTCAATTCTTGCATTATAGCTGTCAAATTGTGCAGTAGCAAACGCCTCTAGTTCCGCTCCTGATTTATTAAATTTAATCCCAATTTCTATAAAGTCCTGAAAGGAAGACATGGTTTCCTACCAGAAACTACTTTCTGTTCAAAATATAGTGATATTTATAATGATGAACAATACAAAACTCAATACCTATGTAAGTCGTACAAAC
This sequence comes from Oreohelix idahoensis, assembly GCA_024509875.1. Lineage (NCBI taxonomy): Eukaryota > Metazoa > Mollusca > Gastropoda > Stylommatophora > Oreohelicidae > Oreohelix > Oreohelix idahoensis. The sequence continues at coordinate 365,350 of JAMPIV010023055.1, read as the reverse complement.
CCACCAAGGACATAATTAGAATGTGTTAAATTATGGTGATATTGTTAATGAACACTGTAGTGCTCAATACATGTTATAATTAAAAGAAAGAAAAAAATATGCAAAATTATGCCATGTATATCAATGGGTCCAGACAAATGTACAATGAAAAGATGAAGGCAATGATGTCAATGACAATGATGATGATGGTATATTTTCAAATACAACACACACAAAAACAAATTAAAATTAACTAAAATAAGACAACAAAAACAATATTCTATATTAACATGTAAAAAAAAATTATTATTATTAGACACTACAAATAATTCACAACTAAAACGAAACAACCGTCACATTAACAACTAAGGAGAAGAAGGTATAGAAAGCACTATTACAACAACTGACAATGTGAGACATATATACGAAACAGTAACAAAACGTGATACCTAACGCCACATCTAAACAAAAATGAAATGTTCGCAATGCAAAAAAGAACTATCAGTATGAATGCGTCAAAGCGCTAAAATTCCTTAAATGCAAACCTCACATAAACCTATAGAAAATCACCTTTCATCATACTTCCGAAGATGAATGAAAAAAAATGATACCTAAAAAAAAAAAAAATGGCAACACTGAACATATAGAATAGAAAAAAAGAAAAATAGCAAAGATGGAGCACGCTATTAAAGCACAAGATGTTTTAAACAAGCTTTTAAAATGAAGCTAAACGTATCGTAAAATGCAGACTAAAGTGTTTTGGTCTGAACACGGCGTAATTTAGTTTATACTGTCTCGCATGAATCAGGAACACTAAGCCAAAATAGAAACTATAGTTCTGAAAACTTGTTTTATAATATGTCGTCTGGTCGAACTATTTTATTTATTTCTTAATAATAAGGTCCGTAAAGTTTCTTTTATAGATTTATAAATGTTAGTACACGTATGGTCCCTGAAAGCCTTCAATGTTTTTTGGAAAAATAGGTACTTCGTTTGTCTTTAAAATATTCCATCAACAGAAATCATGCGTGTTTGTTGACGTAAATTCCTGCTGCCGTTAAAGGTCACGGGGCGTGGCTAATTTGCCGCAGTGCGTAGAAAAGTTTCGCTTTGTACGGGAAGTTCATTTGCGCGATTGCTGGATTCACCGCAGTGTTTGCAAAAAGGTTAGTTTGCACGAAAGTTTATTTACACGAACAAAAATTCATTGTTATACAGCGCAGCACTTCAAAATAGCTTAAAACACGTTGCCTTAAAAGTGCATCTGAACTCCTGTTTTATGTTCACTCATATTATAGTTCAATTGATGCAAATGCATTTTAAATAAACTTGGTGCACATAATTAATTCAGGCATAAAACATCGATCGCGAGGCACAAGCTTGGCTACCCATCTGTTGAGTCCATCTATTGAGGGGTGTGTGGTTATTTATATTTTTCGTGCTTATTCCTGCCCTTAGCTTTTGCACGACTGTTTGTTTGTATCCCATATAGATAGGAATGTGATGTCCAGGGTTCTCTCTTTATGTGCCTGGCGAATAAACATTAATTCTTAGTATTAACTTACTTTGTGCACACATCTCTTTCTCCAATGAAAGTAATAATAACTGAATGACGGTTTGTAACTTTATTCCACATGACGACGAACTTCACATTAGACCCATTGATGTGGTCAGGCAATAAGAACATAATCCAGATTAATAATAATAATAAAAGTCACTCATTTTCATGAACAATTATGAATGTTAAATATGCCATACGTTATAATACTTCCATGTAAAAACAGGAATATACATTAGGGTTATCCACACATGCCCACACACACATCTGTGCCGCCTAACGGCTGGTCACTCAATGCCCCCTTCGCGCTGCTAAACTCTCTCTCGTTTTTTTACCTGCCTTGTTAGCAAAACTTCCCCAGCCAGTCTCATCACGTGACATAGAGTGGCTATTTGGGTGAAGTGGCAAAGTGCCAAACTCGGCGTTAAAATTAATGCATTTTCTACTCCCAACAACAACACTGGCCCTCTACTTGCGCACTACTCTGGTCACTACTCTACTAACATACCTTTTTCTTCTCCATCCATTCGTCCCCTTACAATCGTTCACTAAAACACGTGAAACTCTTACACACTTACTGAGCAGCATTTACATTCCAGCTCACAACATCGCTTGAGGCAAAAATACCACAACTCAAGCATACACAACTCACAACAAACCAATTAAGCGGCCACTGGAGCAGTGGATCATTCATACACGCAAACAAACCAAAAACGCTCCGTGACAGTATGTCTGTCGTCCAGGTGGTTAAATCAAGATAAACTTAAGGATGGGCTGTGTTTTTGCACGTCGCTTCCACGTTATCTCTTAAATGACAATATGATTATATTAGACTCATCACCAGATGAGCGGAAGAAGTTATGCCATCTAGTGTGTGGATAGACAGCTTGCATGGAGCAAAGATGGTCACAGGAACCTTAACGACTGAATAATGACTCGTCACAGTACCTGACTCTGATCTTAAGTTAGGAAAGGTAAGGTCGCGAGGAAGAGAACTGGTCACCACACCAACCCCCCCCCCCTCCCCCCCCCATCCCCACTATGCAGGAACTAGTATAGTAAAGTCTCTAACACTTCACTCCTCTACTGCAGCATCTGCTATGGGACTACTTTTACTTATTTATTATCAGACTGTAATAATGCGCAGTCTTGCTGCTTTCATGAGTAATGTTCTAGTATATCATGTTAAACCACTATTCCGCCTGTTATGATAACATTTCAATGAGATGTAGGTGAAGCTGTTTGTTGAGGATTGTTGCATGGTTTACGAGCATTTTGGTTTTATCTTGATTTGGATGGTCGCACTATGCAACACCTCAACTAACTAGACTTCAAAGGGTACGTGTAAAGCGTTGGATGACGCGTTAAGCCTAGTAACGAGTGAGTATTGATGTAGCCTTTGGGCTAACAGCTGTGTTTAGATAATGTCCACTAATATATGTTGAGTCTTAACTCATATATTCAACCGTCAGTGTTCAGGCTTCCTAGTTAATGGAATAAGAAATAAATAAGGACTTTTGAGTCCCGAGAATATGTTAAGGCGTTGATATTAAAACGCAGATCTTACACGACATATGCTAGATAGAACGCGGTGTATTATAAAACGCGCTATTGGAAGTGATAACGTTAAATTGTGGCGTGGACAGCCAAACTGAAAATAATTGATTTAGCCTGTGATTTTATGAAATAGACAAGATGTCTTAATAGAAATACAAAGCCAACGATTTGGCATAATATGTGACGTGATAATGTCAAGACAGTTCGAATAGAATAGTATTCAACTGAAATATATGAACAAATAAAATTAGTCGAAGGTCGACGGTTGATATGACCGCTCAGGGTCAAATAGTTGATAATGCATGAGACTGTGATGTCATCACTTATTTTGAAATGGGGACCACGTATTTCGTTCTTCTTCTTCTTCTTCTTTGATCCTTAGCCACCGACCGTCAAAGCAGTCAGTGGCCATCACGCCTAGTGGCGTCTTGTAGGGCAACAACAAATTGATTCCACTTTGCTCGGTCGGTGGCCATCCTTCATACAGTGCCCCAACTCTGGTTCATTCCCTGCATCTCAGCCTCCACAGTCCTCCGCCAGGTTGTTTTTGGTCTGCCTCTCTTTCTTTTTCCTTCAGGGGTCCAAAGCATAGCTGTTCTTGTGATGGCATCGGGGTCTCTTCTGAGGACATGGCCAACCCAGCTCCAACGTCTGCCAGCTATGATGGTGTACATGTCCTCTTGCTTGCTCCGAGTAAGCAGATCTTGGTTGATGATGGTATTCGGCCAAAAGATTAGGAGAATTTTTCTTAGGCATGTTGTGTGAAAAGAGGACAATTTCGAGATTTTCTTCTCTGTAACTCTCCAGCATTCCGCACCATAGAGAAGCACAGAAATCACACAGCACTGATATAATCTTAATTTTGTGCTTGTGCTGTACTGAGGACTTCCAGGTGTTGTTTAGACTAATAAAGGCTGTTCTTGCTTTGTTCATTCTGTTGTTGATGTCTTAGCTTGCCCCGCCGTCTGGTGTTACTATGCTTCCTAGGTATGTGAAGGTATCTGTCTGTACCAATTGCTGATTCCTTACTGATATGGGCTCAGGGTTGCTCACATTGAGCGTCATGACCTCAGACTTCTTTAAATTGATGTTCAAGCCCACCTGCTGGCTAAACTTGTTAAGTCTATCCGTTTTATCCTGGATGTGTTGATGTGAATGTGCTAGTAGTGCAATGTCATCTGCATATTCCAGATCTTCCAATGTAGAAAATGTAGTCCATCATATTCCTCTTGGACTGCACTCTGTTGTCTGGTGCATCACCCAGTCTGTGACTGTTAAAAATAGAGTGGTTGATAAGGGGCATCCCTGTCGTACTCCTGTCTTCACCTCAAAGGTTAGGTTGCTCTGCCCAACGCTACACGTAAAGTTGGCATAGAGGCTTTTTATGATTGACACTATGCAGCTTGGAATTCCATAAGCCCTCAGTATTTTCCATAAACTGTCCCTATGTATACTGTCAAAAGCCTTTTCAAAATCAATGAAAGTAATGTACAGCTGTCTTTGCCATTCTGAGCACTGCTCTATAATGTTCCTGAGGGTAAATATATGATCTCCACTTCTTCTGTTCTTTCTAAATCCTGCTTGTTCTTTCCTCAGTTTGTGGTCTACTGCTTTTGAAATTCTCTGTATAATTATCCTGCCTAGTATTTTGCTGGGAACCGAAAGAAGAGTTATTCCTCTCCAATTATTGCATTCTGCAAGATCTCCCTTCTTGGGCAATTTGACAATTATTCCTTTGTTTCACTCCGTTGGTGTTGTCTCTGTTTTCTAGACTTGTGCAAATAGTAGTTCTAATAGTTCTGCTGCTAGCTCAGGATCTTTCTTAAATAGCTCTGCATTTAAGTTATCATGGCCAGGAGCTTTTCAATTCTTTAACCCTTTGATTGCTGTGATGATTTCTTCTTTTCGTGGAATGTCTGTATTAACATCTAGATTATTTTCAGCCTCAGGAACATTCAATTGTGTCTCTGGTGGTTCCTTGTTCAGAGTTTCTCTGAAATGCTCTGCTCATCTTGTTTCCTGTCCCTCTGCTGCTTTTGATGAGATTTCTTGCTTATCTCTTACTAATGTAATATTGTTTGCACTTCGTTTTGCGCTGATGATTTTAGTTATTTTGTATACTGTGCTTTGTTCATTTCTCAGTGCTGCCTCTTCTGCCTGTCTTGCAAGATCGTCTAGGAAATTCCTTTTGTTGGCTCGGGTTTGGCGTTTAATTTCCTTGTCCAGCTGACTGTATTGTTCGCTATATAGTTGCTTTAACCTGGGGGACTTCGCTTCTGTTTTCGTTCTTTTCATTTCCGTTCTCATCGTTATGGTGTTTAATGTTTCTGGTGTTATCCAGTCTTGCTTCTTCCTTTCTTGGAATCCCATGCATGATGTGCTGCTTTACTTATATAGTGTTGAAATGGTGTTGAATTTCTGGTCTATATCATCAGCCAATGTCTTTTCCTGACTTTTGGCAAATTGACATCGTTTCTTTATATCAGCCGCAAAAGCTTTTCTGGTAAGGGGGTCCTTCAATTTGCTGATGTCAAACCTTTTCTGTGTAGTTACAGTTGGTCCAGCAGTTCTGATTTTTACCTTCAGTTTCGCTACGACTAAATGGTGGTCACTTCCCACATCTGCACCTCTTCTTACCTTCACATCTTGTAATGCATATCTCCATCTACCATTAATCATCATGTGGTCTATCTGGTTTCTGTCCCGGCCATTTGGTGATTCCCATGTTAATTTGTGAATTTCTTTGTGTGGGAAAAGTGTTCCTCCAATGACCAGGTTGTTAATGCTACAGAAACTTATTAGATTATCCCCATTTTTGTTTGCTGTTCCGCTGCCACATTTCCCCATTACTCTTTCATTATATGTATTGTGTGTTCCAACTTTCGCGTTGAGGTCTCCCATTACTACGATAAGATCATATCTAGGTGTGTCTTCCATTTCTTTCTGCAGTTGTTGATAGAATTCATCCTTGACCTCATCATCGCTGTCATTCGTTGGTGCGTAGCATTGTATTATTGTAGTGTTGGTGAATCTCCCTCTCAATCTTTTTCTTATCAGTCTGTCGTTGATGGGTTTCCATTCCAGTAATGTCCTTTCTATTCCTTTCTGTGGAATAATGGCTACACCTTCATTGTGCTGTCCGTCCTCTCTTCCAGAGTAAAGTACTGTTTCTCCTGTTGCTGTTTTAACTTTTCCTGCCCCTGTCCATCTGCTTTCGTTTATCCCTAGAATGTGTAATCTATAGTTTCTCATTTCTGCTGTGACCTGTTTTAGTTTACCCGTCTCTTTCATTGTTCTGACATTCCAAAATCCTATTTTTGTTTCACGTTTTGCGGTCAGGACGTCCGTTCTCGTGTCAGTGGCTTCCTTTCGGCTTTCACCACTGACAGTCATACGAGCCTCAGACTCCGGATGTCCGTCCCGCAGCAAAGTTTGTTCATTTGTTGTCGTTTCCGTAACTTCATTTCTTTTTACATAGAAAGGGATGTCAGCCCTATGCTAAAACCCCCAACCTGGAGGACCAGGGTGTCTGCTTTAGTCTGACCCCTGCCCGCGCAAAATTGTCCAGCTTGGTAGAACCTTCCAGGAGTAAAACTCCAGCTGGCATAGCTCTGGGGGTAATCAGGGTACGCAAGGCGCCATAACTCGACAAGGTATTAACACCGGTGATGGCAGTATTTCGTTCATGTTTCCATAATATGATATGTCTTCAGATAACTAAATGGAAAATGTCGTCCTTTAAAGACTTTGTGTTGATTGCCAAGTTTGATGAAATTCACTGCAAGAAGTTTTCATAGTTCTGTTAGTTCGACAATCAAGTGTTTTCATTCAACCTATTGAACGAACTAATCTTCATTACATCAATACGAATATAAAATGAAACAAAACGTCCCAAACGAATTGAATACAAAAGAAGAGAAATAGAAACATTCGTTCACACAAAATCTATGAAAACGTTAACGAACCCAAAATGTTAGGCAGCTTTTTATAGACACAATCGAAGTCAGAATAAATCCAGAAATTATAACGATATATTTATAAAAGTTCGTAACACAGTTTCTTTCTCTTTCTTCTTTTCCCGTTTGGCTCCTGAAGAAGCATGAGGGAGACAGCTGCTGTTTTCTTGCGTGGAGGAATTACGATGGTGAAACTATTTTTAAAAAAATACAAGTAGGCCCATAGTAGACACTGCCGTAAATGAGAGAATTGTTAGACTTCACATATATCACGTTCATGAAGTGAGGTGACTAGTGAGGTGACTAGTGAGGTGACTAGTGAGGTGACTAGTTTCCTACCTCACTACCTTTGCCTTCTATAAATCAACAGCAAAGTCATGTGAGGTGACCAGGTTCTTTCGTCGCTGCCTTTGCCTTCCCTAACTCAACAGCAAAGTTGTGTACCTACTAACAGCTGGGTAGACTGAAGCGTGAAAGTACTAGGTTAAGAAACCCGTAACCTGGTTACTTTGCCGTGAAAGGCAAGCACTCCAACTAGTCTGTCAATCTAACGCTCAAAGATAAAGGTAGTGTCATAGCAGATGCTGTCGTAGGGGAGTAGTGTTACAGACTTCACATATACTAGTTCTTAGTTTTACGAGATGAGGTTTTATAGTGACCAGTTCCATTTCTTACTGCTTTTTCTTTTTCTAGCTCAAGTAGAGTCAAGTACCCATTTACAGCTAGGTAGACTGGAGCGTGGCACTACTAAGCTATAAATCCGGAACCCGGTAACTTTGTCGTGAGAAGCAAGGGCTCTACCCTCTCTGCCAATTGAGTGAAACTATCCAGTAGAATAATCACTACATGTTATGTATTTTTATTTAAAGTTGAAAAGTTTTCATTACCCTCATGCAAAAATGTGATGCACGCGCAACCGTGATCAAGCACTCCGGAAGACCTGACATGCCAGATGCTAGAAAACAAAGGTCGTTGAACGCGTTATGTGCTAAGATAACAAATTGACATAAACTGTTGTCGAATGGAATTGGTCTGTGAATGTGTCCCCCGAGATGACGAATATTCAGAAATAAACTGCGGAGTTTGGAACTGGCGGTTTCTGAAAATTGTTTGCTGTTGTTTCATAGTTAACGAAGCTGTAGCTTAACTCTTTCTCTCCCTCGCACGTGTCAGATTGTACACGGGACCCAAAATGGATACCAATTTTTTTCTTACGTGAATAATGATAAATTTGTCTGATTGTAGATAAACCAGCGACCATCATAAGCCCTGGATGGTAGGGTGTCTGGCTAAAAGGCAAGTGAAGCTGAGACAAAGGTGTGTAGATAATGTTAATAAGTCCTTAGAAAACGCTGGCCAAAGCACAAACCACAATGCAGTAAACTGGCTAAAGAACTAACACTGCTTCTCCTCAGTTAACACGGCCCTTAACGGCACAGCTGGCTTGTGATGGGAAATTTGAAAAACAGAAGCTGTGTGTTATTATTGCTTTCAGTAAATGGCTTTGGGAAGCGCCGCTATAGTGTTGGTAACATTATTGTAGCATTTCAGGCAAAGGGACCAGGTGCTAAACCTGTTCATAGAACGCTCCAGACCACACAGCTGTAAAAATGGGTACTTGGCTGTGCTTGAGTTTGGGTATCGGGTTCGATTCCCAGTAGAGGGAATAAAATTTATGGAATTTTGTTTTCATAACCAGTGGTCCTAATGATGTCATACTTCCCCCCTTGGTCTCTTGGGCAGTGAGATCGGATGCTTAGCCTTCTCGGATAAGGGTGAAAAAATAGGAGGCCCCGTGTGCAAGTTGCGCACTTTAAAAATCCCACGGCAGTTGGAAATCGTAAAGAGTAGGCCATAAAGCCGCTGCCCTGGCAAAATTTAAAAATTAGAAACCTATCCACCATAAAAATATTTATAGAATGTGTGATTCCTATATACACACATTAGGATTTTCGCCGGAGCTAGTGCACTGTGCTGAGATCCTCCTTGTATGATCTAAGGGAGGAGATCGGAGCACTGATGGAGTTGTCCGTGTGGAATGAAGATAGTCCTTAAAACTAAACCAAACAAGAGTTTGGGAAGGCATAGGCAGCGAGGAAAAAAACTAGTCACCCCACCTCACAAATCTGAGACCTAGCATGGGTGAAATCTTTCACACTTCACTCTCCTACGGCAGTATTTGCTGTACTACTTCCTTTACCTTTTAGTGAAGTAAAACAGATGGTAAGACAAAGATCTAGAAAACTTCGTCGCAAAGTCTAGACAACTGTTTTATGTGCTTGCAGTGTTCCACTTAAGCCAGGTGTTAAAAATGTCTGGTTCACTAAGATTCCCTTTAGCTGAATCACTCAACTGTCTTGACAAGAAGATCACGCCATTTGAGATCACGTTCGAAACAGACTTTTGTCAGACTTGCCAGTTGTCGAATGTGAATCAAAATGCCGAAACTTTTATCCTATTGTTTGGCACATGTCAGTTTTAAATACCAGAATGCGAGTGTAAACAAAGAACACGCGGTGGGTGCTCGTACCGGCTTCCTTCGTCAAGCTGATATTTTAAACACGGGAATAAAAACCCCGGGTGTTGAATTATGCCAATTGACAGTCATGCACAAAATACATGTCCGCCTTCCCAGCATACAATAATCATAAACAAGCAAGTGTTCCCCGCCTTCTAGAGGCCGCGGTGTAAGGGTTAACGCTTGGAAGGGGTGTTAAATCTTTTTAATTCCTTGATACGTGATCCGGGTTCTCAGTGAAGTCTGGACAATTTAGGAGCAGAACGTGTGTGATGTGCTCTGCGTTTGCCCATCAATTTCGCGTATAATGCCATTCCTTCTTGCACCAGCGACGGGATTCGAAGGACAAATTGCCACTTTGAGTGGCAACCCCTTCTTAATTACTGCCCTTGCCGAGGCAGGTTTCATTTCTGGGCTCTGATTTAGAGTTCTCCGGGGCAAGGTGCCAGGCCGAGGTATCACGTAAAGATCGGGCTCCAATTACTCAGTGGCGTCTCAAGTAAAATGGGAAAAGTGGGTGACTTTACATGGACTCTCCTAATACATTTAGATAACGGTCTTCTTGACCCAACTTTTAAATTCTGAAATAAAGGACTGTTGACCTCTACTATGATTATCCTTTGCAGAGAATAGAAGGATTGAAATGTTATGACAAGATCCCTGATGTGGAACTGATGTAAAGACCTGGACCAGAGGTTCCCAGCCTGGCACACTCGTAAACCCCCCCCCCCTCCCCCCACACCCTCTTGGGAACGAGAAGCTTACCAAAGGGGATAAAGGGAATATATTGTAAATGACAATACTATTCTATTGAATTATTTTAAAAGTAGAAGTGTCCGAAAAATAAAAAAATTGTGGATAGAACACAACTGGAACAGATGGCGGGGCAGGCGGGCTGGCTTGGTGAGGGGTTCTTGAAGGCCTGTGCTCCACACGGAGCTTAAAGACAATAAATAGCTTCTGACTAACGTCACATGAGCATGTGTAACAAACTATACTGTTCAAAAAAAGAAACGCATAGCTATCCGAGGGCGCGTTTTTATGAGTTTGTAAGTAAAATTTGGTGCTAGGGTATATAAAAACCAGCCTCAAATGTTCTTTACAGTGTCAAATGCACGTGTTGACCTGAACTGCGTTCGTTTTTGTAATCGTTACAACGAAGTGGTCAATAGTGTTTATGACGCAATTTTTGACCACAGCTCATGTTGCGCGCACGTGAAAGCAACAAAATTTGGGGTGAACACTATTCACTGACTACGCAACTGAAACCCTATAAAAGGATAACGCTACACACACAAAAATCAGTTCATTTTCAAGCAGACATTTATGGCGTCTCTATCGATAAATTTAAGGAACATTGCTATTGGCCGACTGGATGCAGGCGAAAGTCAAAGTCAGGTTGCCAGGCATCTAAACGTGCATCAGAGTACCATCAGTCGACTTTGGCACCGGTTCCAAGCCACTGGCTCAGTTGAAGACCGGCATCGCAGTGGACGACCCAGAGTGAAAACATCAGCGGAGGATCGCTTTATTCGGCTTCGTCACCTCAGAGACAGGTTTACAACAGCTTCCTCAACTGCCCAGTCATTGCCTGCAGGACGTCATGTGTCTGATCAAACTGTCCGGAATAGACTGCATGACGCTGGACTTTGGGCACAACGACCTCACCGAGGGCCTGTCCTTACGCGCCACCATCGCCAAAATCGACTTCTTTGGGCCAACCAGTATCGTCCCTGGGCAGCTGACAATCAATGGAGACGTGTCTGGTTTAGTGACGAATCTTTCTTTTTGTTGCAGTGTCATGATAAACGGCGTAGGGTCTACCGTAGGCGAAATGAACGTTTTGCCCAAAATTACGTTGATGAAGCTCCGCCGCACGGTGGTGGAGGAGCAGTGGTGTGGGGAATGATCAGTTACAACGGAAGGAGTCAATTTGTGCACATTGAACGAGGCTTGAATGCGCAACGATAAGTCAATGAAATTCTTTGACCCCATGTCCTTCCACTTTTGGCTGCCCAAAGGTCTGTGTTTCAACAGGACAACGCCAGACCCCATTGTGCACGGTTGACCACGCAGTTCCTGACTGCCAACAACATTCTCACCCTTCTCTGGCCATCCCTGTCTCCAGACATGAGTCCGATTGAGCACCTGTGGGATGAGCTGCATAGACGTGTTTGTCGCTGAGACGTTGCTACAGCCAATCGTCGTAATCTGTTCCAGGCACTCCAGGAAGAGTGGGCAGCCATCCCACAGGCCCACATCAGACGTCTGATCGCATCCATGCCCAGGAGATGCCAGTCGCTGATCGATGCAAGAGGAGGCCACACACCATACTAACGGGAAAGCCCGTACGCCAAAAAAACGCTCGTGACCCAGATGCAAAACAACTGTCAATTGATTGGTTGAACCCTAAGGTATTCTTGTGTGCAATTTGAACAATTAACTCATTAAATTAAAAAAGTTATTGAATGTCAAAATTATGGCTATGTGTGTGCCTTCAGTAGCTATGCGTTTCTTTTTTTGAACAGTATATTTAAATATATATATATATATATATATATATATATATATATATATATATATATATATCATAATATTTATTCTCCATAAAATACATTGACATGTACTGCGATGATATAATAAATACAACGGGCTAAAAGTGATCTTCTTCTTCTTCTTTGATCCATAACCGCCAACCGTCAAAGCAGTCAGCGGCCATCACGCCTGGTGGCGTCTTGTAGGGCAGCAACAAATTGATTCCACCTTGCTCGGTCGGCGGCCATCCTTCGTACAGTGCCCCAGCTGTGGCTCATTCCCTGCATCTCAGCTTCCACAGTTCTCCGCCAAGTTGTTTTTGGTCGGCCTCTCTTTCGCTTTCCCTCGGGGGTCCATAGCATAGCTGTTCTTGTGATGGTATCAGGGTCCCTGCTGAGGACGTGGCCAACCCAACTCCAGCGTCTGCCAGCTATGATGGTGTGCATGTCTTCCTGGTTACTCCGAATAAGTAGTTCTTGGTTGCTGATGGTGTTTGGCCAGAAGATTCGGAGAATTTTCCTTAGGCATGTTGTGTGAAAAGAGGACAATTTTGACATTTCCTTCTCTGTAACTCTCCAGCTCTCTGCGCCATAGAGAAGCACAGAAAGCACACAGCTCTGATATAATCCTAATTTTGTGCTTGTGCTGTACTGAGAGGACTTCCAGATGTTGTTTAGGCTAAAAAAGGCTGTTCTTGCTTTGTTCATTATGTTGTTGATGTCCTTGCTTGCTCCACTGTCTGGTGTTACTATGCATCCTAGGTATGTGAAGGCATCTGTCTGTTCCAGTTGTTGATTCCTTACTGATATGGGCTCAGGGTTGCTCACATTGAGCGTCATGACCTCTGTCTTCTTTAGGTTGATGTTCAAGCCCACCTGCTGACTATACTTATTAAGTCTATCCGTTTTTTCCTGGATGTGTTGATGTGAATGTGCTAGCAGTGCAATGTCATCTGCATATTCCAGATCTTCCAATGTAGAAAATGTAGTCCATCTTATTCCTCTTGGACTGTCCTCTGTTGTCCGGCGCATCACCCAATCTATGACTGTCAAAAATAATGTTGTTGACAAGGGGCATCCCTGTCGTACTCCTGTTTTCACTTCGAAAGTTACATTACTCAATCCAACACTGCACGTAAAGTTAGAATAGAGGCTTTTTATGATGGAAACAATGCGGTTGGGAATTCCATAAGCCCTCAGAATTTTCCATAGGCTGTCCCTGTGTATGCTATCGAAAGCCTTTTCAAAATCAACAAAGTTAATGTACAGCTCTCTCTGCCATTCTGAGCACTGCTCTATAATGTTCCTGAGGGTAAATATATGGTCTGCACATCTTCTGTTCTTTCTGAAGCCCGCTTGTTCTTTCCTCAGTTTATGGTCAACTGCTTTTGAAATTCTCTGGATGATTATCCTGCCTAGTATTTTGCTGGGAACTGAGAGGAGGGTAATTCCTCTCCAGTTGTTGCAGTCTGCAAGGTCGCCTTTCTTAGGCAATTTGACAATTGTTCCTTTACTCCACTCTGTTGGTGTTGTCTCAGTTTCCCAGACGTGTGCAAATAGTGGTTCTAATAGTTCTGCTGCTAATTCAGGGTCTGTCTTGAATAGCTCAGCGTTTAGAGTGTCGTGACAAGGCGCTTTTCCATTTTTTAGCCCTTTGATAGCTGTGATGATTTCTTCTTTACGTGGAATGTCTGTATTTACGTCTAAGTCACTTTCAGCCTCAGGCACATTCAGCTGAGTCTCTGGTGGTTCCTTATTCAGTGTTTCTCTGAAGTGCTCTGCCCATCTTGTTTCCTGCCCCTGTGCTGTGGTGATGAGATTTCCTTGCTTGTCTCTTACTAACATTATGTTGTTTGCACCTCGTTTTCCACTGATAGCTTTAGTTATCTTATAAACTGTACTTTGTTCATTTCTCAGTGCTGCCTCTTCTGCCTGTCTTGCAAGGTCATCCAGAAATGTCCTTTTGTTAGCACGGGTTTGACGTTTTACTTCCTTGTCCAGCTGACTGTACTGTTCACTATATGTTGCCTTTAACCTGGGAGACTTAGCTTCTGTTTTCTTTCTTTTCATTTCCTTTCTCTTCGCTATGGTGTTTAGCGTTTCTGGTGTTATCCAGTCTTGGCTCTTTCTTTCCTGGAATCCCAAGCATGACTTGCTGCTTTCTTTGTATATTGTTGAGATGGTGTTCAATTTCTGGTCGACATCGTCGGTCTCTGTTCTTTCTTGGCTTTTGGTAATCAGATATCGTCTCTTTACGTCGACCACGAACGCTTTTCTGGTGAGGGGGTCCTTAAGTTTCGTGATGTTATATCTTTTCTGTTTGACTGTAACTGGTCCAGCAGCTCTGAGTTTCACCTTCAGTCTTGCTACTACTAGGTGATGATCACTTCCCACATCTGCGCCTCTTCTTACTTTCACGTCTTGTAGTGCGTGTCTCCATCTGCCATTGATCATTATGTGATCTATCTGGTTTTTGTCTCGTCCATTTGGTGATTCCCATGTTAATTTGTGCACTTCTTTGTGTTGAAAAAGTGTTCCTCCAATGACCAGGTTGTTAATACTGCAGAAGCCTATTAATTTGTCCCCATTCTCATTTACTGTTCGACTGCCGCACTTCCCCATTACTCTTTCGTTATAATTATTGTGTGTTCCAACTTTCGCATTTAGGTCTCCCATTACTATTATAAGATCGTACCTGGGTACAGTTTCCATTTCCTTTTGTACCTGTTGATAGAACTCGTCCTTGATCTCTTCATCGCTGTCGTTTGTTGGTGCATAGCATTGTATAATTGTGGTGTTGGTGAATCTCCCTCTCAGTCTTGCTCTTATTAGTCTGTTGTTAATGGGTTTCCATTCCAACAGAGACCTTTCCATTCCTTTCTTAAGGATAATGGCTACACCTTCGTTGTGCTGACCATCCTCTCTACCAGAATAAAGTACTGTTTCCCCTGTGGCTGTTTTTATTCTCCCCATCCCTGTCCATCTGCTCTCGCTTATTCCCAGCTAAAAGTGAGAATCATTAGAATTCACAACAGTGTGGAATGCGTCTCATGTAGTTCAAAACTGATGTTGTATGTGTGTATTTTACATCAGATATGCATACATACTCGTACATACATACATATCAGAATCTTTATTCTCCATAAATTAACATTGATATGTACTGACATGATATGATAACATACAACATATAATAAAGGAAAATCATTAGAATTTACAAAAGTGTGGAAAACATCATAAGTAGTTCGATGTACATACATACATGCATGTATATCAGAATCTTTATTCTCCAGAAAATACATTGATATGTACTGACATGATATAATAAAATACAACATGGCACATAGGAAAATCATTAGAATTTACATAAAGTAAATTTACATAAATTCATACAGCGTTAATGAGGGCTGTTACATAATCAGAATCTTTATTATCCAAAAAAATACATTAACATGTACTTGATATAGTATAAAAACACCATATCATATCGGATAATCATTTAGAGTCCGCAAGTGTGCCAAACTCCGCCCAGGAAACAATCGCCAAACGTTCATAATCCGTTGATTTCAATTCGTACACAGTTTACAAGCTGACATCAAAAGTCTCCAGCCTTCGGTTACCGTCACCGTCTTTTGGGACATGAGCAAAAACCAAACATTCACGATTCTACTGGACACACAATCTGACACCTGTCCGCGCTGTCGTAACCAATCTTTCAGCAACGCGCACCTTAGTAAGGGGTCAGTGGATCTTTCCATTCTCGATGAGGGGTGACAGTATCCGGTCGCCATTGATAACGAAGCTATAGTTTCTTTCCGGTGGCTTCATAAATACATACATATCAGAATCTTTATTCTCCATAAAATACATTAATATGTACAGACATGATATAATAGATACAACATGGCATAAAGGAGAATCATTAGAATTTACATAAAGTGTTGAAGACGTCTCAAGTAGTTCTATGTGGGTGTTTTTACATCTAATGTTTCTGTTACACATACACAACAATCTTTAAGCTTTCTAAAAGACATTGGCATACAATGATACGATATGATGTGATATAACCTGCCAAAAATGAGTATTATTGAAATTTACAAAATGTGTGTGGAATACCATTCAAGTAGAGCAATATGGTGTTTTTACATGGGGGTTTTATCAGAATTTTTGTTTGCCATAAAAAGCTTTGACAGCTAGTGGAGTGAGATATTAAATATAGCATCAAATACAATAGTCGTTTGGTATAGTAGACAGAGCACAATTGAGATTAGACTATGTGGAAAACATCTCCAGCAATTTAAAATGGGTGTTTTTTACATCGAAGTTTCCATATTCTGTAAGAACCTATAATTGCACTAATGCTGACATACTTACATAAAACTTTGGCTTCAAATTTCCGCAACCCTAGCGACATTAATCCACTCACACACTTTGCATGCACATGACCCAAACTACCAATTATCAGTACGATTACATGCGTACGATAGCCTAGTTCGTTAATTTCTGCAGTCAATGGATAGTACTTATCAAATTTATGTTGGTAACATTTATCTAAATGGGCGTCATATGGTATTGCTGCCTCCACTATAAAAGCTGTTTTGTTCTGTCGATTGATTATTGTTAAATCAGGTTTTACGGCATGTGTTTTAAATGAAGTGTTACTGCTGCCGAAAAGCGATGGTTTAACTATTATCTCTTTATTTATTGTTATGTCACTCTTATTACTGTATGAGGATTTCAGTTTCTCATAAATAATGTCTACAGCTCTATTGTGCCTTTGTTGGTATAATGTTTGAAATTTGGTACATCCATTCAATAAATGTGACACTGTTTCGTATGGGTGGTTACATATTTTGCACATTTTCGTGTATGTCTGTGGGTAGTATAGATGTAAAAGACTTTCGCATTCCAGCAACTGTAACCTCGATCTCACAGCAAATGAAAGTATTTTATCACTTAATTTAACATTAGATAGAAAACTAGATGACAATGAATGGTTTACACATTTCATTTCGTGCACTATTCTCCCTTGTGACGATTTACTTTTTAGTTCACTTAGAATTAGGTTAAGTTTATGTGATTTAAATCCAGAATAAAAAGCATTTGCTGACTTGTATGTTAGACTCACATCTTCATCTACGTCTAAATGTACAATGTAATGGCCACTGTCATTCACTTTCACAATCACTCCTTCACGCGCGCATTCTTCATTCAGTTCTATCCAAAATGATCTTGGCCAATTCACCTTCGATCTTTTAACTATATGGTTCGTTTCGTTTAGCTCGTAACTTGCAAAGTTATTCCTATCTTCGTCTACTTGATCTATTTTACGCTTTTTCAAATGTTTATCTAACGAGTTTATTGCTGCAGTTTTTACAAGACTATCATCACAATTGAGCATACTGATGAGGAATTAAATATGTCGAGAGTGGTATAATACCTTGTACAAAGGGGTTTGGTATGCCAAGGCCACCCTTCGATTTGGGACAAAAGAAATAGCTCCTTGTGGATGATTCATTTAGCGCTAGCCATATTCTAACGTGTTGTACAATTTCATCTTCAATTTCTTTAAGTTGTTTTTCTGTGAAGTGTATGTTAGAAAAATAAAACATGAGAGGACCGAAACTTATCGGGTTAATTAATGAGATATTTGCTGATGTTGTTAGGGGGGCACAGCTTAATTTTGTTAAATTTGACCTAAATTCTAATATAAGGCTGCTTGCTTGGAACTGGTCCGATGTATTATCAATTGTAATGTCATGTCCTAGGTATCTGTAGGAACGCCCTCGATCAGAAGAGGGGATTTCATGACCTTGGATGGGAGCCGCGCTAGCGTAGTGGTTACAACACCGCTCTGGCGACCGGGTGATTCAGGATCAAACCCGGGCGACGGCATTTGAGGATTTTTCGTCGACCGGGAATTGGACTGGATTAACTCGAGACCTGGCGAGAACATTTGAAGGAGTGTTGTCGACCAGGGATTGGCGGCTCCTGAGCCGACCCAGCTGCAATGGGTACCTCCGAAATCGGAGAGTATTTGCCTGAATGGCGAGGGACACCTGTCTCTGTACAAGTAAAAAGGAATACTCACGTAAAATCAATGTCAGGTTAGACATAGTAATAACCTGAGATTTCGCCTCGAGTATTAGCGGGCGTACGAAAAAAAAAAAAAAAAAAAAAAAAAAAAAATGACCTTGGATATTAATGTCCGCTTTACGATTTTTGACCCAATTGTTCCGCTTCGCTGACCGCTGAACACTGCACACTTTTGTGACTTGACCTCCATCCCGCTGGTCTCCATAAATACTGTTGTCTTCTGTGCCATTGATTGTAAGTCGTGTATGTTGGTGGCGAAGAGACTTACGTCATCCACATACCCTTGAATGGGATTCGGCACGTGATGTATTTGATAACCTTGCTCAATCCTCCGCAGCCATTTATCGATGCCTTGTTCAAATACAATGACATTCCATGGGCACCCCTGAATAATACCTTTCTTACGCTCAATGCGGTCTGTGATAGTACATACATATATACATACATATCAGAATATTTATTACACAAAAAATACATTAACATGTACTTGATATAGTATAAAAAACACCATATCATATCGGATAATCATTTAGAGTCCGCAAATGTGCCCCGCGCAGGAAAAAATCGTCAAACGTTCATAATCAGTTGCATTTAATTAGTACAGTTTACACGCTGACATCAAACGAGAGATGGGTCTCCTGCCCTCAGTTCCCGTCACTGTCCTTTGGAACACGAGCAAAACAACGTTTACAATTCTACGGGACGTACACGTTGACATACCTCTCAAAGCTGTGGCAGTCTCTTCTCAGCTGCAGTTTCTTTCAACTTCAACCTACCCGTCTATTCTTTGTTATTTGTCTTCCACTACACATTACTGGACACAAGTATTTCGGGCTTTATTTGGTCTATACTTGCTGATAGTAAAGTTATATTAGTGATTGCGTCTTTAAAACTGTCTGGGTCGTCCACGGGTCCCATACCATAGTTGTGTGAGTGTCACGAGAATGACCTCAGCCAATAATGCACTTTTTTTGGGGTGCAAAATTGGCTCAGCGTCCATTCGCGATGTACTGTCACAGCAAGGCGATGGCGCCGTCTGGTTGGTCCTAGGTTCGATTCCCAGTAAGCCTATCACTCATATTTTCTTTTCTGTTGTCTTGTGCCCCTCTTTATGTCCAACGAGTACCTGTTAATTACCTTTATTTATTTATTTACTTATTTATTTACTATTCACAGGACTCAGGTTTCATTCATTATTTGTTCAGTTTCTTTCAGCAGGGCACACAATGAAAAGGATCAGTGGATGTTTCCATTCACGATGAGCGGTGACATTGCTAACGAAACTATAGCTTCCGGTTCCTTCACGAACGAATATATATTCTTTACAAATAAAAAGGTCTATTTTAAAGACTTATATAATTTGTATTTCTTTCACAAATATCATTAGCTCCTGTAGTCGTATCTTCGGGTGCTGTTACAGTAGATGTTATAAATATCCACTGACTAAAGTGGGAGCTTCAACGTTAATAGTCAGATCGAGTTGACTTGATGTCGTGTGGTGTGTATTGGGGCAACTACAACAGTAGATTTCGCCGGAAATAGCCTATGAGATATTAGGTAGAAGGTCTCTAGAAATTGGCTCGTTAAGAAAGAATAGAAACCTATACGAGATAAGGACAAGAAGAAGAGAAGGCGAATGCTTTCCACGGGATAATGTTTTCTAGTGAATTATGGAAAGAGTTCTGTTTCCCCACGACCTTAGCTTCTGCCCTTAGATCCCGTAACAGAAAAAGCCCCCAACCTCATCTGAGTGTAGAAATTTACCTATATGTAAATATTTAACACCGACAGCATGAGTGATACATCAACAAACTAGATAATGATCAAACGATTAGTGGGTTTATTAATTAAATATCTACACATTTAGGGTTAGTAGTGATTAGAACGTGATGATGTTAAAAACTATTCACACAAAACACACACAGATGAGATATTAATATTGTAGTTAATTAAATAGAAGAAAGAACTTGTGTAAAGCGAAATGATGATGATGTGATATGATACGTGTTACCAAAATGGTGAGTAATCTACACAGTCCATGTGTCTCTCAATGCTTCACCCGGGTAGGATGAATCATACGTATGTATAGAATGTCCCAAGTTGTTATAAGTTATGTCGAGTGGGGTATCTCTAAGTCGAGGACGTTCTGATGACAACTTTTGTTATACTGAGAACGTTGACGATCTACAGTCATTCACTGTTTGACAATATCTCTGTAGCGTTGACCAACAGTTAACAGTTGTCGTATGAAAATTGTCTGTTGTCTAATCTCCGAAGGGCACTGGCCAGACTGGATATCTTCACGAAATGTTCTTGATGTGTGGAATCACTAACTTGAGTATGTAATCGTGATTCATTAAATATACTTTGGAGTAAGCTGCATTTGGTATAAATATGAGGATCAGCTTTTGAGCTCTTTAGCTTGACTTCAGATATTAAGCTTCCGATGGAGCTGAACTTGATTCGTTGATTCGACTTTCGAAATTAATATTGCTTCTCGAAACTTGATATCAGCAGTAACAATATCTTTCAATAAATTTGTGATGTTTTGAAACGCAGTCTGGTACACACTTCACAAGTGGCTGGAGTTTTTCAGACAGAAAACCGATACGCTGTGACCTGACTTGTTGATAATACTATTCGTTAACTTGCAATTTCAATGTTTTATTCAAATGTTAACGTTATGATCAGCACTGAGAAATTAACAAAGCACAGTATACAAAATAACTAAAATAATCAGTGGAAAGCGAGGTGCAAACAATATTACATTAGTAAGAGATAAGCAAGGAAATCTCATCAAAAGCAGCAGAGGGACAGGAAACAAGATAGGCAGAGCATTTCAGAGAAACTCTGAACAAGGAACCACCAGAGACACAATTGAATGGTCCTGAGGCTGAAAACGATCTAAATGTTAATACAGACATTCCACGAACAGAAGAAATCATCACAGCAATCAAAGGGTTAAAGAATGGAACAGCTCATGGCCATAATAACTTAAATGCAGAGCTATTTAAGACAGATCCTGAGCTAGCAGCAGAACTATTAGAGCCACTATTTGCACAAGTCTGGAAAACAGAGACAACACCAACGGAGTGGAACAAGAAAATAATTGTCAAATTGCCAAGAAGGGAGATCTTGCAGACTGCAATAATTGGAGAGGAATCACTCTTCTCTCAGTTCTCAGCAAAATACTAGGCAGGATAATTGTACAGAGAATTTCAAAAGCAGGAGACCTCAAACTGAGGAAAGAACAAGCAGGATTTAGACAGAACAGAAGATGTGTAGATCATATATTTACCCTCAGGTACATTATAGAGCAGTGCTCAGAATGGCAAAGACAGCTGTACATTAATTTCGTTGATTTTGAAAAGGCTTTTGACAGCATACATAGGGACAGTTTATGGAAAATACTGAGGGCTTATGGAATTCCAAGCTGCATAGTGTCAATCATAAAAAGCCTATAAGCCAACTTTACATGTAGCGTTGGGTAGAGCAACCTAACCTTTCAGGTGAAGATAGGAGTACGACAGAGATGCCCCTTATCAACCACTCTATTTTTAACAGTCAAAGACTTGGTGATGCGCCAGACAACAGAGGGCAGTCCAAGAGGAATAAGATGGACTACATTTTCTACATTGGAAGATCTGGAATATGCAGATGACATTAGTAGAGTAGTAGGGAATGTGGGACTTAGGTATTATTCTGGAGGAGCCGATGGAGGAGCTATGGAGGAGCCGATGGAGGAGTTATGGAGGAGCAAGATGGCGGACTTGAGATAACAAGAAGGGGGTATAGGAAGATGGCGGCTTGTTATATAAGGAAATACTCAGTGTGCAGGTGGAGCATCAGGCGGAGGGTGATGACTTTTTATATAAGAAAATACTCAGTGTGCAGGTGGAGCATCAGGCGGAGGGTGATGACTTTTTATATAAGGAAATACTCAGTGTGCAGGTGGAGCATCAGGCGGAGGGTGATGACTTTTTATATAAGGAAATACTCAGTGTGCAGGTGGAGCATCAGGCGGATGGTGATGACTTTTTATATAAGGAAATACTCATTGCACAGGTGGAGCATCAGGTGTTGGTACATGACTTTTTATATAAGGAAATACTCAGTGTGCAGGTGGAGCATCAGGCGGAGGGTGATGACTTTTTATATAAGGAAATACTCAGTGTGCAGGTGGAGCATCAGGCGGAGGGTGATGACTTTTTATATAAGGAAATACTCAGTGTGCAGGTGGAGCATCAGGCGGAGGGTGATGGCTTTTTATATAAGAAAATACTCAGTGTGCAGGTGGAGCATCAGGCGGAGGGTGATGACTTTTTATATAAGGAAATACTCAGTGTGCAGGTGGAGCGTCAGGCGAAGGGTGATAACTTTTTATATAAGAAAATACTCAGTGTGCAGGTGGAGCATCAGGCGGAGGGTGATGACTTTTTATATAAGGAAATACTCAGTGTGCAGGTGGAGCATCAGGCGGAGGGTGGTGACTTTTTATATAAGGAAAATGTGCAGGTGGAGTATCAGGCGGAGGGTGATGACATTGTATATAAGGAAAATGTGCAGGAAGAGCATCAGGCAGAGGGTGAGGACTTTTTATATAAGGAAATACTCATTACGCAGGTGGAGCATCAGGCGTTGGTACATGACTGTTTATATAAGGAAATACTCAGTGTGCAGGTGGAGCAGCAGGCATTGGTACATGACTTTTTATATAAGGAAATACTCATTGCGCACGTGGAGCATCAGGCTGCGTGACTTTTTATATAAGAAAATACTCATTGCGCAGGTGGAGCAGCCGGTGTTGGTACATGACTTTTTATATAAGAAAATACGCAGTGTGGAGGTGGTGGCGCAAGATGGCGGGATGACCTTTTATATAGGGAAAATGTGCAGGGGTAAGAAGGGAGACTTGAGATAACAAGAAGACGGGTATAGGAAGATGGCGGGGTGATTTTTTTATATAAGGAATTGAGGAGGAGGATAGGAGGAGGCCCATGACTTTTTATATAGAGATATGTTTAGATAACAAGAAGACGTTATTTATAGACATATATTAATTCTGCAGGAGTGATGCAGGGGCAAGATGGCGGGATGACTTTTTATATAAGGAGAAAAATGGCGGCGCGCTGCAGGGGCAAGATGGCGGGATGACTTTTTATATAAGGAAAATGTGCAGGCGCGCTGCAGGCGCAAAAGGGCGGGATGACTTTTTATATAGGGCAAATGTGCAGGGGCAAGATGGCGGGGTGACTTTTTATATAAGGAATTGAGGAGTAGGAGAGGAGGAGGCGCATGACGTTTTATATAGAGATATGTTTAGATAACAAGAAGACGTTATTTATAGACATATATTAATTCTGCAGGAGTGATGCAGGGGTAAGATGGCGGGGTGACTTTTTATATAAGAGAAATGTGGTGGCGGTTTGTGGTGGCGCGTGACTTTTATATAGCACTATATTAGTTCGCTAATAGTGTGTTGTGGTCGAGTGAAGGTTTTTGTGGTGGGGGTGACGAGGCATGGGTGTAATGTAACAGGTGGGGTTAGGTTAGGGGTGATATTTTTGTGTGATGTGGTATGGTTTTGGAGCTGGAAGAGAGATATTTTAGATGTTGAGGGGAGATGTGGTGACGTTGTCAGGATGCATCTGTGTACATTTTTGGGGTGTAGCAGGCGAGTGGACCAGCATTGAGAGGTGAGAGTGAAGAGGCGTCGGTGACGAGGTACGGGTGTAATGTAGCAGGTGGGGTTAGGTTAGGGGGGATATTTTTGTGTGATGTGGTACGGTTTTGGAGGTGGAAGAGAGATATTTTAGATGTTGAGGGGAGATGTGGTGACGTTGTCAGGATGCATCTGTGTACATTTTTGGGGTGTAGCAGGCGAGTGGACCAGCATTGAGAGGTGGGAGTGAAGAGACGACGTCGGTGACGAGGTACGGTTGTAATGTAGCAGGTGGGGTTAGGTTAGGGCGGATTTTTGTGTGTTGTGGGTATGTTTTGTTATGTGTGTTGGTGTGTTTGTTTATACAGTCTACAACCGCGTGACTTTTATATAACGAAAATGTGTTGGAGGAACGTGGAGGAAGAGAGGTCTTGGTATATAGTAATATATAAGTTCATTAATGGCGGGCGTGTTGTGTGATGATTATTTTACAAACAGTTATACGTACATATTACAGATAGGTAGACAATATTACAACAGTTAGACGCTATTTAGTTATACATATATAGAAATATAAAAGAGAAAACACTAGATACATTTTATATATTTATTGACAAAGTTAGTTGATCTATGGGTGACGTATAACCGCACTTCTTTTTCGTATACCACTAGGAGCCCTCAGAACACAGGCGGTTCGGATTACTTGGCGAGTCTGTCACGTCTTTTTCGTGTAACCATCTTCAACAAGATGAGTGTCTGTCGTTATCACGCCATTGTCTATGAAGGAAAAAAAACAGGCTTGGGGTGGGTTAGCCAGGGTCTGACTAAGCGCGTAATTAATCGCGAGAGGTGTGTTGTATTGTGTGTTGTATGGTTTCTTGGTTGTTGTACAGAGTGGAAGAGCTTGTCGGCCAGGTAGTTTATGTGTTGGTGGATATACCTGTAGGTATCTGTGTGTGTGTCTGTAGGTAGCTGTATACAGAGAGTTTAGATGTTGAGGGGTGATGTGGTGACGTTGTCGGATGGAGCTGTCTCTTGATGTAAAAGTAAGACAGGGCGTTGCGTGTTGTTCGTATTTGTAGATGGAGGATTTTGTATCTCCCTATCCATTAGTTCAACTTGTTATTACTCTCTCGTCTAGTTTTCACTGTGATACAGCTTATCCAAGGAAAGTTAGATATCTGGTTTTAATCTCAAAGGCTCTTATCTTTAACGTACTTTATGATGTATTCGGAGTGCTTTCATTTGCGGTCAGTGTTTTTTTTTTCCTGGAGTATTTTCAGTTGTCTTCAACGTACTTTCAGTTGTCGTAAATGTACTTTTAATTGTTTTCATTGTAATTTCAGTTGTCTTCCTTGTACTTTTAATTGGCTTCATCGTACTTTCAGTTGTCGCTTACGTACCTTAATTTGTCTTCAGTGCCCTTTCTGATGTCTCGAACGCACTTATGTCTTGAGCATATTTGCAGTTGTTTTCATCGTACTTTCAGATGTCTGCCGTACTTTCTATTGCAAACTGGAGTCTAAATAATCTTTTTACTCAATTTTTAGTTTTAGTTATTGATTTGTAATGAAAACACACTCGCAGATAATACACATCGCATCAGTACAGCGGGATCAAGCTAATTAACAAAAATAGCGACCCCCGTTTTACAACATCGCTGTTGAAACAAAAAACCCTGCATACTTATCTTTGTAAATTCACAATAATTAAGAGTATCTATAACACTTAGCATTTTACGCGCTAACATGTGACCCACATTGCTTCATTTCATTCAACAAGTCGTCAGTTTATGAATTTGTCGCTTTAAATGTTATCTGAACCACACGTTTGAGTATCCAGAAGTATATTTTTGATAATTAGTGTTTTTCATCGTATCGCCATCAATACCCTTTAGCTCCCCGTGGAACATAGTGCTTCAACAAAATCAAGGCGCAGGTGACGATGTAACGTGGGGTGTAGGTTAGGGGGGATTTCTGCAGCCGACGCATGACTTTTTATATAGTAATATATAAGCTCAATAATGGGGGGATGTGTAGATTGTTGTGTATTGATGTTTATACAAATAAATATTATACATATATTTAGTTAGACTATATAGTTATATATATACATATATTTAGTGTGTGTCTGTGGGCACTCGCGTGCGTGGTTATGTGTCTGTGTGTGGGTATGTGTGGGTATGGGTGGGTGTGTGTGTGGGTGTGTGTGTGTATGTGTGTGTGTGTGTGTGTTGGGTTGTAGCAGGCGGGTGTTTAGACAGATATTAATATGTATTCACACGATATTTATACATACCATATTTTAGGCAGCATAGATAACAAAGATTCTTTAAGTGTAATAAATATATAATTCTTTTAAAAGAAGACAAAATGTCAAGCTAAAACACTAGTCTAAAGCACCTTATAGGTCGCTTGATACGTAGGAGGCCTTGTTTGCTCGCTAACAACAACTTGCTTAATTGAAAAAGCTAATCGATTGTGTACGAGCGGCTTTAATCTAGGTTGTGAAACGGTTTGAGACACGATTCGTGGTAACAGCTGGTTGATTACCCAGAAGCCTAATCGATACCCAACGTGCTGTTGAACAAATATTCAGTGTTAGCTTTCTTGATTTGCGAGAGTCTGTCACTATGGGTTATCTGTAAGGTTTTACATAGTTTTGTTAAGGCGTTTATTTTCTAAAATATTGTGTGTTCGTAAGCAATAACACGGGCTTTTTGTGTGTTTCATGAAAGTGTAGGTCTGGGTACACTACGTAAAAAAGTGATCTCACCAGAACTTTGTTATCTATGTAGATGTATCATAGTCTGGTTACAAACATCAAACTGGTTTAGAAGTAACTTTTATCATTTTTATTGGAAGGAATTGCGATTTTTTTTAATCGTTTACATGAATATAACAAATTGATTGTTCCAAAACCTTCAGGCAACTATGTTACTACTTGACTTGAGAAAAAGGACTTTTTTATAAACACTCTTGAGTGAATTCCCATTGTTTTCCTACCAGCTATAGAATAAAGAGGGAAATATATTTTTAAAACTAATACCTGTTATAGAGGCAGATGAGTAAGGGTTGGTATGATGGGGATGTTTTTGTGTTGTGTGTGTAGCTAGTGATAATATGATAGCGAATTCCATTGTTGGGTGAATGTAACTACATATTAACACATGCACTGGGTCACGTGGTAGTTTTCTTTATTATTTATATTATATCATGAGTAATAAAATCTACTTACCCCAATGATCAGTTAATGTTATGTAAATCCATCTCGCATGTGGTGGATATGATCAACACATCGTAGACTTCCCTGTCTCACCCGGTTATACAGACTTTGAAATC
Organism: Oreohelix idahoensis; assembly: GCA_024509875.1. NCBI lineage: Eukaryota > Metazoa > Mollusca > Gastropoda > Stylommatophora > Oreohelicidae > Oreohelix > Oreohelix idahoensis. Next base: position 338,149 of record JAMPIV010023055.1, on the reverse strand, counting down.
CAACATGTGACAACACCTCAACACTTGGTGGTTTATCTTTCGACGAAATACCGAAGAGGTGCCGCAGACACGGTAGATGGAAGGTAGTGAGACTTCTTTCTTGCTTAGTTGTATTGTCCTGCAATTTTCAAACTTTAGTGAAAGGTTTTCTTCAAAACACCAAAGACGATCCCAAAATTTTCTCCCAGGCCTCCCCAAAGGGGCCAACCTATAGGTAAATAGATCAACCGGCAAATACTTCTTTAAAAAATTTCTCCCCACTTGTCAAAAAAATACTGCCCTTTGTAAAAAAAATATATCCCCCTTATCAATCAAATTTCTCCCCCTTGGTAAAGAAATTTCTTCCCTTTGTTAAAAAATTTCTCCCCCTTGTCAAAAAAAATACTGCCCCTTTGTTGGGTTCTTTTGTGATTGTAGTTGATAGTAACGATATGCTAGTGGTAGATGTATCAATGACTAGCTTAGACACGCGAATGGTTTCACTGAAAAGTTGTCAAAAGGTTATTCAATCAAATTCCAACGAGTGGTAGGCAATTGGCCAATTCATGACTAGAATCAACTCGTTGTTAAAAGTTATTCAGGTTTATTGACGAATGACAAACGGCAATCAACGACACGATCAAGACAAACGATGAGAGCATCATAATTGTAGTTACTGTTGATAATAAAACATTCCTGTAGATTTCTTTATCAATCAAGTCCTTTTCTATCCAAGTGACTAGGATTTCCTAACAGTTGTCATTTGAAATACATTACGGTCATGTCCGTTAACCTTGTTCCAAGGACGTCTGTAACAGTAAACGGATTCATGCTCATGGATGACGCTTCCATATAATACTTGTTTAAATCCCAGACTTTCTCCTTACAATAATCTATACAGTTTGATATAATCCATAAAAGTTCTACACGAAAATACAATCAGGTTAGCGACTTCAGTTGACTAACCTCTCCTACAAAATATGCCACGACCTTGGCATAGGCATTACAAAATATCCGATATTCAAGATATGATCAAATAGTTATCCTTTACTCGTAGGACTTCCCACTACGAAATATTCACAGTGAAGTAAAGATCTCAACTGTTCCATTCTAGGAATCCAATAACATATGGATTCCCGCTAGAATCCAGTGATGATCATCTGTTCCACTTTATTCATAGACGTATTAATATACATGAAGGTTCAAACGAAACTTACGTATTGAACTGCATGTTGGCTTCATCCTGAAGACCCAACCAAAATCCTTCATAACAATTCTTCCATCGAATTGTTCAGAATCAAAATAATAACATACGGGCAGAAAGAGAGTCCATCTTGCCCTTACAACAGCTGACGTCATAATCCCCTAACTAGGTTACCCGTGCGCAAAGAGCAACTCATACTCTGCATTGTGCACGTCGGTGCGTGAATAAAACGTACGCACAAATAATATAACTATCTCAAGACTGGTGCGTACATTGGCAGGACCGAAGACTACCCCCTTAGGTAAAACGTACGCAACAGCTCCCTTATCACCGGCCCTTAAAAAAAATTAATTCTATTAATTTTTTTTAAAACTAAGTACCCAAGAGAGGTGAGTCAAAACTACATCGACGTCTATGTGCATAAATTATATTCATAAAGTTATACAATATTATGAAAAAGAATATGAAAATGGAAATCAATATAACTGAATGAAAGTATGCATTAAAGCACACATCCACAATCGACCTACTTTGGAACGATGTGGTAAACTACGAAGTAAAAGAAAGTTGAAAATGAAAACCAAAAAAATGATAAAAACATTCAACTAAATTTACAACTCAAACATGTGATTTCAAATGAAAATGAATAGCAACGATGATGATAATAAAGACAAGAGAATCAAAAAATGAAAATGAAAGATGCAAAATGCAGCAAAGCATAATTAAACACGTTAAGAAGCAACACCCGTAATGTTTCTAACATTATGACGGTGGACTAGTTATCTAAACGTGAGAGATAATGTATAATGAGAAGTAAATATAAGTATAAAAAGACAATTACAACTATTCAAGTTAATTAATGTGTACTCTACAAGTAATTAAGTGGCTTAATTGATTTCATCTAATTAAGATAGTTCTTAATTACAAACAAATAACTAATTACTAATTTATTTAAGTAATTGCAATTTTACTCAGTGTTACTGTTCCATTAACACTAGTTAGTAATCGACTAGAATATGTTCTTAATGTTCCATGCAAGATGCAAAGATATTCTTGAATACAGTATGTAGTGTAATATGTTCCATAGAATAATGAATGTCTATGTGTCACTATGAACAGTGTTTCCGTACTAATAAAATGTTACTACACACGAAGTTACGTTATAATCCAAAAGTAAGTATATCCAGGAATTTTTTTGCTGGTACGAATAATTCAGTTCCATACAGAGCACGTATAGAAGTTCAAAAATTGATAATGTACTCAGTTCCTCTTATTATATTTGATTGATTATCTATGAGGACGTTTCAACATCCGGAAGTGGTTTAGGTTCGACCAGTTCGCTTGGACATCTTGACAGACAGTCCGCAAACACATTTTTCACTCCAGGAATCGCTCGAATTTCATAGCTATATGGCTGAAGAGCAATAGCGTATCTGGTTGACTTTGATGATTTAACGTCCTTAGTGTTCAGTGCTGTGAGAGCCTTTTGGTCTGTCTCCGCTACAAAGTGGGAGCCCAGTAAGTAACGTTCCAATTTTGTGATTGACCAAACTAACGCGAGCAACTCCTTGTCCAGAACGGAGTATTTCATTTCGCTCGCCGTCAGTTTTCTCGAAACATACATGACTGGAAATAAGGTGCCCGTATATTCCTGCATCAAAACTGCAGCAATGGCGTAAGAAGATGCGTCACTACGAAGAATAAAAAATAAGATCTTTGTTAGGCAACGTCAAAAATGGCGCATTTGAAAAAAAAAATCTTTTTATATAATCTAACGCGATTTGGTGTTCGTTAGTCCACTGGATTATGTTAGCTGTCCCTTTTCTCAGTAAAGAAGAAAAAGGTGCAGTTAAAGTAGACAAATGAGGGATGAATTTAGAATAGAACTGTATTAGTCCTAAAAGAGACCTAACTTGTTTTTTTGTCTTAGGTGCTGAGATGTTTAAGATTTTCGAGACATTACTGTCTTCTGTATACATTAAACCCCGACCTATACGATGACCCAAAAAGGAGATGTCATGAAAACCGACAAATGCCTTAGAAGGTTTCGCTGTTAAGTTATAATCCCGTAGAGTAGAAAGTAAAGCTTTTAATCCCTGAATGTGTTCATCCCAAGAGTTACTGAAAAGACAGATGTCATCTATGTAAGTAATGACATCGGGACGATGAGACAGTACGCGGCGCATCATGCGTACAAAGGTAGCTGGCGCATTCATTAATCCGAATGGCATAAAATTCCATTGGAAAAGTCCCCGTGGCGTCGAGAAAGCGGTGAATGGCTTTGCTTTAGGTGTGAGTGGCACTTGCCAATAACCCTTTGAAAGGTCAAATTTCGAAAAAAATGTAGCATGGGATAATTTCTCCAATAAGTCATCTAAGAGAGGTAAAGGTTCCGCATCAAACTTTGTAACTTTGTTTAATTTCCTGTAATCTACGCAAAGACGAATATTGTTGTCTTTCTTTCTAATAATCACCATAGAAGAAGAGTATGGTGATGAAGATGGTTCAATTATATTTAATTGAAGCATCTCATCCAATTCCTTATCAACCTTATCACGAAAGTGTAAAGGGATAGGATATGGGCGTACTCGAATAGGCGTATCGTCAGTCAGAATAATGTCATGTTGGATGACTGACGTATGACTTGGGATGTCAGTGAGGACATCCTCATACGAGTGTAGAATATTAGAGACTTGCTGACGTTGATCAGCCGAAAGAGTAGATGAAATAGTAACATCATTCCAATTCTCAGTGGAATGAAGTGGCACAACTGGTATTGGCAGTTGTACATCATCGAAAGAAGATTCTTCTTCTTGGATGACTGACAAACTAGAATAGTGTTGAATAGGAGGTGTAGGATCGTCAGTTGCTTGGAATACTGACTGTAGATAATCAGGACGTGAGTAATACTCCTTCAACATGTTAATGTGGAAGGTTTTATGTTTACCATTTACATCAACGATGTAGTCAACATCGGATATTCTTGAGATGATCCTGAAAGGACCTCTCCAAGTAATTAATAGACGATTGTTATGAGCAGGGAGTAAGACAAAAGCTTCGTCACCAGGAATAAGCTGGCGAAGACGTCTATACTTGTTTGCAAATAGACGAGCTTTTTCTTTGGCTTGTTCGGATGATGCAGTAGCTAGTCTACAAGCATCTATGATTCTCTTTCTCAGAGAGATCACATACTCATAAGAGGATTGAGTTTCCTCTTCAATATTCTCTTCAACCAATAAGTCGTGGATTAACGACATCGGGCCACGTGGTTGCATGCCAAAAACAAGCTGGAACGGAGAAAACCCCGTGGCTTGATTTTGCACCTCGCGATACGCGAAGAGAGCGGCGGGTAGGACCCGATCCCAATCCTGAGGGTGATCTTGGGTCATCTTACCCAACAACTGCTTGAGTGTCCTATTTTGACGCTCAATTAACCCATTGGACATCGCATGGTAAATTGAACTAAGTGATCTGTCTATACCTAATGTCTTCATAACTTGAGACATGGATTCAGAAATGAACTGAACCCCATGATCCGATAAGATCTTCCGCGGAAAACCAATGCGTGAGAAGATCAACATTAACGCCTCTGCTACACTGGCAGATGAGGTGTTCTTCAGAGGGATGGCCTCAGGCCAACGAGTGCACATATCAATGCAAGTAAGAATATGCGTATGCCCTCTGGCAGATGGAAGCATCGGACCAATAATGTCGATAGCCATTTTTATCAAATGGTCTAATCGGGATGTCCGCAGCTTGAATAGGAGCCGCATGAAATGGGCCCCGTACTTTAACTTCCTGACATATCAAACATGAACGACAATAGAGAGTAATATCTCTATGAACGCCCGGCCAGTAGAATGCAGAAAGCACTCTGGATTTGGTACGTGAAAAACCCATATGGCCCGCGCATTGCGAGTCATGAGCATGTCGCAATATTCGCGATCTCATAGAAGACGGGACTAGAATCTGAGAACATAAGGATGAATCCTTTTCCCGTATCAATCTAACTAAAATCCCATTTTTAAGAATAAAGTCATGTCTAGATTTTGCAAGTTTGTTGCTTGTATTCTTTTTGTTCACATACTGAAAAAATTTTTTTAAATGAATCATCATTCTTTTGTAAAGTTGCAAACGACTCCCGTGAAATAGGAGCATCATCATCACAAGTGGTATGAACTGTAGGTTCATATGGTGTATCATGCGACATAATAGTAGCTTGAGCTCTAGTCACTACTGCATTTGCAGCCTGAAAATGTCGCTCTTCCCATGCAGCAATTTGCTGTGGTGTACACTCTGTTATACCATGTATACGACCCAATATGACATCACAAATTGGATTAGGAAGAAGACAGGCGTGGATCTTCCCTGAAAAAAATGGTGTATTTAAATTAATAATGGCTGTGGGAAACATTTCCACTGTGCCTCCAAAGGTAACGCATTTGACTGTGTGGCCCGTGGCATAACGAGGATCTATCAGCGAAGTCCGTACACCGACCGTGGTACAACCTGAATCAAATAAAAGAGAGCATGGAATATTATTGACAAGTCCTTTGTGAAACTTAAGAGATCCTTGTCCCTGATGTACAGAAGTTGCCGTGCAGACCGCAGGTAGGCTAGGCAAAATGTGTCCGCAGCGCAACGTCGTGATCGCCTTGGGCTGGAAAAGTGTTGAGCATTCTGCACAAGCTGTCACCTGATGACTATCAATAGAACAAGACATGGCATTATGAGCATCAGCACCTTTAACCTGTTCATTGTTAGCCTGAGTATCACTTAAAGCGACATTAGAATGTCTACGTGTCTGGCTCGACGATCTATCTCTTCGTCGCGATCTGTTCTGATTATTTGCATTAAAATTGCCCCAATTGTCATTCCTGCTCGCGTTAAAATTTTGATGAGTACGATAATTAGTATAATTACCATTATAATGTTGGTTAAATGTTTTATTCAACGAACCTTGTCTATTTTGTGGAACCTGAGATTTTGATCGCCAGTTTTGTTTATTATTATACCCTTGATTATGTTTGAAATTATTGTTACCAAAATCTCGCGATCTATGAGCTTGGTTCCAAGAAACATTGAATGGAGCAGATTGTTGGAATTGCTTCCCCTTATAAAAATTACCATTGTTGAAATTCTCATTATTTCCCTTATTAAAGTATCTGTCGTTACTCAATGAACGATTTCGTGAAAAATTATTTTGTTGTACGGCAAAAGCAACTGGCAATTCACTTTTAATCTGAGCATTACTTAGATCCATGGATGGGTGAGCAGTGCAGAAATTTTTAGAATGTTCTTCTAGATCTTTCATAGATAAAGGTTTCCGTTCGTGCAAAAATGCAAGAAATGCTGGATTTACTGACGATAGCACCTTATCGCGCAGTAGTAAATCGAAAAGACCTTCATACGACTTTTCTATCTTGGATAATTCGATCCATCTTTCTAGTGTTAGCCGTATTTGGGAAAGAAAATCACAAAAGTTCTTCCCTGATTGCGGTAGCAAAGTCCGAAAACGTAATCGGTATTCATTTTCTGTCATTTGGAATTTTCGGAGAAGTGAAGCTCGAAGAGCGTCATAATTATTCTTATCATTAATACTGGTGGTATGATAAACCGCCAAAGCATCTCCCGTAAGCAATCTGGATAAATATGTAGAATATAGTGATTTATCCACATTGTAAGACCTACAGGTGGCCTCAAACCTATCCAAAAAAAATATCACGTCGTCAGACGGGGGGTTAAATTTAGGTAATTTTAGGTGAATTTCCTTAAAATTATCATGCCTGGATGAAGCTTGGCCTTCGAAAGTTCTCTGCGAATTAGCTTCTTGAGTTAACCTAATTCTATCATATTCCAATTCGGCAAGTTTCAAATCATGCTGACGTTTCTTATCATTCTCTTCTGTCTCAAGCTGAAGTCTTTTTGTATTTTGTTCAGCTATTAATCTTCTTTCTTCCATTTCCTTTTGTTTAACTTCCATTTCCTTTTGTTTAACTTCCATTTCCTTTTGTTTAACTTCCATTTCAATCTTAAGTTTATCTGCAGCCTCCAATCTTTTCTGTTCTGCCTCATGCAGAAATCGTTTCTCTTCTAATTCAGCCTCAATCCGTTTTTGATCTGCCTCAAATTGAAGTTTTTCTAGTCTTAAAGTTTCTAACTTTCTCTGTTCAGCTTCTATTTCTTGAGCTTTCCTATATTCCGACATAGCGAATTGTCGTACCTCTTCAGGAGGTATCTGAAGAGCTTTTGCTTGCTTAATGAAATAATCTAGTGAATACATTATGCTTTATAAGTAGTCACTATACTCTTAATTTCTAAATATGATAATTAATTAATGTAAATTAATTAACCTTGTTAATGCACCGAGTGGTCTTCGTTCCTGTCCTAGAACGGTATATCATACTCATATAATTGTCAAATATATTAATAATCAATAAATTAATTTATGTAATGACATGTTATGAACAGACAAAAGCCATAGACAATAGCAACAACAATGACAAGACGAGATACTCAAAGACAGTAGAAAACAGTCGCAGAAATCCAATAAAAAATAAAAATGTGAAACTAAAAATAGAATGTCGTAAAGAGTTACGATGATAACTGCGATCAAATACTAAACAATACAATTGACAAGACAGTGTAAAAAACATATGTTTTGTAAAGAACTGAACGATAGTCAGGTGAGGATGACGTAATATACAAACAAAATACATTATAAAACTAAGGTACGAGTAAAAATAACTGTGAAAACAACAATTAAAAACTTGACTGAACAGCTAAACAAATACTATCATAAGAAGCAAGTAGCGATCGGAACTACAGCAAGGTTTCTAGCCTTGAACCGGAATTATCGCTCAATTGAAACTTATAAATCAAACCCTATAGAACATCTGACAAAGAGCCCGAATCGGCTTCGAGATGAACCTCGTTTGTCAGATCGACCTCCCTACCACCCACGACGGATATACAACATAGAACATGCAACATGAAAAGTATATTGGTGGACATAGAAGAGAATAGGCACAGCCAAACACAATACAGTAATAAACGAGACTCCGTTTATACTTATCTCGGCTGATCAAACAAAAAATATGCCTCGTCTCCGTAAATGTACGTTTGAGAATCGAAATACTTCGGCCTGAGTATTGGAGTATAGCTCGCACGTAAATAAGGACCAAAAGGATGATGTCCAACGTAGGTAGTCACTGGAGAACTTGGTGTTGAGGTTCATTGCTGACCTTGACCTTCTGATAACCGTCGTGTAGATTCCATGATGAAGACACGGGTCTTTCTGTCTAACGATTTTTGGAAAGATATTGAGTAAGTTCCCTTCTTTGAAACTTGTCCAAAACACACTTGGCCGCCATTTACTGTTGGGTTCTTTTGTGATTGTAGTTGATAGTAACGATATGCTAGTGGTAGATGTATCAATGACTAGCTTAGACACGCGAATGGTTTCAATGAAAAGTTGTCAAAAGGTTATTCAATCAAATTCCAACGAGTGGTAGGCAATTGGCCAATTCATGACTAGAATCAACTCGTTGTTAAAAGTTATTCAGGTTTATTGACGAATGACAAACGGCAATCAACGACACGATCAAGACAAACGATGAGAGCATCATAATTATAGTTACTGTTGATAATAAAACATTCCTGTAGATTTCTTTATCAATCAAGTCCTTTTCTATCTAAGTGACTAGGATTTCCTAACAGTTGTCATTTGAAATACATTACGGTCATGTCCGTTAACCTTGTTCCAAGGACGTCTGTAACAGTAAACGGATTCATGCTCATGGATGACGCTTCCATATAATACTTGTTTAAATCCCATACTTTCTCCTTACAATAATCTATACAGTTTGATATAATCCATAAAAGTTCTACACGAAAATACAATCAGGTTAGCGACTTCAGTTGACTAACCTCTCCTACAAAATATGCCACGACCTTGGCATAGGCATTACAAAATATCCGATATTCAAGATATGATCAAATAGTTATCCTTTACTCGTAGGACTTCCCACTACGAAATATTCACAGTGAAGTAAAGATCTCAACAGTTCCATTCTAGGAATCCAATAACATATGGATTCCCGCTAGAATCCAGTGATGATCATCTGTTCCACTTTATTCATAGACGTATTAATATACATGAAGGTTCAAACGAAACTTACGTATTGAACTGCATGTTGGCTTCATCCTGAAGACCCAACCAAAATCATTCATAACATTTTTTCCATCGAATTGTTCAGAATCAAAATAATAACATACGGGCAGAAAGAGAGTCCATCTTGCCCTTACAACAGCTGACGTCATAATCCCCTAACTAGGTTACCCGTGCGCAAAGAGCAACTCACACTCTGCATTGTGCACGTCGGTGCGTGAATAAAACGTACGCACAAATAATATAACTATCTCAAGACTGATGCGTACATTGGCAGGACCGAAGACTACCCCCTTAGGTAAAACGTACGCAACACCCTTACCAAAAAATACTGTCCCTTGGCAAAGAAATTTCGCCCCTTTGTTAAAAAAAATACTTCCCCTTCCCAAAAAATACTGCCCCTTGTCAAAAAAAATTTCGCCCTCTTGGTAATCAAACTTCTTCCTATTGTCAAAAAAATTTCACCCCTTGGTAATTAAATGGCTCCCCCTTGTCAAAAAAAAAAAAAAAATACTTCCCCTTGGTAAATACTTACAGTTCCGGTCTTCAACCCGCTCCCCAACGGTTTAAGCACTTCATCACTTCTTGTCGTGTAATAAATTATTCTATCCAGAGACTGGCCTTTCTCTTACACAATCACTTTGTGATAAAACTATTTCTTACCCCTTACTTTCACATTGTCATCACTATCATCTCGGCTCAGACAGCACTATAAACATCTATTACCTACCTGATAAAGGGCGTTGCTATACAACTGGTAGATAACGTTTGTCGTAGCTTTTATCAGGTAGGTAATAGATGTTTATAGTGCTGTCTGAACCGAGATGATAGTGATGACAATGTGAAAGTAAGGGGTAAGAAATAGTTTTATCACAAGGTGATCGTGTAAGAGAAAGGCCAGTCTCTGGATAGAATAATTTATCACACGACAAGAAGTGATGAAGTGCTTAAACCGTTAGGGAGCGGGTTGAAGACCGGAACTGTAAGTATTTACCAAGGGGAAGTATTTTTTTTTTTTTTGACAAGGGGGAGCCATTTAATTACCAAGGGGTGAAATTTTTTTGACAATAGGAAGAAGTTTGATTACCAAGAGGGCGAAATTTTTTTTTGACAAGGGGCAGTATTTTTTGGGAAGGGGAAGTATTTTTTTAACAAAGGGGCGAAATTTCTTTGCCAAGGGGCAGTATTTTTTGGTAAGGGGCAGTATTTTTTTTGACAAGGGGGAGAAATTTTTTAACAAAGGGAAGAAATTTCTTTACCAAGGGGGAGAAATTTGATTGATAAGGGGGATATATTTTTTTGACACATTGCAGTATTTTTTTGACAAGTGGGGAGAAATTTTTTAAAGAAGTATTTGCCGGTTGATCTATTTACCTATAGGTTGGCCCCTTTGGGGAGGCCTGGGAGAAAATTTTGGGATCGTCTTTGGTGTTTGGAAGAAAACCTTTCACTAAAGTTTGAAAATTGCAGGACAATACAACTAAGCAAGAAAGAAATCTCACTACCTTCCATCTACAGTGTCTGCGGCACCTCTTCGGTATTTCGTCGAAAGATAAACCACCAAGTGTTGAGGTGTTGTCACGTGTTGGATTTCAAAGTCTGTATAACCGGGTGAGACAGGGAAGTCTACGATGTGTTGAACATATCCACCACATGCGAGATGGATTTACATAACATTAACTGAACATTGGGGTAAGTAGATTTTATTACTCATGATATAATATAAATAATAAAGAAAACTACCACGTGACCCAGTGCATGTGTTAATATGTAGTTACATTCACCCAACAATGGAATTCCCTATCATATTATCACTAGCTACACACACAACACAACACAAAAACATCCGCATCATACCAACCCTTACTCACCTGCCTCTATAATAGGTATTAGTTTTAAAAAATATATTTCCCTCTTTATTCTATAGCTGGTAGGAAAACAATGGGAATTCACTCAAGAGTGTTTATAAAAAAGTCCTTTTTCTCAAGTCAATAGTAACATAGTTGCCTGAAGGTTTTGGAACAATCAATTTGTTATATTCATGTAAACGATTAAAAAAAAATCGCAATTCCTTCCAATAAAAATGATAAAAGTTACTTCTAAACCAGTTTGATGTTTGTAACCAGACTATGATACATCTACATAGATAACAAAGTTCTGGTGAGATCACTTTTTTACGTAGTGTACCCAGACCTACACTTTCATGAAACACACAAAAAGCCCGTGTTATTGCTTACGAACACACAATATTTTAGAAAATAAACGCCTTAACAAAACTATGTAAAACCTTACAGATAACCCATAGTGACAGACTCTCGCAAATCAAGAAAGCTAACACTGAATATTTGTTCAACAGCACGTTGGGTATCGATTAGGCTTCTGAGTAATCAACCAGCTGTTACCACGAATCGTGTCTCAAACCGGTTCACAACCTAGATTAAAGCCGCTCGTACACAATCGATTAGCTTTTTCAATTAAGCAAGTTGTTGTTAGCGAGCAAACAAGGCCTTCTACGTATCAAGCGACCTATAAGGTGCTTTAGATTAGTGTTTTAGCTTGATATTTTGTCTTCTTTTAAAAGAATTATATATTTATTACACTTAAAGAATCTTTGTTATCTATGCTGCCTAAAATATGGTATGTATAAATATCGTGTGAATACATATTAATATCTGTCTAAACACCCGCCTGCTACAACCCAACACACACACACATACACACACCCACACACCCACACACACACACACAAACACACACGCACACCCATACCCACACATACCCACACACAGACACATAACCACGCACGCGAGTGCCCACAGACACACACTAAATATATGTATATATATAACTATATAGTCTAACTAAATATATGTATAATATTTATTTGTATAAACATCAATACACAACAATCTACACATCCCCCCATTATTGAGCTTATATATTACTATATAAAAAGTCATGCGTCGGCTGCAAAAATCCCCCCTAACCTACACCCCACTTTACATCGTCACCTGCGCCTTGATTTTGTTGAAGCACTATGTTCCACGGGGAGCTAAAGGGTATTGATGGCGATACGATGAAAAACACTAATTATCAAAAATATACTTCTGGATACTCAAACGTGTGGTTCAGATAACATTTAAAGCGACAAATTCATAAACTGACGACTTGTTGAATGAAATGAAGCAATGTGGGTCACATGTTAGCGCGTAAAATGCTAAGTGTTATAGATACTCTTAATTATTGTGAATTTACAAAGATAAGTATGCAGGGTTTTTTGTTTCAACAGCGATGTTGTAAAACGGGGGTCGCTATTTTTGTTAATTAGCTTGATCCCGCTGTACTGATGCGATGTGTATTATCTGCGAGTGTGTTTTCATTACAAATCAATAACTAAAACTAAAAATTGAGTAAAAAGATTATTTAGACTCCAGTTTGCAATAGAAAGTACGGCAGACATCTGAAAGTACGATGAAAACAACTGCAAATATGCTCAAGACATAAGTGCGTTCGAGACATCAGAAAGGGCACTGAAGACAAATTAAGGTACGTAAGCGACAACTGAAAGTACGATGAAGCCAATTAAAAGTACAAGGAAGACAACTGAAATTACAATGAAAACAATTAAAAGTACATTTACGACAACTGAAAGTACGTTGAAGACAACTGAAAATACTCCAGAAAAAAAAACACTGACCGCAAATGAAAGCACTCCGAATACATCATAAAGTACGTTAAAGATAAGAACCTTTGAGATTAAAACCAGATATCTAACTTTCCTTGGATAAGCTGTATCACAGTGAAAACTAGACGAGAGAGTAATAACAAGTTGAACTAATGGATAGGGAGATACAAAATCCTCCATCTACAAATACGAACAACACGCAACGCCCTGTCTTACTTTTACATCAAGAGACAGCTCCATCCGACAACGTCACCACATCACCCCTCAACATCTAAACTCTCTGTATACAGCTACCTACAGACACACACACAGATACCTACAGGTATATCCACCAACACATAAACTACCTGGCCGACAAGCTCTTCCACTCTGTACAACAACCAAGAAACCATACAACACACAATACAACACACCTCTCGCGATTAATTACGCGCTTAGTCAGACCCTGGCTAACCCACCCCAAGCCTGTTTTTTTTTCCTTCATAGACAATGGCGTGATAACGACAGACACTCATCTTGTTGAAGATGGTTACACGAAAAAGACGTGACAGACTCGCCAAGTAATCCGAACCGCCTGTGTTCTGAGGGCTCCTAGTGGTATACGAAAAAGAAGTGCGGTTATACGTCACCCATAGATCAACTAACTTTGTCAATAAATATATAAAATGTATCTAGTGTTTTCTCTTTTATATTTCTATATATGTATAACTAAATAGCGTCTAACTGTTGTAATATTGTCTACCTATCTGTAATATGTACGTATAACTGTTTGTAAAATAATCATCACACAACACGCCCGCCATTAATGAACTTATATATTACTATATACCAAGACCTCTCCTCCTCCACGTTCCCCCAACACATTTTCGTTATATAAAAGTCACGCGGTTGTAGACTGTATAAACAAACACACCAACACACATAACAAAACATATCCACAACACACAAAAATCCGCCCTAACCTAACCCCACCTGCTACATTACAACCGTACCTCGTCACCGACGTCTCTTCACTCCCACCTCTCAATGCTGGTCCACTCGCCTGCTACACCCCAAAAATGTACACAGATGCATCCTGACAACGTCACCACATCTCCCCTCAACATCTAAAATATCTCTCTTCCACCTCCATAACCATACCACATCACACAAAAATATCACCCCTAACTTAACCCCACCTGTTACATTACACCCATGCCTCGTCACCCCCACCACAAAAACCTTCACTCGACCACAACACCCTATTAGCGAACTAATATAGTGCTATATAAAAGTCACGCGCCACCACAAACCGCCACCACATTTCCCTTATATAAAAAGTCACCCCGCCATCTTACCCCTGCATCACTCCTGCAGAATTAATATATGTCTATAAATAACGTCTTCTTGTTATCTAAACATATCTCTATATAAAAAGTCATGCGCCTCCTCCTCTCCTACTCCTCAATTCCATATATAAAAAGTCACCCCGCCATCTTGCCCCTGCACATTTGCCCTATATAAAAAGTCATCCCGCCCTTTTGCGCCTGCAGCGCGCCTGCACATTTTCCTTATATAAAAAGTCATCCCACCATCTTGCCCCTGCAGCGCGCCGCCATTTTTCTCCTTATATAAAAAGTCATCCCGCCATCTTGCCCCTGCATCACTCCTGCAGAATTAATATATGTCTATAAATAACGTCTTCTTGTTATCTAAACATATCTCTATATAAAAAGTCATGGGCCTCCTCCTATCCTCCTCCTCAATTCCTTATATAAAAAATCACCCCGCCATCTTCCTATACCCGTCTTCTTGTTATCTCAAGTCTCCCATCTTACCCCTGCACATTTTCCATATATAAAAAGTCATCCTGCCATCTTGCGCCACCACCTCCACACTGCGTATTTCCTTATATAAAAAGTCATGTACCAACACCGGCTGCTCCACCTGCGCAATGAGTATTTTCTTATATAAAAAGTCACGCAGCCTGATGCTCCACGTGCGCAATGAGTATTTCCTTATATAAAAAGTCATGTACCAATGCCTGCTGCTCCACCTGCACACTGAGTATTTCCTTATATAAAAAGTCATGTACCAACGCCTGATGCTCCACCTGCGTAATGAGTATTTCCTTATATAAAAAGTCATCACCCTCCGCCTGATGCTCCACCTGCACATTTTCCTTATATAAAATGTCATCACCCTCCGCCTGATACTCCACCTGCACATTTTCCTTATATAAAAAGTCATCACCCTCCGCCTGATGCTCCACCTGCACACTGAGTATTTCCTTATATAAAAAGTCATCACCCTCCGCCTGATGCTCCACCTGCACACTGAGTATTTTCTTATATAAAAAGTCATCACCCTCCGCCTGATGCTCCACCTGCACACTGAGTATTTCCTTATATAAAAAGTCATGCACCCTCCGCCTGACGCTCCACCTGCACACTGAGTATTTCCTTATATAAAAAGTCATCACCCTCCACCTGATGCTCCACCTGCACACTGAGTATTTCCTTATATAAAAAGTCATGTACCAACACCTGATGCTCCACCTGTGCAATGAGTATTTCCTTATATAAAAAGTCATCACCATCCGCCTGATGCTCCACCTGCACACTGAGTATTTCCTTATATAACAAGCCGCCATCTTCCTATACCCCTCTTCTTGTTATCTCAAGTCCGCCATCTTGCTCCTCCATAACTCCTCCATCGGCGCCTCCATAGCTCCTCCATCGGCTCCTCCAGAATAATACCTAAGTCCCACATTCCCTACTACTACTGACATTGCACTCCTAGCATATTCACATCAACACATCCAGGAAAAAACGGATAGACTGAATAAGTATAGACAGCAGCTGGGCTTGAACATCAATCTAAAGAAGACAGAGGTCTTGACGCTCAATGTGAGCAACCCTGAGGCCATATCAGTAAGGAATCAGCAACTGGAACAGACAGACACCTTCACATACCTAGGATGCATAGTAACACCAGACGGCGAAGCAAGCTAAGACATCAACAACAGAATGAACAAAGCAAGAACAGCCTTTTTTTAGTCTAAACAACATCTGGAAGTCCTCTCAGTACAGCACAAGCACAAAATTAAGATTATATCAGAGCTGTGTGCTTTCTGTGCTTCTCTGTGGTGCGGAATGCTGGAGAGTTACAGAGAAGGAAATGTCGAAATTGTCCTCTTTTCACACAATATGCCTAAGAAAAATTCTCCTAATCTTTTGGCCGAATACCATCACCAACCAAGATCTGCTTACTCGGAGCAAGCAAGTGGACATGCACACCATCATAGCTGGCAGACGCTGGAGCTGGGTTGGCCATGTTCTCAGAAGAGACCCCGATGCCATCACAAGAAAAGCTATGCTATGGACCCCTGAAGGAAAAAGAGGCAGACCAAAAACAACTTGGCGGAGGACTGTGGAGGCTGAGATGCAAAGAATGAACCAGAGTTGGGGCACTGTACGAAGGATGGCCACCGACCGAGCAAAGTGGAATCAATTTGTTCGTGCCCTACAAGACGCCACTAGGCGTGATGGCCACTGACTGCTTTGACGGTCGGCGGCTAAGGATCAAAAAGAAACCTTATGATGTAAAACAAATTGGTAATGAAACCACCAGTGCTAAAGTATATAAGTGTTTTAGAGCAGGTACCTGCAAGGGGGACAACTGCAGTAGCGGTTACATGCTCCATGGGCAGAAAAAAGGGAGAGAATAATGATAATACAAGTGTTTTTGTCATTCTGTAGTCATAATTTTAGAACTACAAAGAAAAATTAGAATTTTTGTAACCCAACGGTCATAAGATAGATTAACATATCATACATTTTAAATAACCTGAACTTCTCGATTCAATGCTACGCCTCTGTACTCAGCTCATCAACTATTTCACTCAACTTCTTTCTCTGTGCACAGGCGAAAACAGAAAGCCCTCGGCGATCTATCACCTTTAGCGATGACCAACAGTGTTGCCAACTCAACAATTTTGTCTTCAGATCTGACTATTTCCTGAACCTTTATGAGGTTGTTACGTACATTTATTACCTAAGGGGGTAGTCTTCGGTCCTGCCAAATGTACGCACCAGTCTCAACATAGTTATATTATTTGTGCGGTCGAATGATTCGCGCACTGACGTGCACAAAGCAGGGTGAGTTGCTTTGGGACGCACGGGTAACCTAGTTTGGGGATTATGACGTCATGTTTTGTATGGGGCAGTACGGACCATTGTGATGTCCGTGGAATATTTCTTGTGTTGTGGCAAGTATGGTGGAAGCCATCCTTATTGCGATATTGGTCTTCAGGTCGAAGCCAATATGGAAAGTATTATGTAAGTTGTCGCCCCTCATATTTGTATGATTAGTGAGTGAAACGTGTAGTTTAAGGCTGCTCCTTGTATCAGTCTAGCGGGGATCCATCTTGTAATGTTATCCCTAGAATGGACCTACGGAGTTGATAGCCTCTGAGATCGATCGTAGAAGGAGGATTCCTACGAGGGAAAGAAGTTAATTTGATTGCAGTATTCATATGTGTAAACGCCTTTATTGTAATGCCAAAGTCGTGGCATGATTTTTGAGAGGTTAGTTAAAACCTAAAGATACTAACTCAGATACCTCTTCATATATGTACCAGTGAATATATATTGAGTATACGTTATATGGAACTATGTCTTGGATAGAAACAGTCTCTTATTGGACGAATGCGGGAGTTCGTGGTATGGGAGTACATGCTTAGTTGGATGACCTCAAGCAAGGTCAACGGACATTTTATCTAGCTTGAACATTACTGGATTCGTATTAATTGAATGTAAGGAACATGTTTGAAAGGATCCCACCACAGTACCAAACCATCATCATTCACCAGAGTATTCTTGTCATGCATTTATGTGATTGTCCTAGTCAAGAACAGTGTATCGTAGCGTTGAACTTATGTCGTCAATAAACAATGTTAACTGTTCTACCAGCCTTCACAGTTTACTTCACTTCACGGCAGGCTTTGATTAACATGCCTGAAGTTTACATCGTTGTGTGTTGAACTTATTTGACAGTTGTGTGGATTCGCGTTTTATTATCAGCACGATAGAAAACCATCTATGGAAACTCAGAAGAAAAAGCTCTATCAGTAAATGGCGGCCGGTGTGGCTTGAATTGCTCAAGATTCAAAACTGGAATTACCTCACAAGTTCCACACTAGTTGAAAGTACGTGGATTCTCTAACAACTCATATCCTTTATAACGGCTACCTCAAGGTCAAGGTACATTGAACCTCAATCTCAAGTTCTACATCAGTGTATGACTACGTGGGACCTCAGCTGTTAGTCCTCATCTGGCAGAACTCAAGTATTCGAAACAGAGTATTTCGTTGTCTCAAGCGTACATCCACGGAGACGATGCACATTGATTTTTTTACCTGCACGCGAGATGAGTATAACGTGTTTTCGTTGTACACTTTATTACGTTTAGCTGTGCCTCATGTAGTTATGTCCACATTTATATTTTTCATGTTACATGTTATATGTGTTGTATTCTTCGTGGGAGGTAGGGAGGTTGATCTGACGAACGAGATCCATCTCGAAGCCAATTCGGGCTCTTCGTCAGACGTTCTGTAGGGCTCATTTTGTAAGTTTCAATTGAGCGATAATTCCGGTACAAGGCTAGAAACCTTGCCGAAGTTCCGATCGCTAATTGTTCCTTATGATAGTAGTTGTTTAGCTGTTCCGTCAAGTTTCTCTCTTTCTATTGTTGTTTTCGTAGCTATTTTTACTTGTACCTTAGTTTCATGATGTATTTTGTATGTGATTATTGTCCGTCTAACCTGACTATCATTCAGTTTTTTACAAAGCATATGTTTTTACACTGTGTTGTCAATTGTCTTGTGCATTATTGGATCGTAGATGTCATCGTAATTTTTTACGACATTCTATTTTAGTTCCACATTTTTATTTTATTTGATTTCTACGACTGTAGTCATTTGTCTTGATTATCGTGTCGTGTCAGTATTGTGCTTTTGTCTGTCACGTTATTGCTTTCACACCATTTCATGTTATAAATTACATTATTGATTATTAATATTATTGCCTATTATATAACTTGATTTTACCGTTCTAGGACAGGAACGAAGACCACTAGTTGTAGTAACACTTTTAAGTAGTATTATTACATAATAATATTGAATAATGTCTACCTGGGAATATTTTATGTCCCAAGCTAAATCCCTTGGTATGACTCCTGATGAGGCAACAGCTTTTGCAGTTGTTGAACATGCCACGGCTCAGAGGTTTATGGTATCTCATGTACAGTATCTCATTAATCTAGGGAAATCCCGTGGTTTGTATAAAGAGAAGCTCAGAGAATTCGTAGAAGAAGAAAAAATTAAGAACCTACTCCAGGAAAAGGGTGTTGGCTACCCAACAGCTGTCTCTGTCACACACTCACTAGTCAACGGGTTCAAGCGCATGTTGGCTATTGCTGTTGAGACAGACTACACATTTAATGAAGCAGAAAGGATCAAGGATTTATTAAAGGAACAAAACATGAAAGTTTTGGATAAGAAGATAGCAGATCTTACCTTGGCAAATCAAGAACTTAGGAATCTTCTATGTCAACAGGAGAAAGTGTCTCAGGAAAAACAGATAAATATTGAAAAATTACTCATGGAGAAAAATGAGTTAGAGAATGAAGTACGCTCAGTAAAAATATTACTTGACAAGGAGAAGAAGGTCATTGAAGAATTTGATAAGTTAAATATGACTATGAAGACAGACTGTCATGCTCATTTGGCTCAGATTCAAGAACTTACATCTGAGATTCCTCTTTTGAAATTAAGGGTTGAGGAACTTACGAATAGCCATCAAAATGCCATTGAGGCAATTGAAAAAGAAAAGGCCATTAATAAAGAACATGTCAGGAAACACACTATCGATGTTGAACATCTAACTCAAACTGCTGCTGCAGAACTCGAAGTTAAAGATTTAAATATTATGAATGGGATTGCTAGAGAGCTAGAACTATTCAAAAGGAATTATGAGAAGTGGAAGTCAGATTATGTAGAGTTGAAAATAGAAGCTGAAAAACAGAAAAAATTGATAATGAATCTTAGAGATAGAATAGTCAGAAAGGGAAATAATAAGAATTGCCATTCTTTTAAAGGGAAACAATTTTATCAAACTTCTCTGTATAATGTATCTTCTAGCCAATCTCACAGATCACGAGATTTTCATCAGAATAATTTTGGAAATAATCAAAGCAATAATTATTATCATAATGGGAAATTTAAATCACAATCTTTCAAAAACAGACAAGGTTATCAAAATAGACAGTATGGTCAATGGCACAATGGTAATGGTCATACTAACCGTGATTTTAACGTAAACAAAAATGCAAATACTAGCAATTTTGGGGATAATAACCAAAATCGATCGCTACGAAGATATATATCTTCGAACCAGCCACGACAACACTCTAATGTTGCTTTGAGTGATACACATTCAAACAAGGAACAGGATAATAATGTTAATGCACATAGTGCTATGTCATGTTCTCTGGATTTCGAACAGGTCAAGTCTTGTGATGAGAGTAATACCCCATTCCAGCCCAAGGCGATCACAACGCTGCGATGCGGGCAAATTATACCAAACCTACCAGCGGCTTGTACGGCCACGTCAGCTACTGACTATGGAACAGGAAGCCTTAAATTAAATAAGGGTTTTATAAAAGGCATTCCATGCTCTCTTTTATTTGATTCAGGCTGCAGTGCTGTGGGAGTGCGGAACTCTTTGGTCGACCCCGCCTGTGCAACTGGAGAGACCATCCAATGTGTTACATTTAGTGGGACAGTGGAAACATTTCCCACGGCTGTTATTGAGTTAAATACACCATTTTTTTCAGGAAAGATCCACGCCTGTCTTCTTCCGAATCCAATTTCTGATGTCATCCTGGGTCGCATACATGATATAAAGGAATGTACCCCACAGCAAATTGCTGAATGGGAAAAGCAGCATATACAGGATGCCTATGCATTTAAGTCTATACCTAGAGTTGTGTCACATGCACATGCTATTAACATGTTGGGTAATGCTAATGTATCGGAATCTAGTAGTGAAAATGATTCCATGGTTCATTACGCCACTGTGGCTAATGCATTACAACCTTTACGACATGCTTCCATTCTTAAGAATGATATTAAGGTTTCAACGCAACCTGTGAAGACTAGTAAGTCATTCCGGGGGACATATACCCTCCCTCGACCTGATCAGCAGGCAACTGATCGTAAAAAAAAGGTTACGTTTGAAAAAAAGGGAAAGGATGTTCCTAATAAAAATAAGAGTTGTAACTCTTATGGGAAAATTAATACCAATAAGGTTGCCAGTAAGATTTTAACTTTGCCCAGCAAGCAGGTGTCTACGACATGCCGTACACCTACACCTTTGTCTGGCATAAGTCATAATAATCAAGTACAAAAGTATGGTACATTTCAGAATAATCCTAAAGGTATAAATAATAAATATTATAATGTACCTAAGAGGACTAATGTTACCCATCAACCTTGTTCACATTCTTGTGACTACGGTACCACTTATATTGGTAGAGGTGCATCTTCTCGCACCATCCTTGTGCAAAATCTGCCACAGCGAACTAGTTGGCAAGCACTAGGAGATTTTCTCAACCACACGGCAGACGTTAGGTTCGTGCGTCTGTTACCTCATACCAATAACAGGTATGGTGACGCCGTGGTTACTTTTAGGACCAATCGAGATGCTCGGATGGCTATCGAGCGGGACAATGGTGTGTATTTCCACCACCATTCTCTCCGATTACAATTGGTTCCTGATTCTGCGTCACGCGGATAGTAACCTACTATATTGGATTTTGATTTCACATTCTTTGATGACTCAGCCTATGCAGTCATCATCTCTTTCTTGTAATAGTTATTTGTTCTTTTTCTAGTTCTCATGAACTTTTCCAATGGAATTTTATGCCATTCGGATTAATGAATGCGCCAGCTACCTTTGTACGCATGATGCGCCGCATATTGTCTCATCGTCCCGATGTCATTACTTATATAGATGACATCTGTCTTTTCAGTGACTCTTGGGATGAACATATTCCTGGATTAAAAGCTTTACTTTCTACCTTACGGGATTATAACTTAACAGCGAAACCTTCAAAGGCTTTTGTCGGTTTTCATGACATCTCATTTCTGGGTCACCGCATAGGTCATGGTTTTATGTATACAGAAGACAGTAACGTCTCTAAAATTTTAAACATCTCAGCACCTAAGACAAAAAAAAACAAGTTAGGTCTATTTTAGGACTAATACAGTTCTATTCAAAATTCATCCCTCATTTGTCTACTATAACTGCACCTTTTTCGTCTCTACTGAAAAAAGGCACATCTAATGTAATAAAGTGGTCGCAGGATCACCAAACGGCGTTAGACTATATAAAACGATTTTTTTCAAAAGAACCTTTTTTGAGGTTGCCTAACAAAAATCTCACTTTCATCCTTCGCAGTGATGCATCTTCTTACGCTATTGCTGCAGTTTTGATGCAGGAATATAACGGCACCTTATTTCCGGTGATGTACGTGTCCAGAAAACTTACGGAGAGCGAACTCAAATACTCCGTTCTAGATAAAGAGCTCCTCGCATTAGTGTGGGCAATCACAAAACTGGAACGTTACCTCCTCGGCTCACACTTTGTGGTGGAATCTGACCAAAAAAGCTCTTACCGCACTGAACACGAAGAACGTTAAATCATCGAAGTCAGCGCGTTACGCTATAGCGCTTCAACCATTCAATTTTGAAATACGAGCTATTCCTGGAGTGAAGAATGTGTTCGCAGACTGTTTGTCGAGATGCCCAAGCGAACTTGTCGAAACTAAACCACTTCCAGATGTTGAAACATCCTCACCGATAACATGAATAACTTTGTACATTTTCATTGATTGTACATCTATAAAGACTGATTATATAACTGAAGTATTCGTATAAATATATCTTTCAGGATATACTTACTTATAGATTATAACATTACTTCTTGTGTAGTAACGTTTTATTAAAACGGGAACAGTGGTATTAGAGTAACATTTTATTAGTACGGCAACATTGGTACTACAGTAACTTTTTATTAGTATAGAAACATTGTTAAGAGCGACAAATATACATTTGTTATTCCTATGGAACATATTACACGACATATTGTGTTCGAGAATATATTTATACGTGTATGGAACATTGAGAACATCGTCTCGTCGATTACTAACTAGTTGTAACTGAACATTGACAATGAGTGATATTGGAATTACTTAGAATATATTAGTAACTGGTTATTTGTTAGTAATTAAGAAATATATAAATTAGAATAATTCAATTTAATCTATTTAATTAATTATGGATCACACACATACTAACTTTCTTAGTTGTCACGTAATACCTGCATTCACGGGTCTTAGTTATGATATCTCACTGTTAGATCACTAGTCAACCGTACTAGTGTTAGAAAACATTAAGTGTGTTGATTCTTAAAGTGTTTAATTTTGCATTGCTTCATTTTTGCACATTGTATTTTCAATTTTTCTGTTTTATTGATTCTCTTGTCATTGATTATCATCAGTGTTGCTGTTCATTTTCATTTTTGAAATCATATGTTTCAAAATTTTTTTTTTTTTTAGAAAACTTAGTTGAATTTTATTATCATCTTTTTTTTTAAATGGTTTTTTTCATTTTCATTTGCAACTTCTTTTACTTCGAATATTACCACATCGTTCCAAAGTAGGTCGATGGTGGATGTGTGCTTTAATGCATACTATCATTTAGTTATATTGTTTTCGTTTAATATTCTTTTCTTAATATGATATAACTTTATGCATTTCATATATCTTGTTGTAGTTTTGACTCACCTCTCCCGGGTACTAAGTTCAAAAAAATTAATAGAATTAATTTTTTTAAGGGGAGGTAATAAGGGAGCTGTTACGTACATTTATTACCTAAGGGGGTAGTCTTCGGTCCTGCCAAATGTACGCACCAGTCTCAACATAGTTATATTATTTGTGCGGTCGAATGATTCGCGCACTGACGTGCACAAAGCAGGGTGAGTTGCTTTGGGACGCACGGGTAACCTAGTTTGGGGATTATGACGTCATGTTTTGTATGGGGCAGTACGGACCATTGTGATGTCCGTGGAATATTTCTTGTGTTGTGGCAAGTATGGTGTAAGCCATCCTTATTGCGATATTGGTCTTCAGGTCGAAGCCAATATGGAAAGTATTATGTAAGTTGTCGCCCCTCATATTTGTATGATTAGTGAGTGAAACGTGTAGTTTAAGGCTGCTCCTTGTATCAGTCTAGCGGGGATCCATCTTGTAATGTTATCCCTAGAATGGACCTACGGAGTTGATAGCCTCTGAGATCGATCGTAGAAGGAGGATTCCTACGAGGGAAAGAAGTTAATTTGATTACAGTATTCATATGTGTAAACGCCTTTATTGTAATGCCAAAGTCGTGGCATGATTTTTGAGAGGTTAGTTAAAACCTAAAGATACTAACTCAGATACCTCTTCATATATGTACCAGTGAATATATATTGAGTATACGTTATATGGAACTATGTCTTGGATAGAAACAGTCTCTTATTGGACGAATGCGGGAGTTCGTGGTATGGGAGTACATGCTTAGTTGGATGACCTCAAGCAAGGTCAACGGACATTTTATCTAGCTTGAACATTACTGGATTCGTATTAATTGAATGTAAGGAACATGTTTGAAAGGATCCCACCACAGTACCAAACCATCATCATTCACCAGAGTATTCTTGTCATGCATTTATGTGATTGTCCTAGTCAAGAACAGTGTATCGTAGCGTTGAACTTATGTCGTCAATAAACAATGTTAACTGTTCTACCAGCCTTCACAGTTTACTTCACTTCACGGCAGGCTTTGATTAACATGCCTGAAGTTTACATCGTTGTGTGTTGAACTTATTTGACAGTTGTGTGGATTCGCGTTTTATTATCAGCACGATAGAAAACCATCTATGGAAACTCAGAAGAAAAAGCTCTATCAGAGGTATACATTTTCATTGTGAGAACCGACGACATTTTTAGTTCTGTTTTAGGTAGTATTTGTTACTTTTGACGAGGACTGACAACTTAAAATATTTTTCTTTGAAATACAAACCCAGTGGCTCGTCATATAAAGTTATAACTTGGGACGTTAGCTGTGAAGAATGTTCAGATTCCTCAAGCCGTCCGCCTGACCGATGTTCCAGTGGCACATGTCATGACTTACTTCAATTCCGGAAGTTAATATACTCCCAACCGTGTGGCCGTGGTTTTTTTGTTTGTTTTAATTCAAGATCCGACGTGCAGATATTAAATACCTGGAGTTTCATAGTCATTGATTATTGCAACGACGCTTCAAATATGGCGTTTCATATGCCACAGTTCCAGAATCCAAACAAAGACATACCATGGTACTGATTCTATTCATCAGCTCTTCTAGTTAGTTTTGTTGATAGTTATTTATTTATTGTTTTATAAAGATCACATTTGATCTAGAATTGATCAGTCTGTTCAGTACTTGAAGCTATTTAAATGCGCTTTGATTATAATAGATCGATTTTTTAAAGGCACTTACTACGTTCTCTTGTGCTGCGCTAGAGAAAAATAGCTCAGTCAGTGTTTTGCTGCATAACGTGATTTACAAGCAATGTATTGCGTACACTACAGTTGATTTCACTAATTTTTTATTCATTATCTTTCAGCTCCCCGTCGAGCATGGGCATTCATCAAATACACTCCAAGCCTTTTTATCCATTAAGATTGTTACGATATTTGTTGTTCCTCTTTTTCTTGTCTCTCTTCCTCTCCATCAGGTTACTCAACTATCCCTTCTTATGCTCCTTTCTTTCATTGTTTTATGTACGCTTTCATTGATTGGTGCTGTCTTGCCACCGTCACCCTAGTTTACCTGATTGTTTGACTAGGTTTTTTTGGCCACGTCGTCGTGTTTGTTTCCTTAATCGTCAACACTAGATGGATTAAAAGTCCACATATATTCCATCTTTATTGTTAAGCCAGACCCACGATTGAAAGATAGCAGTGTTATCTTTTTTACACCAGACGGCATAGGGCGAAAGCCCAGACTTGTGTTGGGGAAGATAGATAACGTATGTCTGATTCGTAGACAGGACTCGTAGAGTCTTGCTGCAGGACAATGGTGCTTCGAGTTCTCCAACCTGGGCAACAGATGGTATTTTAAGGTAATGTGTTAATATTGCAGACATGACGCGCTGTAAATGGATGGAATACGAGGAGTGATATAATACTTCCGACAGATGACTTTGTTGTAGTAAACGACTACAAGAAAGTAACACCTCGGAAGAGATTATCAGTTATAGGTCGGGGATGTGCTGATTTTGGCAAACCTGACAGTAACACGGCAGTGGCAAGACCTTATAAGGTCACGGAATACGTTCAAATACGTTTGAAAATAATATGTAAGGGGAATATCTTATGTTGTCATGTAGTAATGTTCAGCATGAGGGTGGGGGGAACCCCTACCAAAATCAGGCGCTTAATTGTGGTTGGTTTGGATTAAAATGCTAGATTAAACTCCTTCTGATTGGGTCTTTCCCCAGTAGAGAAACGGAGCGAAAAATGTCGCGTATAACCTAGAGCATTGAAAGACTACACTGTATATTCCATCTTCGAATCCTAGGAACCTGAATACGAAGTCATAGTGGGGTTCTATTGTAAAGTAATACCCTAGACCACGTGTAAGATATATCTTAACCAAGATGCCGAAACTATCTATCTGAGCAAGAAGTTTGCATTGCCCAAAGTATTTGCGGTGAGTTGTACATTTTATAATTCTATATTTTGCAATATTAACAAGTTAAAATTGCTAGTGGATATCCAAGTTCATACGAGGCTGGCAACCTCAGCATATAGAGTGATGGTTTCATGAACAACCACTGCAAGAGCTGGTGACTGCTTCGTGCGGGTTTCTCATACGGAACCAAACGCAGAGGTAGTCCCAAGTTCTATATGGAGCAGGGAGTGGATGATGACAGAAATAATGTACATAATTATTATATTAACCTTTTTCATCGGTGCATATGTATATGTAAACATGTTTTATATAAATACAATGAGTGTTTTCTGGTCACTAGATTAGCATAAATGCTCAGAGAAGGTAAAGTTCTGAGGCAGCTGGGAGGTGGAATGAATGGGAGGGACACTTGATTTTCGTGTCAGGAGACCCAATACTTAGGAGGGATATTTGTTCTCTCTCATTTCATGATGCTAGTCAGTGGTGCTAGTCTATGAAACAAGCGTGTGGTATAAGTGGCCATCAGTCAAAGCTAGACACCAACATTAGACGGATCTTGAAGACGCTAGACCATCTTCGTAATTACCTCTTGATGCTACGTGGGACGTGTTACTGCCACCAAACTTGACCAGTGACGAGATGAACCAGTCTGCAACCTGCACGGAACCAACATCGACTGGAGCAGAAGCCATCCGACACCTTACTGGCAGCTAAGTACCCATTTTTTAAAAAGAAATTCCCTAAACTTACCAGATCATCACCTGTGATGAACCCTTAAGGCTAAACTTTTTTCATAAAAACTTTTATTTATTTTAACCTTTTTAACTATAAAGGATTATTAAATTTGTTATCTGTATATTTACAAATTTATAGTTGATTAAAAAATTTTGAGTGAACTGCACCCGTATGTCTTAGTCATTTTAAATACACATAAACAGAGTTATTGAAGTAATATTTTACTGAATGTAATCAGTTGGGGGCCCATGAAACGAGCAAGATTCTCTTCTCCTCATAGAAGGTCTGGGAAGATCCTAAGTTCATTACGCCCTTGATAATTTCAGCTGTGGTGCTTGATTTCTTACATTCCTATTAGGTTCCCTAGAACTGAAGCATCATTCTTCAATTCATATTTCTGCCAAGAGCAATCTTGAGCGAAAGGTAGATACCTTTGAAGACCCTCAGTAGAGACTCCGAATTTTGGCCACTGTTGGACCATCACTGCAGAGCAAAGGGAGAAATGCCGTGACAGTCCAAGACATCTTTGAGAATGGAGCATTTAAATGTAACAGCTTGCACTTCTATAAGTAGTTGTTGTTGTCGTTTAACTGGAGCTGCTGAGCGTGTAGCTCTTTCGCAGCTAATACCAAGTTGAATAATCCTTGGTATTATCTACATTGCAGATCTAGGCGTTTCCTGCGACCTTTCTTATATTCCGAAACATTTCGAGTTCGAACCACGAGCGTCAGTTTCTGGCTTGGCATGCACTTAAAGGATCCTCACATAAGCTTTCAAGCTAGAAAGGGAAAAAGATGGCATTCTGTGTATACCCCATCATGGTGTTCTGAAGATAAGCAGGGCTAAAATGATGTGTTCCGACTGTGGGCTCGCTCAAGGAATCGTCCAACTCTGAAATTCATGCGAGAGCATTGTAAATTCCTTCGCAGGACCATAATTCGTATAATCTCTGTTTTTTCAGGCTACATGGTGTATCACTAAATATATATTTTAAAGCGTAAAATGCAGTTTAAACATGTCTACCAACAACAAAATGAGTTAGTATTTCTCTTCGGTGACTAATATAGGAGACGCCTTGAAGGAACTACATGAAGTGCACTAGCCTTACATCTTCTGGTTTTAATCATCAATTCATTTGAGATGGAAACTGTTTTGCAATTGGAACATTCTCAGTGGAACTTATTCTTGTACTGTATTGGATAGACTGTTATTTTCTTCAGATATCATCTTGATTTTGTTAGAAACTTGCTGTGATATCGTTCATTTGCTGACTTTTTGTCGGTACATCAACTGATTTAGCCACGGCGTGTTTGACTCAATACCCTTTGAGCTTTTGCTTCTAAAGCAGTAAGTTGATTGACACATGCAAGAAGTGTCACATGCAGAGATCTTAGGTAGATATGCGATACTTTGTTAACACTTTGACGGAAACTGAGGATTGTGAAATAAGATTTTAAAATGCAATATGAAATTTCAAAATTTTTGAAACAGTGGAAGCATAATTTTACTATTTCTGCATTCAAAAACCTAGTTTTGGTTCATTAAGGAACTTTCTTTGGGTTGCGGTTACAACTGTCATTGCGCCAGCAGAATAGAAAACACGATGTGATATGACAAATTTCGGCTATTACCGCCATAATTTTAATCCACTAAACTGCAAATGATATGATTTTATAAACATACAAGAATATAGTCTGCCATCAATGATATCTATACCTTGTAGCGGTATGGCAGCTTCCGTACCCTGACAACCCCCAGAGCTATGCCAGTGGAGTTTTACTCCTCGTAGGTTCAACCAAGCTGGTCAGGTCTGTGCGGGAAGGGGTCAGACAAAAGCTGGTACCCTGGTCCTCCAGGTTGGGGGTTTTAGCGCAGGGCCGACACCCCTACCTATGTAAAAAAATCTGAACAGTTACGGAAACAGCAACAAATGGAAAAACTGTGATGCGGGACGGACATCCGAAGTCTCAGGCTCGTATGACTGTCAGTGGTGAAAGCCGAAAGGAAGCTATTGGCATGAAAACGGATGCCCCGTTCGCAAAACACGAAACTAGAATTGGATTCTGGAACGTCAGAACCATGAATGAGGCAGGAAAGCTGAGGCAGATCACAGCAGAGATGAGGAGCTACGGATTTCATATTCTGGAAATAAGTGAGAGCAGATGGACCGGGACGGGGAGAATAAAAACAGAAACAGAAGAAACAGTACTGTACTCTGGTAGAGAGGATGGTCAGCACAACGAAGGCGTAACCATTATCCTGAGGAAAGGAATAGAAAGGTCTTTACTGGAATGGAAACCCATCAACAACAGACTGGTAAGAACAAGATTGAGAGGGAAATTCATCAACACCACAATAATACAATGCTATGCACCAACAAATTACAGCGATGAAGAGGTCAAGGACAACTTCTATCAAGAGCTACAAAAGGAAATCGAAACTGCACCTAGGTATGATCTTATTATAGTAACGGGAGACCTCAATGCGAAAGTTGGTACACACAATACTTATAATGAAAGAGTAATGGGGAAATGCGGCAGTGAACAGTAAACGAGAATGGGGACAAACTAATAAGCTTCTGCAGCATTAACAACCTGGTCATTGGAGGAACACGTTTCCACACAAAGAAGTGCACAAGTTAACGTGGGAATCACCAAACGGACGGGACAGAAACCAGATAGATCACATAATGATCAATGGCAGATGGAGACATGCACTACAAGACGTGAAAGTAAGAAGAGGTGCAGATGTGGGAAGCGATCATCACCTTGTAGTAGCAAGACTGAAGCTGAAACTCAGAGCTGCTGGACCAATTGCAATCAAACAGAAAATATATAACATCACGAAAATCAAGGACCCATTCACCAGAAAAGCTTTTATGGTTGATGTAAAGAGACGATATCAAATTGCCAAAAGCCAGGAATGTATAGTGACTGATGATGTTCACCAGAAATTCAACATCATTTCAACAATATACAAGGAAAGCAGCGAATCATGCTTGGGATTCCAGGAAAGAAAGAGAAACGTTAAACACCATAGCGATGAGAAAAGAAATGAAAAGAAAGAAAACAGAAGCAAAGTCTCCCAGGTTAAAGGAAATATATAGCGAACAGTACAGTCAGCTGGACAAAGATGTAAAACGTCAAACCCGTGCCAACAAAAGGAAATTTCTGGATGACCTTGCAAGGCAGCACTGAGAAATGAACAAAGCACAGTTTATAAAATAACTAAAACTATCAGCGGAAAACGAGGTGCAAACAATATAACGTTAGTAAGAGACAAGCAAGGAAATCTCATCACCACAGCACAGGGGTAGGAAACAAGATGGGCAGAGCACTTCACAGAAACACTGAATAAGGAACCACCAGAGACGCAGCTGAACGTTCCTGAGGCTGAAAGTGACCTAGACGTAAATACAGACATTCCACGAAGAGAAGAAATCATCACAGATATCAAAGGGTTAAAGAATAGAAAAGCGCCTGGTCACGACAATTTAAATGCTGAGTTATTCAAGGCAGACCCTGAACTACCAGCAGAACTATTAGAACCACTATTTGCACAAGGCTGGAAAACAGAGACAACAACAACAGAGTGGAATAAAAGAATAATTGTCAAATTGCCCAAGAACGGCGACCTTCCAGACTGCAATAATTGGAGAGGAATTACTCTCCTCTCAGTTCCCAGTAAAATACTAGGCAGGATAATTATCAGAGAATTTCAATAGCAGTAGACCATAAACTGAGGAAAGAACAAGCGGGATTCAGAAAGAACAGAAGATGTGCAGATCACATTTTCATCCTCAGGAACATTATAGAGCAGTGCTCAGAATGGCAGAGAGAGCTATACATTAACTTTGTTGATTTTGAAATGGCTTTTGACGGCATACACAGGGACAGCCCATGGAAAATACTGAGTGCTTATGGAATTCCCAGCTGTATTGTTTCCATTATAAAAAGCCTCTATTCTATTCTAACTTTACATGCAGTGTTGGGTTGAGCAACCTTACTTTCGAGGTGAAGAAAGGAGTACGACAGGGATGCCCCTTATCAACCACTTTATTTTTGACAGTCATAGACTAGGGTGATGCACCAGACAACAGAGGGCAGTCCAAGAGGAATTAGATGGACAACATTTTCTACACTGGTAGACCTGGAATATGCAGATGACATTGCACTACTCGCACATTCACATCAACACATCCAAGAAAAAACCGATAGACTGAATAAGTATAGCCAGCAGGTGGGTCTGAACATCAATCTGAAGAAGACAGAGGTCATGACACTCAATGTCAGCAATCCTGAGCCAATAACAATAAGGAACCAGAAGCTTGGACAGGCACATTTACATACTTAGGATGCATAGTAACACCAGACGGTGGAACAAACAAGGACATCAACAATAGAATGAATAAAGCGAGAACAGCCTTTGCTATTCTCAACAACATCTTGAAGTTTTCCCAGTACAGCACAAACACCAAATTAAGATTATATGAGAGCTGTGTACTTTCTGTGCTTCTCTATGGTGCAGAATGTTGGAGAGTAAAAAAGTTAGTTGCTTATCCTTTACAGGACGTGGCAATCAACCCCAGCTTTTATTGGCTGTTTGTGATTTTTCTAGGCAGTTTTTTCATTCAGTAGTTTGCCATTGCTTTCTGAACGGTACGGCGCTTATACCATTGTTAAAAATTCACTCAAAGCGATCTGCTACCAAACCGCCTGCAGCAGGTTTCGAACCTGGTATATCTGGATTATGAAACTGCGTTCATATCCATTAGGCCACAGACGCCGACGTTGGAGAGTAACTAAGAAGAAAATGTCGAAACTGTCCTCTTTCTACACAATGTACACAAGGAAAACTCACCGAATCTTTTGGCCGAATACCACCACCAACTGTGACGAGAGGTTAGATAACATTGAGGATGCAGATGGACAAAAAGGTGTATCAGATGATACCAGGATAGTTGCCCGAGAAGTGACTGAGCTTATACGTAATACCCCATTCTCTGAAAAGAGTAATGGTGTATCGAAGTCTTAAGTTAAGTCTTGCTGTAAAGATTTCTAGTCGAGATGGTAATGTTCAGTGCTAGGAACCTATGGTGCCTCCTCTCGAAGACCAACCTATGGGCTGTTAAAGTATCTAGGAGTAATTAATAAAATTCAAAGTAACTTAAACTCAACTTGAATAAAGTACTCAAAACAGTGTGGTACAATTTCTTAGTTTTAATTATTTACATTAATCTGTTTTTGTTTAGTTTTGTTTTATTTCTTTGGAAACTGAAAATGGTGATGGGGATAAAACAATATGATGATGCAGTTGTACATGTTACAAAGAATATAATACACCAACTTGATAATTAATTATTGATATTAATGTCTCTGTCCTGTTGGATCTTGGTCACTAGTAGGATAAATGTTCATATTCACTTTAATTAATTCACTCTGGATTCAGTGTCACTGTTAGTACTTGAAATTATAGTCCAAGTATTTATATATTTAAACTGTCACTGGGACTTGTATATATAGTCACTGTTCGCACATGGATTTATAAGTTAATAAAATTCATCATAACTTTACACTGTGATGTGGTAAGCCATGTTCAGCGAGGCAGCCTTGTCTTAAAGGTAAAAAAGGTAAAGGAACCCGTTACACGCCCATTGAGGCATATTGGGAATATGGTGTTAGGCCCATATTATCTTACCGTCGGCACACGAGGGGTGATGTGGTCGGCATCACGCCGGCCGCCTTAAAAGTAGCTCTCATAACTTCGGGGCTTCACTTTGTGGCCTAAAAATTTTTCCGCCTGTCGAACCATAAAGCCATGTGCACTAACCACTATGCTACCGCGGCTCCTTTGTCTTAAAGGACTTAACTTAAATGCCTCTGCCTTCTGTGTTAATGAAGCAGTAAGGAATGGAACACCCAAAGCTGAGGGTTTCCACTCTCACACCTGATGTCTATACTTGGTGCTTGAACACTCCTTACACCGATACAATAGAACACCAGTTATCTTCAATGCTGACAAGGTGATTGACAGGATACGATATGACCTGAAACATAATATGTCCTTGATATCCTAGCTCTAAGATCTTCCTACACATATAGGAGATGCAGTGAGAAAGTTCAGAATAGTTGATGGTAAATCAGTAAAGACAGATCAAGGCAGTGACAAGTAGATTTCTCCAATAAACTAATATAACATTCATAAAATTCACAGTCCTACTATGTCCATGATTTACTTCACTAAAATTGCATAGGCCTTATGGTAAGTGTTAAGTGTTTACTCAAACAATACATGAAATCAATTACTTTCGAAACATAATTTATTTAGCGCAAGGCGGTTTTCCTTCCAGGAATTGCACAATGAGATTCTACAGCATTACAAATACTTCCACTAAGCAAAAATACATAATATATATACATATTCTTAACTATTTCTCTTATCCTCAATCTCAGA
The DNA here is from genome assembly GCA_024509875.1 of Oreohelix idahoensis. Classification (NCBI taxonomy): domain Eukaryota; kingdom Metazoa; phylum Mollusca; class Gastropoda; order Stylommatophora; family Oreohelicidae; genus Oreohelix; species Oreohelix idahoensis. Next base: position 304,104 of record JAMPIV010023055.1, on the reverse strand, counting down.
TACACAGGGCTTTAAGAAACACAACAGCAGCCCACACATGCAGATGGCAAAGTGGCTTAGTGGCAGTAAACTGTTATCTATGTTCTGTCGTATGATTTTGGCGGCGAGAGTGAAATATTTCCAGATTAGCGTCCCCCTTTTATTCCTCCCAGCGGATGACGAGAAGACAAACGATTCCATTGGCTGGCTGTGGGCCTATTTTGTTTACTAAATTTTCTCCGAAGATGAAGCTTTCTGGACAATCTGTTAATCTATTAAAACTGTCATAATTTCTTACTCCGTTGTTCTTCAACCGATTGTCTCCTTCGAGGTCTTGTTTTAACCTGCCGATTGACCGCATGCGTTCTAAGAAACTGTCTTTTCTCTCCATCCCCTGTATCTTTTTGTTATCGCGGTCAAAACAGGGTAAAACTGTTTCTGATCCTTGTTATAATGGCATATAAACACTCCTAACTCCTGTACCACTGCTCCTACAGCTTAGATCCAGGTATCTACTAAAAGGTTAAGATATCTAGTATCTTACTGTGATCATCGGACAGGATGAAATTCCTTAGCCTTTGTCCAGGAGTCACATTTCAACATACCCGTTAGAACAAATTCCATCTTGCTTTCTTGCAGCCTAAGGTTCCTGCTACGAGCTAACTTCTCGTGCAGCGATTGGCTGAAATTTTGCACACACATTCCTATATAGTTTAGCAGTGTAGGCTCTCGTTAATTGCCATTAGATATTGGTCCAGACATTATGCTACACCAATCAAGAACTACTTATTCGGAGTAACCAAGAGGACATGCACACCATCATAGCTGGCAGACGCTGGAGTTGGGTTGGCCACGTCCTCAGATGGGGCCCTGATGCCATTACAAGAACAGCTATGCTATGGACCCCCGAAGGAAAGCGACAGAGAGGCCGACCAAAAACAACTTGGCGGAGAACTGTGGAGGCAGAGGCGCAAAGAATGAACCAGAGTTGGGGTACTGTACGAAGAATGGCCGCAAGCAATTTATTGCTGCCCTACAAGACGCCACCAGGCGTGATGGCCACTGACTGCTTTGACAGTCTGCAGCTAAGGATCAAAGAAGAAGAAGACAAGAATATTATAATTAATGTTTTTTGCATAAACAAAATAAATAAATTTATAAACTCTAAAGTGACAACTTTCTGGATCCAAATTCGTGATGAATATCCAATTATGAGTGAAAAAGCACTTAAAGTACTTCTTCCTTTTCACTCAACCAACATGTGTGAAACTGCATTTTCTGCTCTTAGTATTCTAAAAATAAAACACAGAAACCATTTGCAAGTAGAACCAGGTTTGAGACTGTCTTTAACTTCTATGAAGCCTAATATTGAAAATCTAGTGAGCGAAATGCAAGCACAAGGCTCCCATTGAATACATTATAATTTTAACCATTGAATTGTATGAATAATTAGTATTTAACCAATATGTATGTAATCAGTATGTATGTAACCAAAAAATTGTATGTACAATTTTCTTGTAATCTGGCAAATAATTAACAACTTGTGTTATTGAGGCCTATTCATCTATTGACAACAGTTAAGTGTTTATGGCAATGCGATATTACAGATAAGCTGGTGGTCCGCAGCTTATATGTAGTTGGAAAAGTGGTCCTTCGATGTAACAAGGTTGCAAACTACTGACCTAGATCATTTCACTACGTGGAACCAGAAGACGCAGCAATAGAGACCGCAGACAGCGACTCATAGCTTGACTGCCTGCGTCAGGACCAGCGAACCAGAGCTGGTCAAGACCGTGCTCCACCTCCACGTGGTGGTCCTGGAAACAGTCTGCAGCAGTGCAGGCTGGCTGAGCGAGCACGGATCGCAATGGGAAGGAAAACCCGGTCCTAAAAATGCCGTGCAGAAGTCGGATGTGTCGACCGAAAGGTGCAGATATCACAGCTACGTTGTAAACAGACACAACGCAACCACCGTCCTTTTCAGGGCGAACGAGGAAGAAGAAGAAGATTTCACTACGTCATCATAAAAATCTGTCTGCTCCCCCATGGTATACAGTCCTCAACCAAACCTTCCTGTCCTGTGCCATCTGTCCCATATCTTTCCCCATCTTCCTTATCTGTCATGTCTGTCTCATGTCTGGATGTGTTCCTCTTTTTCTCTTTCCCTGGATATTTTAGCACAGAGATGCCACGTAATGCTGTCAAACATTTTTCTTAACCTGTGTCTTATCCAACTCAAGCACCTTCTTCTCACCTCCTGCTCCACTGGTTGCCTGAATACATATAATAAATGTGTTACACGCTACTCGGTCTTTTATATTTGGACATGCGCCCTGATATAACCGTCAACCATTTTGTCAGCGTTGACAGGCTTCGCCAAAATGAGACAAAAATCCTAAGGAAAAAACAAACTGACCATAGCGGTCGAGTCATTGGCTGGTCAAGTTGTGACGAGTTAATTGCCAGTAAATAACACAGACAGGCGGCTGCTGTCATCGAAAATTCCGCCGTCTAATCAAATCCTATGAACTCCGGGGAAACTTTCAAGCACCCAGTCATTAGCTGTGTCATGTCTTGCCTGCTGCAGGGACTCTCACCTCTAGGCCGGCTATTTGCGTTGTCCACTGTCATTAATATTAATTTTACGTCAGTGCAACGGATGTTCCAGGGATGACGTGTTCACTAATTGATTTCCGATACAGGCGGATGGAGAAATTCACAAGCGTAGCCGTAAAAACGTGTCCATTGCTTCGTCGAGTAAATCTCGCTGAAATGACTAAAATAAACAAATAAAATTAAAACATACACGTACACAAATGAACACACACACACACAACACACACACAAATAGGTCAGGCACAAGTACAAGGGCCGCGTGAAGTCATCTGTGGTCCTTGAGGTGACAAAGAAAGAATATGACTATATATCCCACAAGCTAACGGTAACAGGGGGAGCCGCGCTGGTGTAATGGCTACGACGTTGTACTGGCGACCAGGTGTTCATGGTTCAAACCCGGCCGTCGGCGTTTGAAGAAATGTTTACGACCGGAAATTTGACTGAATAACCTGAACGGCTCCTGCACATAAATCCCGTGTGGATGGGAAGGAGCGAAGCTCCTGACCGGGTTGGAAGGAAAGTCCACTGACCCCCCAGCCTCGCAATGACATGTCATTGGGCCGAAAGAGCTGGAAAGCTCGAGTGCCGTTGGTTATAGAAATAAAATAAAATAAAAAAATATAAAAAAACGGTAACAGGCGATTACTATGGGGTTGTGCATGGGATTGACCAAGGCATCATGTAAAATAGATTTATACAGGAACCAATACTGCAAGAATACATGAATGGTGTATGCTTCCTGTAAGAGGACCAGCTACAATGGTGGCTGCATGCACCAAAAGTAGCGAAAAGGGAAATAATGATAATCATAGCAAGCAAGAGACGCAGACAAGGTGAACAATCCATATTCAGATAGCAACAAGGATACTCTCCCTAATGAAGAAAACTGACCGGCACAAGTTCGTGGGGCGAATACCAGCATACTTAAAAAAATTTCTATGCAGGCACAATCAGGCCTGTACTTGGGTCACACCATCAAAAACAAACAGAACGCCAAACAAAAGTGCAAAACGCAGGCCTTAGATTAATCACAGGAGGGATGAAGACCACTCCAATCCAGGCAATAGAAAGATACAATAACATCCGCCTCCTTGATGACAGACATGAGTGTTATGTCCTTTTTGCGCGTGTAATTTGAATGTGGGGGGCACATTTGAGTAAATATATATATATATATAGTTCATTATTTACGCACGGTCAAACACATTAGTGAAAAAAGGCGCAACGCGGTGCGCCTGTGGAAGAGTTGCCAAAGAGCAATGACGTTGTAGAGTGACCTGATGGCCATGACCGCTGTCGGTCATGTATTTTGTGTGAACTATTGTTCAAGCTTGCCCAGATATTGGGAAGCCTTCATAAAGTATTCAAAGTCTCTGGAGTGGAGCACAGTTCTATCGGCTAAGGTAGGGCGATAACGTGTACATTAATTATATATTTTCTCGTCATTTCTTCTGACGTGTTTCGATCTGGCTGGACTTCAATACGAACCACAGGTCGTATTGCTAGTGGGTTCCAGACGTACACCGAATATTCTCAAGATTACTATTGTATTTATGGATCACTACAGAAGCCCGTCGGGGCATGTAGGCTCCAAGAAAGCCAAGAAGAAATTATTACCATGAAGGTCGTCACCGTCCTTGAAGGGTCGGTCCTTATTATAAAATGTTGATCAAGCTCATGATTAATAAAAATGGAAAGAATGAGAACAATATGAACTGTCATATCAAAGAAGTAATCTACATTGTTGATGCATGCTCATGAATATTACGTTTGAATTTGTACTAACGTCTGTAATAAATTGTCCGAGTCTTCGTCAAGAAATGGACTCGACTTACATCCTTTTGCCAGTTGTGGTCAGTACTTCAGACTACACCCTTGTTTCATAATGTTGAATTTGTGTCGGCTATATGTAAGCCCGACTGAAGTTGATAACAGTTAAATCACTTATATTGACAGTTGTTAACCGTGCCATATTATCACAACCCATGCACCATGTATGCAGCACAGTCAACAACGACTTCAACAGTGAACAAAACAGACTCTACAGCTGGTGGCCCAGTCTAAGGGGAGCAAAACGAACTTTCAGTGAACACTCGGTTGAAAATTTCAAAGTATCCAGTTCTTTCAAGGCGACATCATCGCGTACTTGGGATTCAAAATAACTGTCATCCAAGGTCAAGGTCAACGCTGGACTTCATCTGCCAAAGTCAACGTTGAACAGTTACATATCTTGTTTACTCCAACGTGTATATGAAAGCGATTCACATATGTAACGGCACCCGAGACCCAACATGGAAGTTTTTCGCTAGCGTTGCGAGGGCCGGGATATTTTTTTCTTCTTTCAAGATAAGTAATTGTGGTCATTATGTACACTTGTGCCACCGTTATATGCGATGGTAGATCCCTTCTTTAATATGTCCACATTCTTCTTCTTCTTCTTCGTTCGCCCTGAAAAGGACGATGGTTGCGTTGTGTCTATTTACAACGTAGCTGTGATATTTGCACCTTTCGGTCGACACATCCGACTTCTGCACGGCATTTTTTAGGACCGGGTTTGCTTTCCCATTGCGATCCGTGCTCGCTCAGCCAGCCTGCACTGCTGCAGACTGTTTCCAGGACCACCACGTGGAGGTGGAGCACGGTCTTGACCAGCTCTGGTTCGCTGGTCCTGAAGCAGGCAGTCAAGCTATGAGTCGCTGACTGTGGTCTCTATTGCTGCGTCTTGAGGTCCCTTGTCCACATTCAAACTATTCTATGTTATATGTTCCATGTTCTTCGTTGTCAATGTGACAAACGAGGTTCATCTCGAAGCTGATTCGGGCTCTTGTCAGATGTTCTATAGGATTTAGTTTGTGAGTTTCAATTGAGCGGTAATTCCGGTTCAAGGCTAAAAACCTTGCTGAAGTTCTGATCGCTACTTGTCTCTTACAACAGTAATTGTTTAGCTGTGTCGTCAAGTTTTTCTTATTGTTGTTATCGTATTAATTTCTTATATGTACCTTATTTTTATGATGTATTTTGTTTGTGACCGTCCTTCTCAATCTAGCTATCGCTTATTTGTATACACCCTTTATGTTTATACATTGTATTGTTACTTGTCTTGTCATTGTTATCGCAGTGTCATTGCATTCTTTGCAATATTTTTTTTTAGTTCTACTTTATTGTTCAGTTGATTCTGCGAATGTTGTCATTTGTTCTTTAAAATCGTGTCTTTGTCACTATTGTTTGCATTGTCTACTTCTGTCATGCTCTTGTAATATTATAATGCATACATTTATGATTAATTAATAACATTGTTTACAGTTAAGAAGTAATTGTGCAAGTTCTATGGACAGGAACTTATCGCACTCTGGATTACTTCATTAAACAAGGTAAACCCCGTGGTATGACTACGGAAGAAGTAAAACAATTCGCTCTTGTCGAATATGAAAAAGTTCAGAAGCTAGGAGAAAAATAATTAGAGGCGGAAGACAAAAAACTTCAGATGGAACTTGAGAATAGGAAATTAACTGCTGCGGAAAATGACAAAAGATTTCAGCTTGAGGCTGCTTAAAATGAAAATAGAAGACAACATGAACAAAAATTGATGGCATTAGAGCTTGAAAAAATTAAATTAATGAATGAAGGTAATGCTCACAATGCTCAGGTTGGTCAAGCCTCCTCTAACAAGGAAAATACTAGGTATTTCAATTTAAAATTGCCACGATTTAATCCACCTGCAGATGATATACTATTTTATTTAGATAGGTTTCAAACAATATGTCTCTCCACATGTAAGCCTACCTTGCCATGGTTGGAGAGCTTGAGCGCCCCAATGATCCCGGGAGCTATGCCGGCGAAAGTTTTACTCCTGGCAGGGTCACCCAAGCCGGACAGGTCCTGGGTGAGGGGCCAGACTAAATGGGCTGAGGAGTGGGTGGAACCCTATAGGTGTAGATGCAGAACCCACCGGCGAGTGGTACATGCTCTGGTCTGCACGAATCCACCCCCACTTCATGGGTTAAATGCTTTCTTGCCTCATTCTTCACTGTTTGTCGTCTATCGGGAGTAGTTTGGGACCCCATACAGTGTAGGCGCAGTGCCCACCGGCGAGTGGACCATACTCTGGCCAGCATCAACCCAAACCCCAGGCATGGGTTAAAATCCCGGGTAGATGAAGCTCGTAAGCCTTGGAAGGCAGTTCGTCTAGGAGAAGGAAAACTCTGATCTCAAACCACCTGCTGCCTTGCAGGTAGGCTGGGGACAGTCAAGGGCTAAGGAACGCAACCCTACAGAAACGCTTGTTGAAATCGGATGCACTGGGCTACATGCTCAACGAAACAGTGCAACGTACTTCGCCTAATGAAGATGTCACGAATACAATTTAAGCGTTGTGGTGCTCGTCCCGTGGAGTCCCGCCAGGCGGCGAGAGTGCCGGACCCCCCACCTCGAAGGGGTCCAACCAATACTACTGGTGGTCACCTTCCCCTGAATTGTGGAGTCAAGGTACAGAGGGAAAGGGCAAAAGCTATTGACCAAACACCAAGAACACTCAACATTCTGCAGTGGAATGCAGAAGGAGTTCTGAACAAAAAAGTCCCCCTAAAAAACCGCCTTTATGAGGATCAAATAGATGTGGCTTGCATCCAAGAAACGCATCTCAACAGCAACCACAGATTCTCAATAAGAGGATACCAGGCTTTCCGACTCGATCGAGAAGGACACAAAGGAGGTGTGCTATTACTTACCCGAAACTCAATACCAAGTAGCGAGGTATCTGTGAACTTCAACGACCAATCGGAAATTGTAGGGGTTGACATTAAAATAAAGGACACGAACATGCGTATCTACAATTTGTATGGCCCACCGAGCAAAGACCTGTCACTTGAAAGTATGGAAATAAAGAGCTCAAACTGCATTGTGGTCGGAGACTTCAACAGCCACTCGGAAAGATGGGGATATCTGGATACAGACAGTAGAGGAGAGGAAGTGGAGGACTGGGAGATAGACACAAATCTTCACCTTATCAACAGGCCAGATGATAAACCCAGTTTCTACTCTAGAAGATGGCACACCACTTCCACTCCAGACCTAGCTTTTGCCACAGGGGACATATTTCACAAAATTGACCGACAGGTACTTGGCCAGCTAGCAGGCAGCGACCACAGACCAATAAAGCTAGTGGTTAATATGGAGTATGTTCCCCATGAAGTGAAACCATTGCCCCGATGGAATTACAAAAGAGCTGACTGGGACAGTTTTGCAGTGCTGACTGACAGCCTTTGCGAAACCATCAACACACGAAACAACAGCATGAAAAATATGGTTGAAAGCTTTAATAGAGCAATACTTCAAGCAGCTATTGAGACTATTCCGAGAGGGGCAAGAAAAAAACTATAAACCATACTGGAATGAAGATCTGCAAAAACTTGAAGATGAGGGCAGAAACAGAACAAACAACTGAGGCAAACATCTTGCTCAAAGCAACCACTGCAAAGTACAGAAGAACATTAAACCAAACAACACGAGACTGCTGGAAGCAAACAACAGAAAATCTCAACCTAGATAAAGAAGGGAACAAGCTGTGGAAACTAGTTAGAGCTTTGAACAACGAAGAACCTTACAAAAATCACATCACAATCAAACAAGGTGAAAATATGCTCTCGGGAAAAAAAGCTGCAAATGCACTCATGGAACACTATGCTGGTGCAAACCACATTGATGTCCCTATAGACAGAAGAAAGGCCATCATTGATGAACAAAGGAATCATGATAACAAAAAGCTTGCACCAGAAGAACACATGATGGCAAAGTTAACAATGCAAGAATTAGAAGAGGCAATGAGGGCGCTAAAGAAAAAGAAGTCACCCGGAAAAGATGGGATAACCAATGAAATGCTAACAGGCCTAGGAACAAAGGCAAAAAAGAAGCTTCTGGCCATCCTAAACTGCAGCTGGAAAAGAGGAATAGTACCACAGGCATGGAAAGATGCCATACTGATTCCAATACCTAAGAAAGACAAAGTTCAGACAGAACCAAATGGCTACAGACCTATCAGTCTACTTAGTTGTGTTGGAAAATTGATGGAGCGCATAATAAATACTCGACTTATGTGGCATCTAGAAGAAAAACATCTCTTAGCCCCACAGCAAGCAGGATTCAGGAAACACAGATCCACTGAAGACCAGATCACTTATATAACTCAGAAAATTGAGGATGCTTTCCAAGAAAAAAAGCACACAAGGCATGGCTAGTAAAGATAAATGAGGAGAAAACATCATTCACAGTGTTTTCTCTCTCTAACAAACCACAGATCTCCAAAATGGTGCTAAATGGGAAAAATCTACATTTGGATGAAAACCCAAACTACCTAGGCATTACCTTTGATCGCCGCTTGACTTGGAAAACCCAGATTGAGAAAAACAGGACAAGAGCAAGGCAGAGAATGGCAATCATGAAAAAACTTGCTGGCACGGTTTGGGGAGCAGACGAGAGAGTACAAAAGAATCTATATACTGGGCGAGTGAGACCAGTCTTAGAATATGGCATTGCAGCATGGTCAACAGCCGCTAAGTCGAACTTTGACAAAATAAACAGAACCCAAAAGCAAGCAATGAGAATCATAACTGGGGGCATGAAATCAACACCAATAAAAGAGTTGGAAAAGATTACTCACCTCCAGCCTATGGAGGATAGAAGAGATAGCAGAGCCCAGCAACAAGCCGAGAAATTCAGGAGGCTGATAGATCACCCAATGCACCAGAGGATAAATGGACTTGGAAGGGGAAGACTGAAGCGAAGCAACTTTGTAGAGACAGTAAAAACAAAGATGAGAGCAGGGACCCCATAAAAATGCAATACCAACAGCTACGCCAATATTTACTGCACACCAGCTATCAATTTGGAAACAACAGTGCTTCCCTGAAATGATAGAAAATGTTCCGGTAATGAGAGAAAAGAACAGTCAAACTGAAACAGAAAGGAGAGTCCTCACCACAAAATATATAGAGAAACATTACCCAAGCAACACCTGGCTCCATGCGTACACAGATGGATCAGCAACTAATACAACAGAAGATGGGGGGGGAGGAGTCTTCCTGAACGCTTAAGCAATGGCACACAAAAAAGATAGCAGTCGCAACAGGGAAATTTTTTCAACTAACTTGCAGAGCAGAGGCAGGAGGCCATAAATAACTGCATCAGCAGAAATGTCTAATGACAGAAAAAAGCTCAGAGAGAGACCCAGTAGTTAGATCTTCTCAGATGCGCTGTCAGTGATTACAACACTGAAAAGTCAAAATAAATGCTTTGAAACTGGATGACCTATAGAGTAACTACTTCACAGACTATGATGTCAGCAATTACCAAAAGAGTTTGTGATACAGTGGCTATCCCTCTCTCACTGCAACATCCCTGGAAATGAAGAGGCTGACAGATTGGCAAAGGAAGGGGGAAAACTCTTCCCAGCTGGACACACAATATAAACTATGAGCGAGTTCCAAGAGTTTTTATCAAGCGCAGATACTAGGCACAAGTGGAAGAAGAGCCATCCAGGCCACACAAAAAAATGAATGATCCGTTTTATTACCAGCTCAACCTGCAGAAGTGAACAAGTTGGTAATCTTCAGACTACTCGCACTGGTCCATAACCAGATTGAGATACCATCTGTTCAACAAATTAAAAGATAGGAACTCTACGGATGAGGTGTGACTGGTGGCTCTGGTGTAAAATGACTGCCGAACAGTCTACCTGCTTCCAGAGGTGCCCAAACATATGAGGAGAGGAGAAGACGCATATGGCCATCACCAGTACCATTCCTGGAGAAGATCTACGGAGATATCAACAGCCTCAGGCTGACCACCGCTTTCTTTGAACTTATTCAAGTTGACATCTGAGGGTGAACGAAGAAGAAGAAGAAACAATATGTGAGGCAAACAAGATTGAAAAATCTCAGTATTGCGCACATTTGTTACAGCTACTTACAGGCGAAGCAATGACAACAGTTAATCTGTTGAAAGAAACTGATAAAAATAACTATAATGCTGTTAAAGCTGCTTTGCTTAGAAAATTTCAGCTAGACGAGGATGGCTACCGCCTTCGTTTTAAATCACTGTTACCGGAAAACGGAAAAAGATTTTTTAGTGTAGTTTTATCTCACACATACGTCTCACATTTGACGGGGGCTCAGAATGGGTTGAATTATCAAAACTAGTGAACGTTCTTATGACGCTCTTTGTGGATTTTGTCATTACTACGTGATAAGGTTCATGTCTTCAGTTTTAACCCGTCATTTCTTTTTCGTTCCTGCATGACGTTATAAGCCAGCAAATTTAAATGACATGGAGCAAAACTGTTGGACAATATTGTTAAACCGCACATCCAAATCATGGTAGCGCGCCTAGCAAATTCTCATTATCTAGAGATAAAAATTTGCTCTGTTTTGACATTTTGCCTTGCAACATGGTAATCCATTTCCGAAATCGCTCTCTCGGTAATGATAGAAACTATAAAAAGGGAGACAATGTTAAAGAATTTCTCAATTCTTTTACAAGGGCAATCATTTTCGTAATGGCTCTCCATATCGACAAAATTGGGCTCAAATCTCATATGGTCACAACAACGGGTGATCACCGTGTTTGCCTAGTTCTCGTTCAGATGTACGGAAACAACTGCAATATGGAATAGCATTTTGCACGTTGCTCCCATAAAGCCGCCAATAGGTGTGATGGGAGAGATGACGCTAATTCGCGCTAGAGAAAAAAACCTATTGCTGTTGCCTAGACGCCACTAGGGCGTATGGATCATGACTGCATTGAGACTCAGCAAAAGTCTTGTGGCTTAAGGACGGTGTAAGTAAGATAGAGAGTCTCTAGTGTCTCATCGTAAATTCTGATAGTTATGTGAATAATTTTGGTAATTATCTACGGTAATAACCGCAACAAATTCATTCGGCAATCAAGAGCAAATTTTCCATTGGGACGCCGCATTCAACCATCTCGACGTAGTATCCCTCACAAAAAATTAACTTAATACACAATTGTATGGTCATCAAAGGGACCAATAGTTATAGACAACAATAAGTGTGAGATCTCAATCAAAAAAATATTGTGTCGCCTAAAGGTACAGAATAATGTGATAATCATCGTCTGTCCACTAGCAGATCAATAGTCAAGGATATCGATGTTAGTGAGCAGAGATAGGTTCAGTACTTTCCACCTATACCTGTGGTAGACTAGCCTTGTGACACACTCATGCAAAATTCTGCTCAGCCTAATGAGAACACCAGTTGCCTATGTTTACTGATCAGCCGATACACAATAGTCTTCAATTCCCCATAATGCATCTTCTTCGCGTTGACTCTCGATTTCGATAGCTGGCTAATGACATTGCCATGTGAATGCACCACTTTGCGTTCACAGCCTAAGCTCACGAAATCATCTCAGAAGCTTGACTGTCTGATGGCATGGTGTCTGCCGTAACTAGCTTCATGTCCGGAGGATCCACACGCCATCTGTCGGCATCTACACACGATGGAAAAAGGGTCCTCTTACCGCGTGTTAGTGATAGAGGAGGTTACGCTCCTAATAAAATTCATGTTTGTTATTCCCCCCCCCCATTGTCTTTTTGCTGCCGCCACAGGTAGTTCCACCTCTTCGCGCATTGAGACAGGCTCGACGATAGAGACACCTCCGCTACACTGTATGTGCGACAAGCGGAGAAGAAATAGTGTGAACTGTGTCACGCTTACGGAGAGCACAGTTGAGACATTCCCAACGGGCGGATTATAGAGTTAGTTCCAGAGCACTCCAATAGGTGCTACGTGGATGATCTCATAAGTGCACGAGATTCGATGTCTGTGCATTCCACGTCAATTAGAAGTGACCTGATAATCGTTCGTGATACATGGTGGTGAAAGAGGTGTGCACCACACATCAGATGTGATACTTGGAGTGAAAGCTAAACCATATGCACTCCTGCTTATGAGCTGAGTTCATACTGTATCTACGAAGACACAGGCGCAAGCAGCATCGGCGAACACGGAGTTGACACCTACTCGCCAGTCACATCCTAATACTCATATCTGCTGATGTTGACCTGCATAATTCTCCTCATATGATCTGTCGAGTCGTCTTGTCGTTACATGTTTAATCAACAGAATGACCGCATTCACTAAATGAAATTGTCTCTATGTTGAGACTGAAGAATAATTGCTATTTATATAGCTAATGGCAAATGTAGAACCTTCTTCTTCTCTGTTGCACTGCCCCATTATAAAGTTGAAAGGACAGCTCCGCATTCAGCTTCAGAACATGGTAGGGGATACTGCCGCATCAGCCTACGTGACTCAATTTCTTGGGACCCACACAGACCAGGAGATTGCGGAGAATTTACGACATAGCTCGACTGTATTCTCAATGTGCGAAAGGCATTTACGAAGGAGTCGCAATCGTCGTGAGAGTTTGTTCAGGCATCGAAGGGCAGAGTCAACCTTTTCTTCATTTTACTGGCCAGGCGGTGCATAGGGGGTGGGAATGGGTGACCATATTATATGTTAACGCTCTTGCGTACCACTTGTCAGGAGGTTAAAGTACGGGTACGCGACTATGGCTGTGCTCTAGTGTCAGACGCTGCGGAGGCGTAATTTTCCTATTCAGACAGGAACATATACACACTCCTAAATAACAAACATTGAATAGAGAAAGGCCTTTGATATTGTCGGGACCGTTGCACCTGTACGACTCGCTAGGAGACCATCACATATTATATTCCACGACTATGTATGTGATATGCTTGTACTCTCGTGCACTGACGGCCATATACTCCACATTCAAGTTCGTGTCGTCAATCTGCTGATGTTGCCAGATGCATTATGGTTAATTATCTTCGTTAGGTTGTTCCATTGAAGAATAATTTTATCGGACCATGGGACAGCAATTTTTATATCGCAGGTCTATGTGCGACATAGTGTAGTGGTCCTTGTTACAGGTCTTTAGATTGATAGGTCTTCTTGTGTAGTAGTACCACATTTTATCTTCGCCCATGTCTAAACTGAGTTTAATATGACGAAGACAAAATATTCAGGCTCATCCATCTAAAGTAGGATACTTTGTGGTAAGATCACTGATGATCAGTCCTCCAGAGTATCTGAGACAGGAGTTCGTCATAATCATACCGCCGCGCTCTCTGTCGGACGATCATTAGATCGCCGAAGGTCCGCTCAAAATGAGTGAACCATACTAGGGTTTTTCTCCTTTTTGAGCTCTATCTTCGGCGCTCAACACGCGGCCCAATGTCGTTAAGTGTCACGAGATTATGGTGACTTACTCACTCTAGGACGGACGATATTGTCCGATGAGATCACACATCGCTGTTTATGATATGTCGTCGATCTCGCTAAACAGAGAATAATATGACTCTTGAGCATCTCGGTGTCAGTCTTACTTCTTCTTCTGGTTGCTCCGCTAGCCATCAATATTAGAAGAGGCTGAAGTGACTCTTTGAGTGAAAAGATATCGACTGTCCTGCACGGAACTTTGACTCGCCTGTGAGAGACGTCTCGTATGTTCAGTACTTCCTCTGCAATGCATTATCCTGTCCCTACTTCATTCCGCTTGATGAATGTCACATATAGAAATACGTGTGAGACTTAGATCATCAGAGTTGACCTGTGACATCGATGATACACCTCGGGTGTGGGAAAACTCAAGACTATTTATGCACAATAAATGATGTGCTGAAACAGTGTTATGAACGTGTCTCCATCTCCAGACTATCGTAAGTCTGTTGTTTTCAAGCAACTGATGACCCTGACGTTTTGTCGTCCCATTCACTTTATACTATGCTGTGTCGGGCATGCCCCCAGGAGGAGTTGTGGAATATCGTTCTCTGATGGAAAATTACTCTTCCAGTTATACTGTTCATTTCTTACCGATAGAACTTGGAAGAATGTAATCTATGTTTAACTGAGCTTCTTATCATACAAAGCTCAGATTGTGCATCGCTTTTAATTCTTATCAAGTTGGCCTTAATGACCTTCCCGGTCGTTGACCGTCTGGCCATATTTTTACTTGATATTGTACTTACCGATTGTGTGATGATGAGATTGGGATGAGACTGGATGGTGATTATTTGATGATTGTGACTCTTATTCGTGTCCGGATACGACCGTCCCTTTACGATCGAGGTGCCGATGCACGCGCCGCCACTTGACGGCTAAATCCTCATATAGTGGAGTAAGGAGTGAGAAGGGATTGTGGGTTTGGGGATGGCAGAGGTGTTGGAGTGTGCTGGCGTGGGTTCTTTGCTGACTGTTTATTACCAGCGTGAGCAACCACTGAGTTCGGGCCTGCCTGGGTTATGTGTTATAGATTGATGGTAGGGTAATGAAGGTTATTAGATCCCGTCTTTGTTAAGATAGAGGGGATATTCGGGCTGCTCCAGCACCTGGTGCCTGTTGAAATCTGCTTAATATTTTTTTTGTTACCAAATTTGGATGGGGCACGCGAAAGACGACGATAACCAAACAACTAAATCATCCGTACCATCTCCCCGTCGCTGGAGATATGTATTGTGCATTCGACGGAGGAGGATAACCGTATACTTTCTCTTAGAGTCTCGTGGGGGCGCCGTTTGCGCGTGTGTGGGGGTGGTTGTAGGGGGTGGTGCGTATAGGCCGTTTCCAGGGAGCAATGTATCCAGGTTCGGCGCGTGCGAGAATCCGCGTTACAGACGGGGGTCTACCCCGCGTGGCAGGGGGGACTTGGGTAATTTTTGTTAATTGTTGTTTAGTGCCCGGTCGGACCATCGTTCCTTGATTTACGCGCCTGCGTTCGGTCGGACGCGGCATGTGATGCTGCGTTCGGTTGGGTTTCTTATCGCACACCACTCGGTGGTTATAGGGGGCTGTGAGTGATGTGATGGGTGAGGTTGCTGGTGGAAAGAGGGGTGGGATGGTGGGAGGTTGGCGGGCCCTGCCGTTAGCGGTGGATTCTTGCACCTCACGCGTGGTTACTAGGGCCTCACCTCGGGAGGTTGAGGAGGGGGGGGTCGGCCTCACCAACTCGCCGGCTGCATCTTGTCAGATAGTGAGGTCCTGCGTGCGCGTGCGGTTTCCTGGATATTTTGCTGCATGTTGGTTGTTTGGTATAATAGGGTTTATGTGGAAAGATTACTGTGTAGGACCTTCGGGTTGCGGTCGTGTCATCGGGATCCCCGTCTAGAAAGGTAAGAAGAGTGGTGACTAAGGATAGGATTGCATTCTAGTGATGGTTGTGTTATCTATAGTATGGCGGGTTTTTGGGGGTTTGTGCTCGTGAGCCGAGTGGTGGGTCGTTGTTTCTAGGGCAGAGGTGGTGGAGGGGCGCGTGGGGGTTGCACAGTAGCATAGGAGCATTGGGGCGGACGATACACGTAGAGTACGACACCAGGCCCATGGGGGAGGAGGTAGGGGTCACCATAAACCCGTTAGAGTTGGGGGGTTGGGGGGGGGGTTTGTTGGGGTTATTTTTTGGTGTTTGGATTGTTTTTTTTGGGGGGAGGGGGGGCCAGGGGCATCAGTACTGGGGTCGCGGATAACAGCCGGATAAGACCGGAGGGAGGGGGGGCGGAGGGGCTCTCTCTCGGTGCAACCGGAGGACGGCGCGGGCGGAGCGGGGGGGCTCACTTAAATTTGAGGGTTGTATATTTCTTTTATATAGGGTTTATTTGTTTTATTTTTAATTGGTCGGTTGGGCGGGGGGTCGCCATAGTGTCGGGGGCTCCTATCAGCGGGTCGGTTGGGGCCTTCTATGGAGTGTATGTATCCATGTCCCTAGGGTGACTGGGCTTGTTCTAGCGGGGGTTTTCAAGCCAATATAACGCCCTGTGGTAGGGTTCCCATAATACTCTGACCGTACCCATTGGGGCCGTCTCTGGCGACGGGCGCTGTCATTGGGGGACAGGGGCACCCCCGGGGCCTTCCACGGCGGCCCTACGGCGGCTGCCGGCTTCCCGGGGCACACCCTCGGCCACGCCGGGCTGGGGGGTCAGTGGGTGTGGCGGGGGCCCCCGGCGACGGCGGCGGTCACGGCATTGTTTCCTCCCGTATCCGGCCGTCTTCGGGCGGCGGCCAGGCGTCGCCGTCAGTCCCTTTGGTTCGGCCCGTCATTCGTCATTGTTACCAGTGGGTTTTTCTGGAACATTGCATCCAGTCATTGTTACCGTATTTCAAGTACAGCTCACTGCTGCTGGAGCGGTAAGTTTTCAGGTTCTTGGAGCAAAGAACATTATTAGCAGATGGTATTGGTCCATTCTCAAGCTTGCAAAACACGCTTATTGCTAGGAGCTCATTTCTTTCCTTGCAGCCGTTCAATTACACCATTCGAGCAATTTCTGGATCGGAGAATGTTCTTGCTGACACACTTTTCAGATGCCCTCATGATTTTACAGAGCCGCTACGCATTACACAGTGTACCACCTCTACATTACCTACTAATCAATCGTAGCTTATTTATATAACTACAGGATTTTGACATTTCGCATTGATATGGATATTTTACCTAACGTTACCGGATCTATATACATTACATAATTATGTCGCTACTGCAACAGTGACATTTAAGGGAATTGATTTTCATCTAACAATACAATATAAGAAAACATTATTTCCATTTATATTGACTATCAATGACATTTAAGTGCATTAGTATTAACATTACTACTATTAGCTTTCAATTGTGAAATAAATTTAGATAATTGGAACTTTAAATTAAAGCTCTATCAAGTGAACTTAACAGTTGTAAGGAGATAACATTTTAACTACAAATTAACATTATTAGCTTAAATTATTGACAGTTTTGCAATTTGACATTATGACTTAGTGACTCTTTTGGGTACTTCATTTTGGATTAATAATAATTGAACTTTTCATGGAGGATATATAAGTGACATTTTTAATATTCCAGTAAAATTTTAGTTGGTACCATACTGGTAACTTAATTAGTTTAGTATAATCTATAAATAATGTGAGATATTTAAATATTTATTATGATTGCGCATTATTGGCGCTTGATAGTTTTCACACAGTTAACCTTCACATGCTCTTATTATCATACCTAGTTAGGCCGTGTTGTTCATTCTTGCAACACATGCTTTGGGATTGTGTCAAATTTCTTCTATTGTGTTACTTTTAAAATTGACTTTGTTTCATTTTGTTACCATTTGTCAATTGACATACATTCATTTTACATTTCAAATTTTTATATTTCTGTTTTATTGTCGTCTTCATTTTTTTCACCATTTCTTTTCATCGTTCTATCCCTTTATTTCATTCCTTCATTGGTATTTCATACCAGTTTGATACATTATTTTGGTGAATCTTTTCATTTGGAATTTGTTTTCTTCCTTCTTCCATACTTCATCCCACACCTTAATACTTTCAATTAACCTAATTTTTTTAATGATGTTACAGTAATTGTTAAATAAACTTGATTAATCATATCTTAATACAAAAAAAAAGCTTCGCTTTTTTTTGTCCCGTGGGGGTAGGTATTGTTACGTCCTTTTTGCGCGTGTAATTTAAATGTGGGGGGCACATTTGAGTAAATATATATATAGTTCATTATTTACGCACGGTCAAACACATTAGTGAAAAAAGGCGCAACGCGGTGCGCCTGTGGAAGAGTTGCCAAATAGCAATGATGTTGTAGAGTGACCTGATGGCCATGACCGCTGTCGGTCATGTATTTTGTGTGAACTATTGTTCAAGCTTGCCCAGATATTTGGAAGCCTTCATAAAGTATTCAAAGTCTCCGGAGTGGAGCACAGTTGTATCGGCCAAGGTAGGGCGATAACGTGTACATTAATTATATGATATTTTCTCGTCATTTCTTCTGACGTGTTTCGATCTGGCTGGACTTCAATACGAACCACAGTTCGTACTGCTAGTGGGTTCCAGACGTACACCGAATATTCTCAAGATTACTATTGTATTTATGGATCACTCCAGAAATCCGTCGGGGCGTGTAGGCTCCAAGAAAGCCAAGAAGATATTATTACCATGAAGGTCGTCACCGTCCTTGAAGGGTCGGTCCTTATTAGAAAATGTTGATCAAGCTCATGATTAATAAAAATGGAAAGAATGAGAACAATATGAACTGTCATATCAGAGAAGTAATCTACATTGTTGATGCATGCTTATGAATATTACGTTTGAATTTGTACTAACGTCTGTAATAAATTGTCCGCGTCTTCGTCAAGAAATGGACTCGACTTACATCCTTTTGCCAGTTGTGGTCAGGACTTCAGACTACACCCTTGTTTCATAATGTTGAATTTGTGTCGGCTATATGTAAGCCCGACTGAAGTTGATAACAGTTAAATCAACTATATTGACAGTTGTTAACCGTGCCATATTATCACAACCCATGCACCATGTATGCAGCACAGTCAACAACGACTTCAACAGTAAACAAAACAGACTCTACAATGAGATAAATGTTTTTTTTTTCCTCACAGTGAGAAGCTACTACTCATGCCAAATCATCCTATGCATGCCAAACTTCGTAGCTCAACAAATAAACAAGCTGAAGAAATCTAGCTTCCTTCATATCTCAACACAGCTGTACTGCTGTCGTGAAGAACTCCTTCCTAAACAATCTACCGAAATGTAAATGTTAATTGATTACGAGGAGCCAAACTACAGTACTGCCATGAGAATATAATTATTACCACAGAAGTCGGTGGAATAGGAAAGAAAGACCACCAGATCTCCCTACAAATAAAAACTTTGGCTCAGGAGATGACTGTCTCTCTTGAGAGAGACCCGGAAACTACAAATCCGGTATCCGGTATAGTTAATTAAAACTGCATGTTATTGTTATTTCACGACAGTGTTACTTCATAACAATAGAGGGCTACGAACTACAGACAAACGTAAAGGCTATACTCCTGTACATTACTCTTGATAGATGAAAAAAAAAAGCACGAATGGAAACACTGGATAATACCACCAATCACATAAAGCAGTGATATAGTATTTGTACACATTTTGAGAGCGTCAGGTTGACAGGGTGGTTAGAGCGCAGGTTTCTCGCGGCAAAGGTGCCGTGTTCGATTCACGGTATCACCATGCTCCAGTCTACTCAGATGTAAATGGATACCTGACTTACTTTGAGTTAGGGAAGGAAAAGGCAGCGACGATGGGAACAGGTCAACCCTCCTCTCGACTCAAAGCTGCTCAGGTCTGGCACAATCCTGCACACACACTGAAAAGTGCACTCATGCAATAGCAGACTGTTCGAGTATTTCATGAGTTCTGATTATATTCCCCCCTAACCTGATTATGTTTCACATCATTGTCTGATGTACTGTATGGAGAGTCTGGCTTTTATTTGTTTGATTATGATTGGATACTATAAATGTTTGCTGTTTTATAAGCTTTATAACGTTCCATGTCTTTAAATTAATGCTTAAAGTAACATGTGAGAATGAAAGGACACAGTATGCAAGACAGACAGACAGACAGACAGGCAGGAGACAGACAGACAGACAGACAGACAGACAGACAGACAGATAGATAGATAGATAGATAGATAGATAGATAGATAGATAGATAGATAGATAGATAGATAGATAGATAGATAGATAGATAGATAGATAGATAGATAGATAGATAGATAGATAAATAGATAGATAGAATGTTAGACTGGCCGGCGTGCCTAATTCTTAACTCTTTGAAAATAAAGTTGGTCGGTTCGATACCTACCTGCGATACATGACCAACACAAATATTACGAGGTATCTGGGCACACAGACACGTCTGACATCCTACCTTTTTTCTTTCATCCTCGATCCTGACACTCACTCGAGGTAATATCATCAACAGTTAAGCTGACCTAAATGTCTGCACGTATCATCATCCTCGATCCTGACACTCACTCGAGGTAATATCATCAACAGTTAAGCTGACCTAAATGTCTGCACGTATCATCATCCTCGATCCTGACACTCACTCGAGGTAATATCATCAACAGTTAAGCTGACCTAAATGTCTGC
Organism: Oreohelix idahoensis; assembly: GCA_024509875.1. Classification (NCBI taxonomy): domain Eukaryota; kingdom Metazoa; phylum Mollusca; class Gastropoda; order Stylommatophora; family Oreohelicidae; genus Oreohelix; species Oreohelix idahoensis. The sequence goes on along the minus strand of JAMPIV010023055.1, from coordinate 283,496 downwards.
ACGTATCATCATCGTCGATCCTGACACTCACTCGAGGTAATATCATCAACAGTTAAGCTGACCTAAATGTCTGCACGTATCATCATCCTCGATCCTGACACTCACTCGAGGTAATATCATCAACAGTTAAGCTGACCTAAATGTCTGCACGTATCATCATCCTCGATCCTGACACTCACTCGAGGTAATATCATCAACAGTTAAGCTGACCTAAATGTCTGCACGTATCATCATCCTCGACATTACAAGGGGATATCACTCTATAATATAAAAGTCTAAAGAGAACCTTTACCGGAAACTAAAATAATAGTTTCAGATGAAATAAAGAAAAACTATTTTTAGCCCTGCCATACTGGATGGAAACCTTAGACACTCGTTCATGCTCATCATCAGGTGCCATCTCCACAACGAAGGTTGGCTGTAATGGATCTCCAACGTCTTCTGTCTCTTGTCTTGGTGGTGCACTCTGATAGACTCTTTCCTGACCATCTCTTAATGTTATCTTCCCACTTATAGCGCTGTCTTCCCCTTGCACGTTTGCCTTCAACTCTCCCTTCTGTTATGGTCTTCTGCAAGGTGTTATGCCTTTTTATGTGGCCAAAGTATTTTAGCTGCCAAACTTTGACCTCCCTCATTAGTTCTCTTTTCATACCTAGATTTTCTAGGACCTCCTTATTTGTTTTCATCTCTTTCCATGAGATACGCCCCATTCTTCTATATATCCACATTTCAAGAGCCTCAATTCTTTCTTCCAAATGCTTATTCATCGTCCATGTTTCCCCACCATACAGAAATGCAGAATATATATAACACTTTATGATTCTCAGTTTTAATTTGTGAGATAACTGTTTGGATGTCAGTATATGTTTCATGTTGTTGAATGTGGCTTTGGCCATTCCTATTCTCTTCTTGATTTCTGTTTCACATCTGCCATCTTCTGTTATTATATGACCAAGATATATGTAGCTCTTGACTTGTTCCAGGATTTTCCCATTTACGCTTATCTTTAATGTGGGTTTATCGTCTGTTTTGCTAATTATCATAGTTTTTGTTTTCTCAATATTAATGTCGAGTCCATATTCATGACTTATACTGTTCACTTGCTTCACTAGTTCTTGTAACTCCTGTTCGCTAACTACGCCTAAATTGTCTACTCGCTCGAATTTGGGATTACAAATTTGCCACAATGTTCCCTTTTATCAGAAGAACGGAATCCAGTCCAAACAAGTCACAGTAGATTTTAGTTTTCTGTTCGTTCTATTGTGAATGGAATCCACGAATAGCGGAGTGTTCAGGGCGTTTTCCACGGCACTATTAGAAAGCCGTATGGGGAGGGGAAGGTGGAGGATGGGGTGGGAGTGGATGCAACCATGTGGCTGTGTACAATCGCCGAAGACATTCATAATTTGTTTTTTCCTACGATAGCTGTTTAGTGCAAGGTAACAAAGCAGTCGAAAAGACAGCGATGAAAGAAGATAAAGAAAGAATGGAAGAACCAACAGTGTGTCTATACATATATGTGTTTTTTTTTAAATCAGAGAAATATTTAGAAACAAATAATAACGGTAGTCCAGACAACTCAACAGAAACAATGTAAACAAGGTGAAATTACAACAACAAAAATCAAGGAAGGAAGACATTTTAAGTATGACCAATAAAAACTGAAGAAAGCTAAAGAGAAAACAAACACAAACGAGGATTGAAAGAAGAAAATACAAAGGGAGAAGAAACAACACGAAATCAGAATACAGGATAAGCACAAAGAGAAAAAGTTTAAACTAAAAACTACCGGTATGTATTTCTAATACAGAGACAAATAATACTAAAAAATACTAGGCCAGTTCCGTGTTGAAACACTGCGAGCTGGCTTTAAAACATAGAGATCACTACATGGGGGGCGGAGGGCGAGGTTAGGGACCAACCCCCATACCAGAAGACTGAATCATCTAAATAAACGTAATTACTGAACACTGAAACTCACTGAGGACAAGCTAACTGGGAATGTTTCGTGCCGATAGACAATAAACAGCCACGAATGTAAAAACACACCCGTTGTCAGAGGGCAATTGTCAAGGAGTCGCCTGATGGATGACTTGAAGAGAATTAATGAAACTCACGTGCACAAAAACTGATCTGCCACCAGAGGGAGCTGCAAAATGAAATAATCTAATGAAGCGAAGACGCTCCTGCCAACAGTCTGTCTGGTAATCGGTTATGATTCTTACTCATTTCTGTCGCTGGCTGTTTGATTGATGAATGAATACAACTTGCTTTGCGTTCCCTGACGAGCATGAGACGATCTCTGTAGTTGGCTACTCACGGGAAGCTTGTGTTAAAGTACAGACTATACTCGACTTACGACAAAGTGCCGTTGTAAGTCAAAGTGGTCGTCAATCGGAAGTCACTATATAGTACATGAACCATAAGGATATGTCAATTAAAATACCTAAATATTAAAATGTGCTTTGTTACGTTTTTGTAATTACAGTATTCTACTCTTTGTTTATAGTGAAATAATACATTGTAAAGATTATAACAGAATTACCATACTTTACAATACTGTGCTGTAATAAATAATGGATAAATGAATAAATACAATTAACGACCGCATGCTGGAGTAAAAAATACTGTAATAGGATTAGCAGTGACCGTCTTAAGTACGAGCGGTCGTAAGTCACATATGTCGTAACTCTAAGACAGTCTGCTCATCCAAGTGGTCGTAAGTCGCGTACATTGTAAGTCGAAGACACTCTGCATATCACATGCTGTTACTTTGGTGGTTATTGTAGAAACTGGCTTTATATGACAAGGTGGTTTAGCTTCATCCTGCAGAATATGCAACTGTAGAAAATCCTATCATTATCAAAATGCGAATTTGCTTTTCTGTCTTTCAGTGCGTTGGGTTTCTCTCGAATCCTGAAAATGTACTTGTATTTATGTTGAGTCCAATTGATCTTCTTGTATGTGTGTGAATAATCTATTTGTATTTATATCACACAGATATGAATTTATCAAGGCAGATGTTTGGAGAGCTCAGTGTTTTAAAAGTAGACCATATAAGCTCCTGTGTTTCCTGCAGCTAATTTAGGCCAAAGTGAAGTTCACACAATATACGTTACATCTGTTTCCATGCGATCTCTTCTTGAGTTTATTCTACTAAACAGAATTGTTGACCTTACTATCAGTGACAGCAAAATCAGGCGTATAGTTTAATAAACAGAAGTTAGGTTACCACAACAGGGTAAAATATGGTGACAGAATCAAGGAAGAAGTTTTAACAACAACACCAACAGCTGCAACAATAGTTTCACGATATAAGCGAGATGCAAGAAATTGAAAGCAAAAATTGTTTACGAAAGGTGAAATAAAAACCTGTGCAATCCAACCACAAAACAGCTATTAAAACAACCATATTTTCTGACGTCTGCTTATTTTTTTTTTAGAATTAAGTCCCCTTTCAGCCGGGGTGAATTAGAACTATGTCCTCATTGGCTGTCCTAACTTTCAGAGTTACCCACGAAGTCAACAACAAGAAGCAGATGTTGTGTGTCCAAACACGAACTAGGCTATGCCAACTTATCTTTCTTTGCCAAGAATAAATTCTCGAAAAGATATGATCAATTACTGATGTGATAGATACAACCATTGTTTTTTCTAACATATAATAATCTGATTATAATGGGAGATTATCTCGTATCCAGTCTCTGTCATAACACTTCTCCCTGACTTTAGAAACCTTTGGTAAATCTCCAAGGGTGGTCACCCCTTTTGGAAGCATTGTGGGTAATTCTACGCAGGCGCACGTCGTCCAGAATACGGGTCTCCAGAGACGCTATGTTATTAGTTTGCCTGCCAATATCGGAGAGTTACCAGGAGAAATTATCAGATGTTTTTGACGTGAAAGATTATCATACATCATAGACAGGAGGAGCAAAGGGTGAACTTGAGAGGAGTGAGGAGAAAATATTGCTGTCATGTTGGGGAGGAACTTTCATTTACTGAAATGACAAGGTTGAGAGGTTGGCGGGAAGTAGTGGCGACAGAGTAATGGGAAAATAAATAAAGTAATAAATAAACAAAGGATCTGACAAATAAACCTTGTGCAGAAAGTGACAGAAGTCACAAAAAAGTGAGGTTTATTTATTTTTTTAAAAATGAACATCTTCTCGTGAGTAAAATGAACTTTGACAGGCGCTCAGGTTGACTCAGAGATGAGAAGTTTGATACTTCATAGAATTGTTTCTTTTCTTGTCCTCATTTCTTCTGTACAATCTAAAACAACAAACAGTAACAAATTACTTTATAGCTAAGATAGTTTAAGGGTAGATACTGCCGTAGCAGAATGAAGTGTTAGAGACTTCTCCATTCTAGGTCCAGTTTAATGAGGTGAAGTGATCAGTTCCTTTTCTCGCTGCCGTTGTCTTCACTAACTCAAGAGCAGAGCTGGGTACCCATTTACAGCTGGGCAGACTGGAGCGTCACGCTACTAGGTTTTCATCCTGGAACCAGGTAACCATGCTGCGACAGACAAGCGCTCTAACCGCACAGCCAATCAGACGCTGTTGCTATATAGGAGCGAAACATAGTCTCTGAAATGTGTCAGTAATGTATAAACAATTCATAGTTTTAACTGGCAGAGACATTTCTTTCCCCCCAACCCCCCCCCCCCCCTTTTTTTTAAATTAAATTTCTGCAAGGGGAGATAACCAGAAAAAGGTGGTAGTGCGAGAAAGAGAACAACATTAAAATATCAATGGAGAAAGAATACACTAGTGGTCGCCATATCCAAAAGATTAGAAGATGTCCACTCCGAAGAAGACACACCCTGACAACCTCTAATTTAGATGCGTCTACGGAAGAAGGGGAACTTTTTAAGTTTGTTGAAAATGTAAGAACTAAATTTGAATTTTAAACACCGAGATCAGTTGTTATTGTTGCTCATTAATGTTGTGAAATTGTATTTATAACTCATACTAACAAGTGAAGCTGCATGTATTTATAACTCATACTAACAAGTGAAGCTTCATGTATTTATAACTCATACTAACAAGTGAAGCTGCATGTATTTATAACTCATACTAACAAGTGAAGCTTCATGTATTTATAACTCATACTAACACGTGAAGCTTCATGTATTTATAACTCATACTAACAAGTGAAGCTGCATGTATTTATAACTCATACTAACACGTGAAGCTTCATGTATTTATAACTCATACTAACAAGTGAAGCTGCATGTATTTATAACTCATACTAACAAGTGAAGCTTCATGTATTTATAACTCATACTAACACGTGAAGCTTCATGTATTTATAACTCATACTAACAAGTGAAGCTGCATGTATTTATAACTCATACTAACACGTGAAGCTTCATGTATTTATAACTCATACTAACAAGTGAAGCTGCATGTATTTATAACTCATACTAACAAGTGAAGCTTCATGTATTTATAACTCATACTAACAAGTGAAGCTTCATGTGTTTATAACTCACAGTAATGAGTGAAGCTTCATGTGTTTATAACTCACAGTAATGAGTGAAGCTTCATGTGTTTATTAAAAAAAGTTAGTTGCTTATCCTTTACAGGACGTGGCAATCAACCCCAGCTTTTATTGGCTGTTTGTGATTTTTCTAGGCAATTTTTTTCATTCAGTAGTTTGCCATTGCTTTCTGAACAGTACGGTGCTTATACCATTGCATGTGTTTATAACCCACATTAATAAGTGAAGATTCATGTGTTTATAACTCACACTAACAAGTGAATCTTCATGTATTTATAACTCACACTAATGTGGTGAGATTTCAGTTGTAACTAATAGTAATGCAATGAAACTTCAGTAATAACTCATACCAAAGTAAAGAAACTTCATTTATAACTCGCACTAATGTAAAAAAAAAAAATAGAAAACCCCATTTTATTTATGACTAGCATTAGTGTTAAGAAACTTTATTTATAGCTCATACTAATGTAAAAACATGTATTTATAGCTCATACTTCTTCTTCTTCCTCTTCTTCTTCCTCGTTCGTCCTGAAAAGGACGGTGGTTGCGTTGTGTCTGTTAACACCGGAGCTGTGATATCTGCACCTTTCGGCCAATACAACCGACTTCAACACGGCATTTTTTGGGATCGGGTTTGCCTTCCCTCTTCGATCCATACTCTCTCAGCCAGACTGCAGTGATGCAGCCTGTTTCCAGGACCACCACGTGGAGGTGGAGAGTAGGGTCTTGGTCAGCTCTGGTTCGCTGACCCTGACGCAAGCAGTCAAGCTATGGGTCGCTGACTGCATTCTCTATTGCTGCATCTTTGGGTCCCTAACTCATACTAATGTCGTGAAAGTTTATTTATATCTAACACTAACGTAGCGAAATGTCATTATAAAAATATTTATATCTCACACTAACGTAGCGAAATGTCATTTAAAAAAAAACAAAAAACAAAAAAACTTCATTTATAACTCACAATTATGTTAATAAGAACTTCATTTTCAATTTACACTAATATAAAAAATACAAGAAAACTTCATTTAACGTTCACACTAATGTTTAAATAAAGCTTCAATTATAACTCACGCTAATGTGAACAAAAAAATTTTCATTTATAATTCACAATAATGTAGCGAAACTTTAGTTATACATGATTGTATTGAAACTTCATTTTTCGCTCATATTAATCTGTCACCTCTTACGACATGCGTGAGCGAACAAGAGTTGTTCTACCTTTCCACGTGACTTCAGTGTCACCCAGAAACGATACAAGACATAGTCACCAAGTTACCCCAATGTCCATCTTTTCTCCTAAATAATTCCAGAGTCTACCTGACTGTTACTTTTTAACCAAATCAAATTATCTTGCACATTCCAGATCTTTCCCATCTGTTTTTGTTCCCTCTCTATGGTTCTTCTCCATCTACCTAAGTTATAGATATCGATAATTTCAGTAAACCGTATCGTCTAACGAGGGTCCGCGATTGGTTAAGGTAGTAGGCTACCCACAAAAGATTAAAAAAAATAAAAATCCAACAATTTTCATTTTCATGCTTTAAATCATCGTCAACATATTCTTGTACTAAAAATAATTCATAGAAGCTTAGAGATACTCTGGTGTTTTTCTACACACACCCCCTTGAGTGATTTGCATAGCAACCAATGTTTATAGTTGGTTACCATGTGAATAATGACCCAACATGAAGGTGCGTAATTGTAAAACTGTGAAATTATAATTATACTGAGGCAACAGGAAAAAGATATTTATAACTTTTCCAAGGGGAATCACTCAATGATTTCTTATGAATTTTTCAAAAGTGTGTGTCTAGAAAGCTTTGATTGTAAATTTCAGCATTTGTTACATGCATTGTGCATTTTCACCCACATCAACTCTATTTATTGCTAGTTTTATACTGATTCTGTATAATAGTAGTTAGCAGAGCTTCTTTTGTTCACAATGGGAAATAAGACAAAGTAAGTCCCTTGGAAATCGGTACACCAACATACCGTTGCCTGAAAATGAGACACCTATTGTCGATAGTGACGCTATAAAGCCTCTGTGCTCCTCAGCAAAGAAAATAAAGGTCCAAGAAAGTGAAGGACAAGCTAAAAATTACAACAGAGGAAATGTGTTTATCCTGATGGATGTAAAACTGCTGTTTGGGTTTTTATGCGCTAACTTTAGATGTGACAAATGTTATCAGTACTCACTGACCTGTGAGATTGTCGAAGAGACTCGGGATGGCTTTTGTCATGAAATCAGTATCAAGTGCACAAACTGTGTCGAATGGAATGCCAATTTCAATACTTCTGATGTTTCATCTCCAGCTACTCACAAACACAAAGAAGTAAATGTGCAAATTGTGGCATTTGTGCGTTCTATTGGGAAAGGCCACAGTGCATTGCAGAATTTTTCAATATACATGAACACAAGTCAACCAATGGCAAAGAAAGCTTACAGGAGAACGCTGCACAGAATCTATTCAGCAAGTAAGGACATTGCAATGGAAAGACCCTGAGAGCACTGAAAAGGGGATTCATAGACACTGCAGCTGCAGTAGAAGGAGACCATTATTCAATAGGAGCTCATTAAACTTCATTTTGTGAGTTCTTTTTCTGTTTTTCTATGTTTTCTCGGAATTGTCTTTTTAGCATAATTGGTGATCTTTGAAACAAGATATCTCTGGATCTATACATTCAATTGACATGAAAATTAACACAGTTGGTTGTCATATAATCTTAGAGATTCTGACCTAAAATGGATACAATTGAATTCAAAGTTTTAGTTTTATGACCATCATGCATATATAATGAGGCACAAATATCAAACATTCCAGAAATATAAATTTTGAAAATTCATTACAAATTAACCTTTCTGTCAATCTCTGTCATTTTAGGTCATGACCTCACGCTATATATAATGATTCAATTTGCCAAGTTTCAGTCAGATCCTTGTACACATAACATAGTTATGATGTTTTGAAAAAGGTGTATAATTTATTCACTACGGCGGCCATATTGGATAGCTAATTTGCATAATTAATTAGGTCATTATGTGGACAAAAATTTTAAGTCCATACTAACACTATACCCATGGTTGTTTGATTCTGAAAAGAAAATTTGAGTTTTTTACCCTATCAAGGTAGCCTACTACCTTAAGTGGTTAAAGCGCTGTTCTGTCGCGGCACACTGACCGGATTCCGGGATTGAAACCTGGTAGCGCCACGGTCTAGTCTACTCAGATGTAAATGAGTACCTGAACAGAATCCAGCCACAACACACTCCAGAGTGCCAGCTATGTAACTACCCCTACGAAACTGTTGACCACCACCTCTTTGAGTGCCCAGAACTGGATGATGTTAGGAAAATGCTCCTTCCTCCGAGACCAGATAAGTAGAACACCTTGTACGGAGAAACAAAAAAACTTGGGAAAAACATGCAGATATCACTACATGGCATTGGGCCGAAGGGCGAGAGCCCAAGCGCCGCTGGGTCAATAACAACAACAACGACTCTGCAATTCAGTTAGAAAAGATAAAAACGGTGAGGAAGGGAACTGTTCACCCCTACCGTATAAACAAACTGGACCTATTATGGTAAAGTCTCTAACAATTCACTCCACTACGGCAGTATCGTGCTAAGGGACCACCTTCACATTTTTTAAATAATCGTTCAATGCATTTAGACGCGATGAAAGTTCTCACGTTAGTAATGTGCTCTGTTTCTTCACTTCCAGCGACGCCATTTCAGAATCTTTGCCTTCTGGACGCTGAGAACCTGGATATGAGGAGACAGCTCGTTAACTCTCAAAACCCTGCCTGGTCAAAGATAAAATACATCCAGGACAAAGCTGTGGCACGCGATTAATTACCTCTCCAGCCTGCTTTCAAGTAAAGATGTCCCTTGCTTGCCTGTGATTGACGGTTCTACACCAGGCATTGCTAGACGGACCCAGTTTATTTGCTTAAGAGAGTGTGATGGTGTGTGTGTGGGGAGTGAGTATGAAAAGGTAGGGAGTTGAATATTAGAGACTGGTACTTACAAGAGAGTGAGTTAAATTCTTGGAGAAAGAAGAGAATAGCAGACAATAAATATTGTACTATTCTGAAAAGGTGTTGCTAATGAGTGAGAGAGTGTATGAAGTGAGTGAGTGAATGTGTATGTATATACTGAGTGAGTAAATATGTCTAGTGAGTGAGTTTGTGTGTGCATTGAGAGCATGTGTGTAGTGAGTGAGAGAATGTGTATAGTGAGCGAGTGTGTATAGTGATTGAGTGTATGTTGTGAGTGAGTTTTATAGGGTGTGAGAGAAAGTATGTAGGGAGATGATGTGTGTTGTGAGTGAGTGTAAGTATTGAGTGAGTGTGTGTAGTGATTGAGTGTATGTAGTGAGTGAGTGTTTATAGAGAGTGAGAGAATGAGTGTGTGTAGTGATTGAGTGTATGTTGTGAGTGAATGTGTATAGGGTGTGAAAGAATGTATGTAGGAATATGATGCGTGTAGTGAGTGAGTGGATATATTGAGTGAGTATGTATAGAGTGTGAGAGAATGTATGTAGGGAGATGATGTGTGTAGTGAATGAGAGAATGTATGTGGTGAGTGTGTGTGGTGGGTGCGCGAAGGTTATGGTGAGTGACAGAATGTGTGCAGTGAGTGAAAGAATGTATGTAGAGAGTGAGTGAGAGTAGTGTGTGAGAGAACGTATGTAGTGAGTTCGTGTAGTGAGTGAGAGAATGTATGCAGTGAGTGTGTGAATGTGCATGGTGAGTTGGACAATGTGTATAGTGACTGAGTGTGTATAGTGAGTGAGAGAATGTCTGTAGAAGTGAATGTGCATGATGAGTGCTAGAATGGGTGTAGTGATTGAGTGTGTGTGATGAGTTAGATAATGTGTGTGGTGAGTGAGAGAATGTGTGTAGGAGTGTTGAATGGATGTGTGAGTTGAAACTGTGTGCTGTGACGGACAGTGTGTTTATGTTTTCAGTGAGAAAGGTGTTATGTGAGTAATAACTGTAAGAGTGTTTCTGTGAGTAATTGTCACGAAATACTTTCGTTCTTTTTCTGGTCTTTCTCTCCACTCTGGTATTATTATCAACCACTCCTCTTACGTACTACCTTCTCCCAGTATTTGTTGTTCATGCTTCCATAGTCGAAGGTTTTCTTATCATATTTTGTCCTTTTTTTTTTAACTTCCTTACTAATTACCTCGATCGCTTGACCTGTTTTGACACAACATTGACTTTTTTTGTGCAAAGCGAAGTTGCGACATTGAATTTTCTTTATTGCCCCTCCAGCAAAAGTCTACACTGAGCGACATCCCTATTGTTAATCCAGACTTCGTGTCTCGGAAGATACACAAACATGTTATTTGCAGTGATCCATTGTGGATGGACAGACGTTATTTGGAAATAAGGCGGCAGTTAGCTAATAGTCAGTGCTAAAAAAACGGTCAATGGCAATCTTGGTGAAGATTAGAAGGCGGACAATAATATAACAAATATGATTTGTCGAACACGGTAAGATATGTAGTCTCTTCCGCCCAGAGCTTGTTGTGATCAATATTTACAAGAAAGTGACACATTGGAGAAGATTATCAGTAATAGATCTATGAAGTAGTGAGTTGTAAACGTGATAAATGCCCACGAAAGTAGCAAGACCTTATAAGGTAATGGAGTTTGAAAACAATATTTTATATGTGATGTAGAATATTCTACATGAGAAACGAGGGTAATGGGGGTGTGGTGAAAATTACAGTGATGCAACGTTAAAATTCCGCCAATTATAAAGATAACGGGTAAGATAACACGTAGGGATAAAAATATAGGCAAGATATGGCGAGGCTTCTTCACCTACGCCAGCGTTTTCTAGCGCCATTGAAACTAACTAGTTAGAACATGCAGACTAAACGGTTTACCCTTTTAGACGGGAGGGAAACGGAGGTAAATGAAAAAAAAATATGACGGTCGGAACACGTGTTTGAATCTAAATGCTAAAAGACGCAATTTGTAGTTTTAAAGAAAAAAATTACGCCACTAGTTGACACAATGTAAGGAAATGGACAAAAAGCGACCTTAGCTCTTGTTAGAAACAGACGTATCTTAGACGTTTTACGGTAATTGGTCGTTTTAATTTGAATATAGAGGCAAATGCCATACCCGAAGGTTCAAAAACAAAATTCAAAACTAACCTTGAGAAAAGTAGGTTTTTTCTTAATAATAAGTTTATGAAAATAAAAACTAGCTAGTTTGATAGCCCATCTTAATCTGAGAAATAATATACTTTTAATTACACAGACGGACAGATAACACGGAAGATATTGACGAAAGACTGTATTGTTCAATACAGACTAGCGAACAGTTTTTTGTGCATATTTTCACTAAAGTTACATTTTGACGTCCTTGAGCCTAACGCATAAAATCAAACTGCAAATGAACTAGTGGCAAAGTCGGAGGATAGTAGCTAAAAATAACTAGCATAGGATCTTAGAAGTAGGGGGAGACAAAAATTTGTGTAGTTTTTTTCTTGTAGTTTCGTCCAAAAACAAGTGTAATTTTGGGAAAAGCCAAGTTGAGACGGACAGACCGACAGAAAAATACTACATACTAGACTGAGACTGGACTGAAATTGGACATTTATATTTTGAATATTTGAAAAGTTAGAGGGGAAGTCCGTTGATTGGACAGAAGCTTTTACATTACTGAAAGACAGACGCTCGCTTGTGCCATTTTATAGGAGACTGTCCATTGACACAGTTCGTTACTGCTAGAGGTGATATATATATATATATATATATATATATATATATATATTATATATATATCCATATGATATAGTATCGTTATGCTATATATATATATATATATATATATATAGGTAGACGCAGGTAGATGCGAATGCGTAAAGGAACGCTTTGATTGGTTCACTGCGTTTTAGTCTATTTCGATTGCGGAGACACCGCTGATTGGTTAGTTGCGTTTTCGTACTTTTCGTTTTTCAAAGTTCCGAACCAACAGTGTTTTATGCATAATTTATTCTGTCTGCCGCCATCTTGCGTGAATTCGTGACTCCGAGTAATGTATTCTGTCTCAGTCTTGCGTGAATCCTTGAGCGCGGATTGGCTGTGCATATTTGTGTATCGACATAGTGTATTTATTTAGCACAGCGGGCTGATCACCCGCTTGCCAGTCACTCTGATTACGGAAACAACAATTAATTTTTTGTTGTACCAATAAACGCCACTAGGCGTAACGGAACAACAGTTAATTTCTTTTTGCCCTAAGGTGCCATTAGGCGTATTGGCCACGTACTGCTTTGTCGGTCAGTGGCTAAGGATGGAAGAAGAAGAAGAAGAAGATAGTGTATTTAACTAAGCAGCGGGTTTACAGACAACTTTACGACAACATGTTGTGTTTAATTCGCCTGATGGTGACTGCTTCGTGCGGGTTTCATAAGGAAACAACAGCAGAGGTGGCCCCAGACTCTGTAGAGAGCAGATAATGAATGATATCATGGTGTACACAGCTATTATACAAGAAATTTAGTAACATTCATATATATGTATATATTTTACAATTGTTGTCTTCTGTTATCCAAAAGCATTTTCATCCAACTCACTGGAGTTAAACTTAAAACTAGGGAGGGTAAAATTTTCTAAGGCAGATGGAAGTGGTGAATGGAAACGGGGGGCGCCTGGTGCTCATATCAGAGACCCAATACTCGTGAGAAGTATTTCTTTTCCTCTTAGTCTTTGGTATAAGTTTGTGGTACAAGCTGACAACAATCGACGCTAAACACCAACATCAGACGGGTCTTGAAGACGCTTGACAGCCTATGTGATTACCTCATACGTGTGGCATGAGACGTGTTTCAGCTACCAGATTTGACTGAAGTACAGTCCAAAGCACCGGTAGGACCCAACAACTGCTGAAGCAGACGCCAACAGACTCCACACTGGAAGCTAAATAGCAAACAAGCGAAATTAATTAACATTTCACAAGTTTTCTACCACAAGATAAACCATCAGAGGATGATCAATACCATTGTTTCTTTTTTTTCTAAATGAAGTTACTTATTTTAAAGCGTTTTACACTCTAAGTGATTATTAAACCTACTTATCGGAAACTTTAAAGCTATAGTTGCATTACACAATATTGAGTGAATTGTATGTCTGTACCTGTATGACTTATATTGTGTCAAATGCATAAACCTATAAAGCTATAAAATGAATAGATGCCGAATCACGTTCAGTTGGGGGCTCAAAAACCACGAGTCAAATTTCCTCATAGAAAGGGCGAGAGAATACAAGTTCATGACCGCTTAGATGATCTAATTATTATGCTTGCTTTTCTTTAACATCCTATGAGGTTCTCTTAAATAGAAGCATCATTATTCTATTTATTTATCTGCCAAGAGATCTTGAGTAAAGGTTGATACCTTTGAATACTCTCATCATTATACTCTTGTGGCTATTGTTGGACCACTACTGCGAAGCAGGGGACACGATTCACGCCACAGTAATAAGAGTAATGAGGGAGTCATTAGTTTCACATAAATGATCTTGTCATACCACTTCAATCCTTCTATTCTACGCAAGCACCCATTTATGAAAATCTGTAGCTCTTTGATTGTAGGTTTTGTTTTTGTCCATGTCTGAGAACCAAACAATAGGATTGACTTGACATTTTATTTGAGGATTCCGATTTTGTGGTGGACTTTTATTTCTTTTGGTCTCTATATATTTCCCAATGCAATGAAAGCTCCACTAGCCTTTTGTATTTCTATTTTAATAAGAGGCATTCCCGTGGAACTTCGGTTCTTATCTCCATCGGTTCTGTAAGCTGTCCTTCGTGAAGAACTCTGCCTGTCATGTCTTTAAAGGTTTTTTTTTATGAAATTAATGACCTGAAAGAGGACTCCATAATCCCTCATCAATTTCCAAAATGATTCTGTGTCTGCACTGTCAAATGCCATGTCATAGTCTACAAATCATGTAATGTGAGTATACAATTCATTTTTGTTGTATAATAAAGAGAAAGGCAGCTAATACGTGAGAGGGAATCAGTTAGTCCAAAAACTTAATGAGTGAGGACAGTGATAAAGACAAAAATTATTGCAGTAACATAATAAAATTATGTGCAAGAGAGAAAGAGAAAGAGAGAGAGAGACACACACACAGACAGACAGACAGAAAGATAGAGAGAAAAAAGAGAGGAAGACAGAGGCAGCGAGCAAATACTTTGAAGATGGTAGGGCTGTGAGTAGAAGAATATGTGTGTCAGAGAGAAGTACTTTTTAGGGTGAGTCATGTGAGTGGAACAGCACGGTGAGCACTCTCTCTCTATATATATTCCCCACACATACACTCTCGTAAAATCTCTCATACATACACACTGCCACTCTATCTCTCATACGGACTCTCTCATACACACTCTCACACAAGCTTACATTCGTACTCTCACTCAATTTTTCACACACAAATACTCTCACACAATCTGTCATATACACACTGCCACTCAGTCTCTGACACACACTCTCTCACACATGAACTCTCAAGGAATCTTTCACGCATACACTACTTACAGTCAATCTCTCACACGCTCTCTCACTTGATCACTGACATATGCACCTTCTCACACACCACTCTCATGTAATCTCTCACACGTGGCAGCCTCTCACACACTCACTCCATGCGATCTCTCATACACCTTCTCTCTGTACGTACTCTCATGCTCATCCACTTTCTCATACGCATTCTCTCGCACAGTCACAATAATTCAAACACACACATACACAACTTAAAGAACTCATACGCAAGCATGCACTTTCCCACACACATGCACAATTATTCAAACATACTCACTCACACATACCCACTTAAACACTTTCTCAAAAGCCAATGCTAACCCGCATACACCCCATAAAACACACGCATATGCCTACACGTGAACATAAAGCAAAGCAATATCACCCTGGCAACCCATTCTCGCATGCAGCCAGTTTAATATGTTTCCACAGAAAATTGCTTGGCCATTGCTCCTCGTAGCTTCATATTCCGGCCCCCACGTAGCCTGCACACACCACATTCATCTTCGGAAGGTCAGGGCCTCTGCCGCCATCTTGACACGGGTGACGTTAGTCTCTGTCACCCAAGACATTTCATCCCGGGCTCTTTGTTTTATGACTTTGCGTCCTGCCCCAATGTGATGAATCGTCTTTTAAGACCCGGAGTACATTTGTTGGCAGCGTTGGTCTTCCGGGCCTGATCGATTTCAGAGAAGACACCGGACTAAGTCTAGCTGAGCCATTTATCTTGGATTCTGTACTTTTTTTCCCCCCTTTTAGCTGACCATGAGTTAACAAATAAAGTGGAAATGTTTTCAACGAGTTAAAGTTAAAATTAGGTGCTTTAAGTAAAGCGTCATTTATTCTCTTCGCGGTGTCTCATATTATCACTTTGAATAATATTTTAAACTCATAAAACAAGTGGTCAAAAAATTAACATCTCCAACTGTAATGTCAAGTCGGTCGTATTGTATGTCTCCAAAACACGGAGAACAATAGAAACAACATCCAAGAAGCTACAGACTTGCACAAATAGAACGATGGGAATAACATGACAAGATCAATAATATGAAGATGATGACAAGAACCAGACAGTGCCAGTGGAACAAGAGATGAGAAAACAAAAACGATGGCGATGGATAAGATACATATTGAGGAAATCTATTGATAGCACAACAAGGCAGGCTGGAAACACAAATGATAAGGAAGACTTGGAAAGACCTTGAGGTGTTGGCACGTGACAGGAATACGTGGCATGTGTTTGTTGAAGGGCTATGCTCCCTGCGGAGGTAATGGGTAACGAATGCACGAATAAATGAAACAAACCGCTTTTGAAAAGTATATGAACTCTAGAAGGTAATAAGTTAATGGCAGCTGAAGATAACGTGATTGTTAAGGATAGAATTAATATGTTATAATATGTTGCTACACGCAGGCATATATCCATTGATTTGAGGAAATATAGCTGTCTGTAGTGAAAGTCATTTTTTATGTACAATTATATTGAACGCCGCATATTTTGCTAATACATCATAGTACAGTGGATAAATGGTCTTGCAATGTTACATGGGCACTCATGTAGAATAAGTGTATAATGGACTGTCAGTAGCCAAGCACTCAGTATCGCCCATACATATATCATCTGACTTCACTGACTGAGCACGTCAGCTTATAAACAATATTTCAGATGGCTTCTAAACCTAATCTCGTCTAGCGACGATTCTTCAACATAATGTTCAGCACATATTTTTCCATATAATAATATTGAACCGCTAGCAATGGGTTCTCATGTGTAGCAGTGATCTCTGGACTGATCAAGCGATAATACGGGCATCCCTTTTCTCTTCTTGAAAGTCACTACATGTTTTGGTTCCAAGATGGCTTCACTCGTGAGCTGTCACTCACGTTTGGATACAGATAATGAATCTGTCCTAAAGTTAGTCATTCATAAAACATTTCATTGCTCTGTAGATTTGATCATGAACAATTGACTGCAATCTACAGGATATAGTGCTGCTAGGAATCGAAGTCGTTTTCATCGAGTCAAATATATTCTCTTAGACATTCAAATCGTAACTATCGAAAATGGTGGCTTCGATCGAGAGTTCATAAGAGTATCTTTGATTACCTTGGTATAGGAAATATGAAACTGCCATTCCTTGGCAATACGACTAAACACTGGGGTAAAGCATACACGATAGGTTTAGACGACTATCACCTCCCCACAAATACTGAGATCACTTTTTCCCCGGCGACAGGCCGACATGGAAAAACACAGTCCCTATCAGGACGAAGCCAAATCACACCACTCTCTAGCGACACATCCGCCGAATAGCCTTCGACCTCTCTAGAGACAACAGAACATATAGTTCGACTTAGATATGTAAAGATATACAGATATAAGACAGACTCGTCCTACTCAGACAAACAATACACATAAATTCAGGCCATAGATATTCTGAAGCAAGAACAATCTATTATTACCCAAACAACGAATAAATCGCAGTAAAATGGATTTATCCGCGGAGTTTGATCGAAAGAGCCGACACAACTTTCAAGGGAAGTAACTCAATAATGACTTTCCCTTAAGCACTATTTTGCTTTCAAAATATTTGCGAAGATAACAAGAATACCAATGTATAATATTGTAAGATATCAAAGACTGCACGTAACAGTCTTACCACACCTCCCGGGAAAAAAAAAATGGAACATTTTTTTTTTTTTTTGAAATACATCTAGGAGCAACGTACAATAGACTCACAACGCATGAATAATGCGCAGATGAAAATATCAGGAATACCTATAACGCCTAATATGAGGCTAAGTCGACTTATGGAGCGACTGGTGAGAATGTGTCTCATAAACTGAGAGAAATTATTTCTCTACAAGTATATTTTTCCAGGAAGGTGTCATCAAAGTATAATACAATTCTGGCAATTACACAATGCCTAAAAAATTCATATCATCATTTCGTATTGGATATCTTAAATTTATGATTTATGAAGAAAAAATCATCAAAGCACAGCGGTGAATAAACATCAATGAACCGCTATGTAGTGATACAATCATTATATTATTAAATTACAAATGTGTATCTATCATGATATAGAAAAGGAACTACTATAGAACTAGACATATCAAGAAGTCTAAGCCCTAATAGTTATGTGGAATCATGTGGGCATCTTGACAGAATGTCTGCCATCACATTATCTGATCCACGAATAGCTCGCACAGAGAAATGAAAAGGTTGAAGAGCAATTGCATATCGAGTAGACCTCGAGCTCTTCAAATTCTTACTCTGTATAGCAGTAAGAGCTTTTTGGTCGGTTTCTACTATGAAATGTGCGCCTAGAAGGAATCTCTGTAGTTTGAGGATCGACCAAACCATAGCTAATAGCTCACGGTCTAAAACCGAATAATTCCTTTCTGCCGCATTAAGTTTTCTGGAAATATACATTACAGGATGCAGAGTTCCAGAGTACTCTTGCATTAGTGCCGCTCCAATCCCAGTGGATGAAGCGTCTCTACGAAGAACGAATGTCTTATCTTTAGTAGGTAGCACTAAAATAGGTGGTGTTGAAAACAATGTTTTAATCTTATCCAGAGAGCATTGGCATTCCTGAGACCAGTGGACCACATTAGGCGAACCTTTCTTTAGAAGTGTTGAGAGAGGTGCCATGATAGAGGATAGATTCTGAATGAATCTGCCATAAAATTGAATAAGACCTAACAGACTTCTCACCTGTTTTTTAGTCTTAGGGATTGAGATGTTTAGTATCTTACTAGTATTATGGTCCTCTGTCTTTAGGAAACCATGACCAACTCGGTGGCCTAGGTAAGAAATTTCGCTAAAACCAATATAGGCTTTAGAGGGTTTCGCTGTCAGGTTGTGCTCACGCAAAGTAGACAGCAATTCATCTAACCCTGAATAGTGATCTTCCCAAGTATCGCTGAAAAGACAGATGTCGTCTAGATATGCAATGACATCTGACCGATAAGATAGGATTCGGCGCATCATGCGTACGAACGTAGCTGGTGCGTTCATAAGACCGAAAGGCATAAAATTCCATTGGAACAAACCTCTAGGTGTTGAAAAAGCCGTGAGAGGTTTGGCGCGTTCAGATAAAGGAACTTGCCAATATCCTTTAGACAAATCAAGTTTAGTGAAAAAATGAGATTTGGAGAGTCGAGTAAGTAGCTCTTCCAGTAAAGGCATAGGTTCGGCATCGAACTTAGTTACTTGATTCAATTTTCGATAGTCAACGCAAAGACGTATGTTATTGTCTTTTTTACGCACAATAACCATCGGCGAAGAATATGCAGAGGTGGATGGTTCGATTATTTTCAAATCTATCATCTCATCCAACTCTTTCTCGACCTGTGCTTGAAAATGTATAGGTATAGGATAAGGTCTAACCCTAATAGGAGTATGGTCAGTTAGAACAATGTCATGTTGAATGACATTCGTTTGTCCAGGGATGTCAGTGAGTACATCCTGAAATGTTTGCAACATAGTTGAAACTTGTCGCTGTTCTCCTAGAGACAAATCAGGAGAGATAGTAACGTTCTTCCATGATTCACTGGAATGAAGTGGGATCATTGGAAGAGGAAGATTTACATCTGAAAAACTTGTTTCCTCATCCTGTATCACGGACAGTGATGAGTAATGACCATGTTGTACTGGAGAATTGTCCGTTGCTTGGAAAATGGGTTGCAAATAATCCGGACGTTCATGGAATTCAGTAAGCATATTGATGTGGAAGGTTTTATGCTTCCCATCAATATCGACAATATAGTCGACATCGGAAATTTTCGATATTATATCGTACGGACCTTTCCAAGAAATAAGTAATCTGTTTTCCCTACAAGGTAGTAATACAAATGCTTTGTCACCAGGACAAAGTTGTCGTAAGCATCTCTTCTTATTGGCAAATTGCCTTGCCTTCTGTTTCGCAAATTCAGAAGAAGAAGTTGCTAATTTGCATGCTTCGATAATTTTTTGTCTCAACGCGATGACATATTCGTAGGATGACTTTGTGTCATCGTCAATATTGTCAGATGTTATGAGATCGTGAAGCAACGACATAGGGCCACGCGGACGCGCGCCAAAGACGAGTTCAAAGGGAGAAAATCCCGTATGTTCATTGGGTACCTCTCTGTAAGCGAAGAGGGCCGCAGGTAAAACTCTGTCCCAGTCTTGAGGATGATCCTCAGTTATCTTCCCCAGTAAGTTTTTAAGTGTTCTATTAAGGCGTTCGACCATACCATTAGACATTGGATGGTAGATACTACTTAAAGATCTATCTATCTGCAGAGTAGACATTACTTGAGACATGGTATCTGATATTAGTTGGGTGCCATGGTCTGACAATATCTCTCCGGGGAACCCCAGACGAGAAAATATAAGCCAAAGAGCATCTGCAATATCAGCAGTAGTAATGCTCTTCAGAGGAATAGCCTCTGGCCAACGTGTGCACATATCAACACACGTCAAGATAAACTGATGTCCTCTGGCAGACTTGATCTTAAATGGACCAATAATGTCTATGGCCATTTTTTGAAACGGCCGAATAGGAATGTCCGCCGCCTGAATGGGTGCAGCATGCCGTTGACCTTTGGATTTAACTTCCTGACATACTTTACAAGATCGACAATAAATACGTATGTCCTTGTTTACCAATGGCCAAAAGAAAGCCGCAAGGACTCTTGACTTAGTACGGGAAAAACCCATGTGTCCAGCACACTGAGAGTCGTGAGCGTGCTGCAAAATTTTAACTCTCAAATTCTTGGGAAACAGGATTTGAGAATGACTTGACGTAATGGAGTCTTGAACCATACGTACAAGTACGCCATTCTTCTTTGTAATCCACGATTTACGACTTGTGTCTTTATTCGGATCACCTTTAGTTGCAAGAATGAAGAATTTCTTCAGAGTGGGATCATCTTCTTGCTGTTTTATAAACGAGTCACGAGAAATTACCAAGGGATTATCTTGGTTATGCACTTCATTATCTTCAGTAGATGAAGTTTGAGGCATATTAAGAGCCTGAGCTCTAGTGACTACAGCGTTAGCAATCTGCATGTTTTGCCTTTCCCACGTGGAAATTTGTTGCGGAGTGCATTCCTTGACTCCATGAATGCGACCGATGATGAGGTCAGCGATCGGATTCGGAAGAAGACATGCGTGTACATCTCCTGTAAAGAAAGGAGTAGCAATCCTAATGATAGCAGTAGAGTATTTCTCTAATGTGCCGCCAAATGTTACACATTTGACTACTTGTCCAGTGGCACGGGAAGGATCTACGAGTGACTGCCTAACACCAATTGTGGTGCATCCAGAATCAAATAGCACAGAGACTGGATTGTTATTCACGAAACCCTTATGTAAGACAAGAGAACATCTTCCATCATGCGCGACTGATGCTGGAAGAGCAGGAAGAGGATGGCCACAGCTTAAAGTAGACACTGTGGTTGGCTCAAATAACGTTTTGCATTGGGGGCACTGAGATGCTCTCCCAAAATCAAAAGCGGCACATGCCATATTACTAGCATCATTATTATCTTTACTCTGTTTATAGGCTTCATGGGACTCTTGTTGTGCAGAGTTTGCCTGAAAATGTGGTTTATGTCTTTTGTTTTGAGATCTACCTCGGTTATAATCACCTCTGTAGTTATTGTTACCTCTATTGTAACCCCTATTTGGGTTTGAGTCATAGTTCCCTTGGTTACCATTATCATATTCATTATAATGAGTATCTCTGTAATTATGATCTTGTTGACTCCAAGACGGATAACCCTGATAGTTTCTATAATTACTTCCTCTACGGAAATTCCTATAATTATGACCACCCCTGTGTCGAGAGCTATCAGGTCGTCTCCAGTTCTTTGAAGAAGAACCCTGAAATGATTGGTTACCTTGGTTTTGATAACTATTATGGTTACCTTTTTTATCAAATCTGTTTTGAGGTCCCTGAAATCTGTGTGAATAATTGGGATTGTATGGTGTTGCTGAAGCAACTGGCATACTCTCCTTAATCTTAGTGTTGCCAAAAGTCACGTCGGGGTGTGCAGTGACATATTGGGAACAATATTCTTCCATTTCTTTTAGAGATTTAGGTTTACGCTCATGTATAAATTCAAGGAAAGGTTTGCTCACATGACATAATCTTATCTCTGAGCAACAAATCCATAAGTCCTTCATACGTTTTTTCTGTTTTGGAAAGCTCAATCCAACGATCAACTGTGAGACGTGCCTTTGCAGTGAATTCTGAGAATTCTACACCCGTCTCAGGTACCATCGTTTTAAATAAAAGGCGATAGCCTTCCTCACTTAGCTGATATTTTTTTTATCAAAGCCGCCCTAATGACATCATAATTATCCTTATCTGCTTCTCCTACAATGCATAATCTAGTCAAAGATTCACCTTTCAAGTTTTCTGATAATTGATTAGCGTATTGTGATTTATCCACATTATGTGTACGACAAGAACGTTCAAATCTATCCAGCCAGAATGTAATATCGTCACTGGACTGATTGAACGGTGGAACCTTAACCTTGTAAGTAGAAGGTTTATCATTACCACTAGATGCCTGATTAACATTACTCATACTTGTCAATCTTAATTTCTCCAACTCAAATTCATGTTCTCTTATTGCTTTTTTTTCTTCCGCCTCTCTGTCTAATCTTTTTTGTTCAGCTTCCCTGTCTAATCTTTTTTGTTCAGCTTCCCTGTCTAATCTTTTTTGTTCAGCTTCACTGTCTAATCTTTTTTGTTCAGCTTCCCTGTCTAATCTTTTTTGTTCAGCTTCACTGTCTAATCTTTTTTGTTCAGCCGCAGCTTCTCTTTCCAATTTTTTTTGTCCATTATACACTTATTCTACATGAGTGCCCATGTAACATTGCAAGACCATTTATCCACTGTACTATGATGTATTATGGCAACCTGTGATTTGTCACTATCTGTGCTGTCGAGTGTGTACGTCCAATTAAACTTTAGAAAAGGTACACAGTCGTTGGTGTCGATGACTTCCAGCCATACATGAGTGTGAGAAAAGAACATTTTTTGTCAACACCACGAACCTTTATCATCATTCGCACATTATACACTCAATCCATGTCTACACACCACTGCGTAGGTCAAGTTGACATTCCATACACTACAGTGGAGCAAACAACACCATAGAGATCTTATCAACTGATGATGATGATGATGTCTGCTTCCATCCACTTATATCTATCTTTTGGTGGATATCATTAACGGGAATAAAAATCCAACGTTTATCAACTTTATCAACTGGTGGCCAGTGTGGGGAAGTAACTCAATAATGACTTTCCCTTAAGCACTATTTTGCTTTCAAAATATTTGCGAAGATAACAAGAATACCAATGTATAATATTGTAAGATATCAAAGACTGCACGTAACAGTCTTATGACGTAATATATCACGTGTTTTCCATTCTAACGGTCAGCCGTCTTGGCCTTTCGTATTTTTGAAGTCGTCCGTAGTAGAAGTACATTTTGTCAAGCTGCCAAGATAGTGAAGACTTTGATCCTGATTTTATTGTGGCATTGTTATCTCGGAGGCCGCCACGTATTTGTATTATGCCAGAAGTTACTACCATGTCCAGGGAGTATTTTTATTACGACTAACGCATCTTAGTTATTTCTGTCGCATTGCTTGGGTTCTCGTGATCTACACGAACCTCTAGACACAACGGCCAGAATTGAAGGAGAGGAGAGAATTGTACCTTTATTACACTGCCACGCATTATGATGCCTATAATTTAGACGTATGGACGGACGATTTATTGTGAAGAACTACACTATTGAAACATACTTCTATGCCACGTATGTATTGATTGATGAAGCCAATTTTGATGAAAATAAACATGTCACCATGTCTGCTGTGGACCTGCCAACTTGCCGGCTCATGTTTTCTGTCCATCAAGTTTGTTCCTGAGTAACTGCCTATTTGCATTCGTGTTCATAGCATGATAAGCTCTACAAAAAGAATATAACTAAAGTAACATTTTCCTCCTTTAACAGTAATGTGACCGTGCGTATTGATGGTGTAGATGTATAGTGGATGTTCGATCACTGCCTTATCAGTGGGTGTTTGATGATGATGGTGATTTTCTCTAAACGAATACAAATAACTGAACACAGATGGTGGGTGATTCAACTAGATGGAACAGATTGCACTCTAACAACGATGAACGAACATGCAATGTTTATTTACAGCTATTCTTCTTCGTACACTCTCAGACGTCGTCCACTTGAATGTTCTCAAAGAAAGCAGTAGTCAGTTTGAAGCTATTTGAATCCCCCGCAAAGCTTTTCCACGAAAGGAGCTGGCGTCGGCCATATGCACTTTCTCTGTACCACATATAAGGGGCAACTTTGAAGCAGATGTTCAGCAGTCATTTTATCAGTGCCACAGTTACACTGATCGGTAGTTCATATCTTTAGCCTGTTGAATAGATGGTATCTCAATCTGTTGTGGCCAGTGCGGAGTCTGAAGATTACCACTTGTTCTCTTCTGTGGAGCTGGTAGTAAGCATCATTCTGTGTGTGCCCTGGATGTTCAACATTCCATTTGTTTCTGTATCTGATTCTGATAAAACTCTTTGCCTCCTCAAAAGTTATGCTTGCATCAGGCTGAGGTAGATGTGAACCTTCTTTTGCCATTCTGTCAGCCTCTTCATTGCCGGTGATGTTACAATGAGATGGGATCCATTGGATCACAACACTTTTGAATTCTTGACAAAGTTTGTGGAGCACTATTCTGAGATCATCCAGGTCAGTATTATTTTGGCTTTTCAACGTTGCAATTACTGACTGTGCATCAGTAAAGAAAGCAACTTGTCTCTCTGCGCTTTCTTCTGTCAATTCAAATTTCAGCAACCAGGTGGAAGGGGATTCTTCTACCCAACCCTCCACCGCAGTATACAACCTTTGTACAGCAGCTTTTTTTCAAGATCAAATTTTAAAAAAAATATCGTTCTTGCATCCCTCTGTCATTCCCTTCTTGTCTCCGCTGCTATTCTCTTCTTACTGTAACCGACTCTGACGTATGTCTAGAACTGGCCTGAGAACCGTTGATTGTCTCTTTTAAACGTTACTGTCTCTGAGTTAGCTCACTCTACTTGATAAATTAAATTTCACTTTTTGTCAGAGTTCTATCTTCAACAGACTGTGTGACCGTTTGGGTATCTTTACTAAGACTGGCCTACACTGCCAGGGTTGACTATTTCTACAAAAATGTCTATGCCTCACACGTCTAGCAGCTACTACAGTTCATTCATACCCGATGGTCTTGAAACTTGAGAGAAATCTTGCACTCTTCTTGAACATAGGAAATACTGTTCTATATTTGCTTCCTAAACCAGCATCTCTAGCTATCATGATGGTTTGCTGAGCGATCAGGAGCACGACAACAGTACATCTTTTGTGAATACAAAAAGAACCAAACCATGGCATGTTGTCTGGGTTCACTCCCTGATAAGTACTCGCTATTCAACTCTTTAACACATGGAAGAGAAAACAAATTCCCATCTAACGCCTATCGCGTCTAAATCTGAACTGACTCTTATTTTCTCCGATTTACCACTAAGATTGTCTCATACTTTGTCACGAATCGTTCACCCAAAACCCCGTGCACTTTAATCCGTACTCACTGTTAGAACCAAAACAACTCACCCCAAAATAATTTATCTCCCTTTGCTAAATAATTCTATAATGCATCTGTTCTTCTCCCGTCAGTTATTTTATATAGCGTATGCAAATGTACAAAACTATAATTACTACATTCCAACTTACTGTACACTAAATCTACGACCTCATTTAAGGGGCATAACTTAAACAGTTGCCTCCCTTAGTCTCAAACTACAACCGCTCATATTATTATCCCCCATAATATCAAAATCTAACAGTGCGTTATTTCTGCACGCACATTTTGTAAACCATATTTCCGCACTTGATCTCTTTAGTCACTTACTGACCTCAACCCCTCCGGATACTGCAACGTGATTTAGTTCTGCTTCTTCTTCTTCTTAGATAGTTAGCCGCCGACTGTGTGTTCTACGTCGGTCTTTAGTTTCAGTCGCAAATAACGCTGTGAAACCCAACGCCCTAATATCTGTCCTTTGGCTAGGATCATGTGTCTAGACACAGGGACCGGTACAGTGACATTCATGTGTCATTAGGTCTCTTGTGTGAGAACACAGAAGATCACTACAGTGACACAGTTTGTCATTGGGTCTTCTTGTGTTGGGACATGTGGTCTTGACCAGGGCCGGGTTTGGGCGGGTACTAATGCGACCTCATGCGAGGAAAAAATATGCGACCTCAAGCGAGGAAAAAAAAAAAAAGTGTTCTACGTTGGTCTTTAGTTTCAGTCGCAAATAACGCTGTGAAACCCAACGCCCTAATATCTGGCCTTTGGCTAGGATCATGTGTCTAGACACAGGGACCGGTACAGTGACATTCATGTGTCATTAGGTCCTTTGTGTGAGAACACAGAAGATCACTACAGTGACACATGTTGTCATTGGGTCTTCTTGTGTTGGGACATGTGGTCTTGACCAGAGCCGGGTTTGGGCGGGGACAATGCGACCTCATGCGAGGAAAAAATATGCGACCTCATGCAAGGAAAAAAAAAAAATTATGCCTAGAGGCAACAACAAATTGATTCCACTATGCTCGGTCGGCGGCCATCCTTCGTTCAGTGCCCCCAACTCTGGTTCATTCTTTGCATCTCAGACTCCACAGTCCTCCGCGAGGTTGTTTTTGATCGGCATCTCGTTCGTTTTCCTTCAGGGGTCCAAAGCATCGTTGTTCTTGTGATGGTATCGGGGTCTCTTCTGAGGACATGGCCAACCCAGCTCCAGCGTCTGCCAGCTATGATGGTGTGCATGTCCTCTTGCCTGCTCCGCGTAAGCAGATCTTGGTTGGTGATGGTATTCGGCCAAAAGATTCGGTGAATTTTTCGTAGGCATGTTGTGTGAAGAAAAGTACAATTTCGACATTTCCTTCTCTGTAACTCTCCAGCATTCCGCACCATAGAGAAGCACAGAAAGCACACAGCTCTGATATAATCTTAATTTTGTGCTTGTGCTGTACTGAGAGGACTTCCAGATGTTGTTTAGGCTAAAGAAGGCTGTTCTTGCCTTATTCATTCTGATGTTGATGTCTTTGCCTGCCCCGCCGTCTGGTGTTACTATGCATCCTAGGTATGTGAAGGTGTCTGTCTGTACCATTTGCTGATTCCTTACTGATATGGGCTCAGGGTTGCTCACATTGAGCGTCATGACCTCTGACTTCTTTAAATTGACGTTAAAGCCCACCTGCTGACTAAACTTATTAAGTCTATCAGTTTTTCCTGGATGTGTTGATGTGAATGTGCTAGTAGTGCAATGTCATCTGTATATTCCAGATCTTCCAATGTAGAAAATGTAGTCCATCTTATTCCTCTTGGACTGCCCTCTGTTGTCTGGTGCATCACCCAGTCTATGACT
Source organism: Oreohelix idahoensis (assembly GCA_024509875.1). Lineage (NCBI taxonomy): Eukaryota > Metazoa > Mollusca > Gastropoda > Stylommatophora > Oreohelicidae > Oreohelix > Oreohelix idahoensis. The sequence continues at coordinate 255,928 of JAMPIV010023055.1, read as the reverse complement.
GTTAAAAAAAGAGTGGTTGATAAGGGGCATCCCTGTCGTACTCCTGTCTTCACCTCAAAGGTTAGGTTGCTCTTCCCAACACTACACGTAAAGTTGGCACAGAGGCTTTTTATGATTGACACTATGCAGCTTGGAATTCCATAAGCCATCAGTATTTTCCATAAACTGTCCCTATGTATGCTGTCAAAAGCCTTTTCAAAATCAACGAAATTAATGTACAGCTGTCTTTGCCATTCTGAGCACTGCTCTATAATGTTCCTGAAAGTGAATATATGATCTACACATCTTCTGTTCTTTCTAAATCCTGCTTGTTCTTTCCTCAATTTGTGGTCTACTGCTTTTGAAATTCTCTGTATAATTATCCTGCCTAGTATTTTGCTGGGAACTGAGAGAAGAGTGATTCCTCTCCAATTATTGCAGTCTGCAAGATCTCCCTTCTTGGGCAATTTGACAATTATTCCTTGTTCCACTCTGATGGTGTTGTCTCTGTTTTCCAGACTTGTGCAAAAAGTGGTTCTAATAGTTCTGCTGCTAGCTCAGGATCTGTCTTAAATAGCTCTGCATCTAAGTTATCATGGCCAGGAGCTTTTCCGTTCTTTAACCCTTTGATTGCTGTGATGATTTCTTCTGTTCGTGGAATGGCTGTATTTACATTTAGATCGTTTTCAACCTCAGGAACATTCATTTGTGTCTTTGGTGGTTCCTTGTTCAGAGTTTCTCTGAAGTGCTCTGCCCATCTTGTTTCCTGTCCCTCTGCTGTCGTGATGAGATTTCCTTGCTTATCTCTAACTAATGTTATATTGTTTGCACCTTGTTTTCGGCTGATGAATTTAGTTATTTTGTATACTGTGCTTTGTTAATTTCTCTGTGCTGCCACTTCTGCCTGTCTTGCAAGATCGTCTATGAAATTCCTTTCGTTGGCTCGGGTTTGGCGTTTAACTTCCTTGTCCAGCTGACTGTACTGTTCGCTATATAGTTGCTTTAACCTGGGGGACTTCGCTTCTGTTTTCTTTCTTTTCATTTCCTTTCTCAGTGTTATGGTGTTTAATGTTTCTGGTGTTATCCAGTCTTGCTTCTTCCTTTCCTGTAATCCCAAGCATGATTTGCTGCTTTCCTTATATATTGTTGAAATGGTGTTGAATTTCTAGTCTATATCATCAGTCAATGTCTTTTCCTGACTTTTGGCAAATTGATATCGTTTCTTTATGTCAGCCGCAAAAGCTTTTCTGGTAAGGGGGTCCTTCAATTTGCTGATGTCAAACCTTTTCTGTGTAGTTACAGATGGTCCAGCCCTTCTTAGTTTCACTTTCAGTTTTGCTACTACTAAATGGTGATCATTTCCCACATCTGCACCTCTTCTTACCTTCACATCTTGTAATGCATGTCTCCATCTACCGTTAATCATGATGTGGTCTATCTGGTTTCTGTCCCGACCATTTGGTGATTCCCATGTTAATTTGTGAATTTCTTTATGTGGGAAACGTGTTCCTCCAATGACCAGGTTGTTAATACTACAGAAACTTATTAATTTATCCCCATTTTTGTTTGCTGTTCCGCTGCCGCATTTCCCCATTACTCTTTCATTATATGTTTTGTGTGTACCAGCTTTCGCATTGAGGTCTCCCATTACTATAATAAGATCATATCTAGGTGTGTCTTCCATTTCTTTCTGCAGTTGTTGATAGAATTCATCCTTGACCTCTTCATCGCTGTCATTCGTTGGTGCGTAGCATTGTATTATTGTGAACTAGCTCTAAGAAAATATAAAAGTTAGTGTATTCTGTTTTGTAAAATGTACAGGATTCTGTAAATTGAAAAAGAATGCAAATAAAAGATTTAAAAAAAAGTTAGCAACATGAATAATTTGGACGTACCTTGTACACAACTTATACTAGACGTAGTAATTGTATTATTACAGTAATTGCAATTACTACACAACATTAATGTGCACATTTTATTAACAGTAATATCATCATCGTTCTGTGCAGTTCCAGAGTGTTTCTGAAGACACCAATAAAATAACAGCTGAACATCTGCTGCAAAAATGCCCAGCATATGAAGAACAGAGAAAGCACATCAGGACGTCACCAGTGTATAACTCCTGGACAAACTCTAAGGAGACACCAACAACCGCATACTGACCACCACTTACTTTAAAGTTATTCAAGATGACGTCTGAAAGTGAACGAAGAAGAAGTCTCTGAACAGACAAAGACAGAATAGGACCACTGCACACTCAGGCATGTCGTACCAGGCGACTAATATGAGGTTGGGCATGGGGCTGGCAATCACATCATGTCAAACACATTGCCTTAGAAACCACCGATACAAGATCATGTGACGGCTTGGTGCAGGCTTCCTGTAAGGTGACCAGCTGCAACGGTGGCTCCATGCTTCACATGATGCTGAATTATGGCAAACTCGTCATTAAAACAAGCTGATGCAGAAGCATGTGCTTTGATACAGCCTCCTTGCTAGGGCGCCAACTACAATGGCGGCTCTAAGCTCCAGGGAGCGTAACAATTAGTTGAATGAAATGAAATGAATTAAATTTCAACGTATCTAAATCTGTTCACTGCGATAAGGCAAGTATTCACTTCAAGGTACTAAGGTCTTATACGATGTTTAGGCAAGTTTTCACATTTACATACTAGTCTTAAACTATATTTAGACAAGTATTCACAGTTACATACTAAAGTCTTAAACTACTTTTAGACAAGTATTCACTTTAACATACTATATAGTCTTAAACTACATTTAGACAAATATAACATACTGTAGTCTTAAACTACGTTTAGACATGTATTCACTTTTACATACTAAAGTCTTAAACTACATTTAGACAAGTATTCACTTTAACATATTATAGCCTTAAACTACGTTTGGACAAGTATTCGCTTTTACATACTAAAGTCTTAAACTACATTTAGACAAGTATTAATTTTAACATACTAAAGTTAGACTACGTTTAGACAAGTATTCACTTTTACATACTAAAGTCTTAAAATACATTTAGACATATATTCACATTAACATACTATAGTCTTAAACTACGTTTAAACAAGTATTCACTTTAACATATTAAGATTGTTCGGCCTCTCTTTCGCCTTCCCTCAGGGGTCCAAAGCACAGCTGTCCCCGTGACGTTTAGACAAGTATTCCACTTTGGCGTGCATGTCATACTAAAGTCTTAAACTAAATTTAGACAAGTATTCACTTTAACATATTATAGCCTTAAACTACGTTTGGACAAGTATTCGATTTTACATACTAAAGTCTTAAACTACATTTAGACAAGTATTAATTTTAACATACTAAAGTTAGACTACGTTTAGACAAGTATTCACTTTTACATACTAAAGTCTTAAAATACATTTAGACATATATTCTTACTTACTTAGTCGTTCCCCTTCTACCGTGAGGTGTAGAGGTTTAGACATATATTCACATTAACATACTATAGTCTTAAACTACGTTTAAACAAGTATTCACTTTAACATATTAAGATTGTTCACTACGTTTAGACAAGTATTCACTTTAACATATTGTGACAGAGTTATGTAAATATATTACATATATCAACACGTTTTGTTTCCACCTGGTTTCCACCTTGACTCGCTTATTAATATTCATGTTTTGTTAACGCAGAAGGCATGCGCTTCGATGTCTGTCGAACTCATACTTTAGCCACGCCTATTTTCTTTCTCTATTGTCTTACAGACGATAGAAATGTTTATGATCAGTCCCATTAGCGAGTCCAGAGCCGTTAACTGAATTATAACGCGAACGATTGGACAACCGTTGTATATTGACAGGCCACACTGTTTCACGTGTAGAGAGAGAGAGAGAGACGGGTCGTATATTTGTAGAACCAAGAGCGATAATTCATGAGTGCACTTTCTCAGGGGGAATTAATCTGAGGAAAGGGGAGATAATCACAGTTACCCCTCCCCACATCCGTTCGTTCGTGATTGTAATTAAGCTACGGAACGAGGGAGATCAAAGAGACGATTTGCTCGCGGAACCACGTCTGCGGTCGGTATAAGTAAAATTTGACTTTCATTCAAAATTCGACCGCAGATTTCCCCAAGAATACGAGCAAGACACGAAATCTGACACTGGTTAGCGATTTTCTATCTATTTCATATATATATATATATCCCAGCCTTTAAAATCCATTATCTAGTACCCACATAATTTTTCAGAACATCTAGCTTTGATTTCTAGATCCATTGTACCATTGGAATTAGTTTTTCGATTGGAGATAGTTTTAAATTTCTGTGTTGCGGTAAATATTATACTAGAGTTCGAGTGATTTAATTGTTAAGTCCGTCATTAGATTTCACTAAGATTTTCTGTGTTTAGTGATTTAATGGTTAAAGTCCGTCATTATATATTACTATGATTTTTGGTGTTAATTGGCTAGAAAATTAAATAACATAAAGCTAATTTTTCTGGCTGTAACGTAAATTTAATTACTCGCTACCATCCAGAAAAAGAGATAATTTAATTGACTAGCAAAAAGCACTTTTCATTATGAGTACTGACGAAATATATATTTATTTCTAATTCATTATGAGTAATTTTGTAAATGACTAGAATTTATTTCACGGGTTAATAAGAACGATAGGACAAGCTATACACTTGTGTTTTCTAATCAAAGTTAATAACCGAGTGGATAAATAAATTATACCGTTACGCGGGTTAGGGTAGAATTGAGATTGTGGTTAATGTTGTATTTTTTTCTTCCTATAAACTAGTACGGGTCACAACCCAAAACCTACCAGCGGCCTGCACCTTAATCTGAGAAAAGAGTCTAAGTCTAGTCCAACCAATACAAGAAAAAACATTCTTATGTAAAATATATCGGGTCTTCGAGGTTGACCGGGTTGGTCTCTAGTTTCACCTAGAGAGAGAGAGAGAGAGAGAGAGAGAGAGAGAGTGTGAGAGAGCGTACCAATATATGACACTAAGAATAACAGTAACTGGACATTTAGCTACCCAGATTTCTTTTTCCATTCTCATTTACATTCAGCCCGCGGTGGCGAAGTTATCAATATTAACATTTCCCAATTACCAACCACTGTGTTGTGGCGAGGAGTTATCCAAAAAAAGATTTATCTACCTGACATTCTATTTAACTATCGAATATTTCAAGCTACTGTACACTGTGAACTTTAGATCTCAAGCATTTTCCTACCTGGACTAATTGCGGTGACGTGAACAGATTCAATAAACAGTAACAAAGCAAGCGTTCCCCAAATAAGAGGATTAATCAGTAAATTTGAGGAACTGGGGCTTGTTTTGCCAAAAACCCAACACTGGATTTGTGCATGTACCAAGGAGTTCTGTTCCAGACGTTGTAAATCAGCAATTAGGTAAGCGAAATTGGAAATGTGGCCACATGTTTGTCAGAGCGAGACAAAGCAGGAATGAATAATTCTTAAATGGTATAATCAATGTACTCACTTTGTTTTTTTTCTTCTTATGTTTGCTAATACTGTTCATTTCAGAATAGATTATTTAGAAACTCTGTTCTTGACAGTATATTCAAATTCTATACCATAGAGCTAATCCTTTGACCTTTTGGGGGTTAATAACTTCTTCTTGTGGGATCTTGTCTCAACAGAGGGGATTGCACTTATGTGTCTATTGCTTTATTAATTCTGTAACCTATGATTTTTATACTTTGATATTTGATATTAAAATGTTGTGAAGTTCTTTTCTTTATGATAAATAAACTTAACATAAAACTAAATTACCTGTGTCGGTCAGCTCGGCCCAATATCCCTACACCATTACTATAGTTTTCACGTTTGTGCGTCAAGGTGTCGTCACTTATCTGTGTGTGTGTATGTGATGGGTTATAGTGTATATGTTAATATATACCGAAAGGTAAACTGTCTGATAAACAAATTTCATTCGTAGAGATAGGCTGGACTAGAGTATCTTCTCAATCCAGGGACAGACTCTACCTTTTTCACCATTTCGCCTCGTGAAAATCTATTTCTTTACCTTATCTCTCACTGAATTACCACCCTTTCCAGTTCTATTCAGACGGGATCAGAATCTATCTTAATCACCTATCAATAATCTACGACACATATTAAGATTGTTGTCTACCTCACAATTTTCATATCTCCCTGAGTTCTCTTCTTCGTGTTTTTTCCCGTCCACCCCTGCTTCTCCTACCCTGGGTATTCCCTAAATAGGACCATCTGGTAATGCTATCAACAGGTTTCCTCAGTATGTGTCCTAGTCATCTCCAGCATCTTCTTGTCATCTGTTGTTCCCTTGGGACTTGTCAGGTTCTTGTCATCTGTTGTTCCATTGGGACTTGTCAGGTTCTTGTGATCTGTTGTTCCCTTGGGACTTGTCAGGTTCTTGTCATCATTTCCACATTGGTGAATTGTCGTTCCATTTAAATTCTTTTGCTCTTTGCATGCGTCCATTTATGAAAATCTGTAACTTCTCGGCTGCTTTTTTTGTTGTTCTTCGTGATTCAGAGCCATTCCAGAGGATTGACTTGACATTTGAATTGAAGATCTACTCTGAAACATCAGCATGGTATAACAAGGTTTTCTCAGAGTCTGACATTTTAGTCAGTTCACGTAATCTTAATACATTTACATTTGTTCTTTCCATTTCGCCTCTTGATGCTTTCTAATTTTCCATCCTGCATAAGGTTCTGATATTCCAAGCTCCTGTAGTCAAGGTAGCTTTAATTCTAATTTTGCATTAAAAAAAAGCTTGCTAAAATGGCATTTAAAATGAGGGACAATTGGAGACTAGGGGACTTTTGGATGAACTTTGATCAAAAATGGCCTCGAAATTAAATCAGAAGTAATCAAGTACAGTGCCATTAATTCTTGTCAGATGTAGATCAAATTTGACATCGGTAGTCACAATTTTGTCAAAGTTTTAAGAGAAAATGTATCAGAATTTGGCTTGTAGGTCTTGACTTGTATTTTGTGATAGATAGACGGACAAAATGACCTTAGTAGCACTTCTTGCCATTGCCATTTGCAAATGCACTAAAAGGCGGTCGGAGGGGCTAAGAGGTATGGCGTCCGCCTCGAGTTCTAGAGTTCGATTCCCAGTTGAGGGAACATAGTTTATGGAAAAATTTTTTTCAGAACCAGTGGTCCTAATGATGTCATACTTCCCCCTGGTCTCCTGGTTAGTGAGATTGGAAGCCTCGTCTTCTCGGATAAGGGCGAAACATTAGGACGTCCCATTAAAAATCCCACGGCAGTTGGAAATCGTAAAGAGTAGGCCTATCAGGCCGCTACCCAGGCAGAATTTAAAAATTAGAAACCTACCCACAACAAAAATATTTATACAATGTGTGATTCCTATACACACACATTGGGATTCTCGCCGGTGCTATGGAGTTCGTGCTTCGAGCCCTGTGAAGACATCTGCGTGTCGTCGACAGGAAATAACCTGAACGGCTCACGTAAACTCAGCTCAAATGGTTACCTCCGACATACTAACCGGAGATTTCGTCTCGAGTAATAGCGGGCGTACGATAAAAAAAAAAAAAAATACTGTAATCTACTACGTTTAGAGAAGTATTCACTTTAAGGTACTAAAGTCTTAAACTACTTTTAGACAAGTATTCACTTTAACATATTACTGTATTCTACTACGTTTAGACAAGTATTCACTTTAACATATTACTGTAATCTACTACGTTTAGAGAAGTATTCACTTTAAGGTACTAAAGTCTTAAACTACTTTTAGACAAGTATTCACTTTAACATATTATTGTAATCTACTACGTTTAGAGAAGTATTCACTTTAAGGTACTAAAGTCTTAAACTACTTTTAGACAAGTATTCACTTTAACATATTACTGTATTCTACTACGTTCAGACAAGTATTCAAACAATCAATAGCCTTTAGCTCCCCGAGGAGCATAGGCCTTCAACAAACACGTGCCAAGTCTTCCTGTCACGTGCCATCCGCTCAAGTTCTTTCCATATTTTCCTCATCATTTTCACCTCTGTTTCCAGTTCTCTTCTCCATGTGTTTTTTGGTCTACCTCTGCCTCTCTTTCCCTGGGGATTCCAGAACAAGGACTGCCTTGTTACTCTATCAACAGGTTTCCTCAATGTGTGTCCTATCCATCGCCAGCGTCTTCTTGTCAACTCTTGTTCCACTGGCACTTGCCTGGTTCTTGTCATCAATTCCACATTTGTGACTTTGTCATACCATTTCAGTCCTATTCTACGTAAGCACCTGTTTATAAATGTCTGTAGCTTTTTAGTTGTTGTTTTTGTTGCTCTCCATGTCTCAGAGCCATATAATAGGACTGACTCGACATTTGAGTTGAAGATTCTTATTTTACAGTAATTTGTTCAGAATAAGACAAGTATCCACTGCAACATATTACTGTAATCTACTACGTTTAGACAAGTATTCACTTTAACATATTACTGTAATCTACTACGTTTAGACAAATATTCACGTTAACATACCAAAGTTATTCACTGTGTTTAGGCAAGTATTCACTATAATTAACATATTAAAATCTTCAACTACGTTTAAGCAAGTATTCACTTCAAGGTACTAAGATCTTCCACGGGACCTCAAGACGCAGCAATAGAGACCGCAGTCAGCGACTCATAGCTTGACTGCCTGCGTCACTCAGAGCTGGTTTCCACCTCCACGTGGTGGCAAACAGTCTGCATTCACTGGCTGAGCGAGTGTGGAAAATTAAGGCAAATTAAAAAATGCCGTGCAGAAGTCGGATGTGTCGATCGAAAGGTGCAGATATCACAGCTTAGGCGTAAACAGACACAACGCAACCACCGTCCTTTTCCGGACGAACGAAGAAGAAGAAGAAGAAGATCTTCCACTACGTTTATGCAAGAATTCTCTTCACTGTACTGAAATGTCCTACAACTTTTATCCAAGCATTTACTTCACATTCCTAAAATCTACCACAAAATTTCGGTAAAATATGCGTGTCTGTACTTACACTCAACAACCGGTATATCGGTTTCCAACCAAACATCAGCCATGCTAAAAGGTAAATTTTCCGTATGTGGAGAGATCTTAAATCAAATATTGTTTCTTCTTCTGTTAGCCCAATGACAAGAATTCTAAGACCATTTTTTTACTTAAACAAGAGATCTGTCACGGCGAGCGATGAATGCAGTACTTTACTATTCGCATTACAAAGAGCTTTGCCGTGTACTTTGCCAGGTAGTTTGATCTCTCCGAGCAAATGAAGTTGACAGAGAGCGCTGGAAGCTTCTACTGTCTCTTTTGTTTACATCAGTGTTTCTCAAAATGTGGTACGCGTACCCCACGGTTTTGTTGTTGTTGGTTGTTGTTGTTTAACTAGGACTGCTGAGCTTCTCTCTCTTTTGCAGCCAATACAAAGTTGAAGACTCCATGGTATTATCTACACTGTAGATCTAGGCTTTTCCTGTGGCTTTTCTGCCATTCCGAAACATGCTGAGTTGAAGTCATGAGCTCCAGTTTGGCTTGTTTTTAAAGGATCATCACAACTGGCCCCAAGCTATGAATAAGTGGTGCGTGGTATACTGTGCATTCCCCACCATCCAAGGGAATCTCCAAATATGCAGAGCTAACAATAATGGGCTCTAGTTCTGGGCTCTCCTAAGGAATTGTCACGTCCTGCACAAAGCCACTTCACAACTCCCCCTGCCAATCACTGTGTCCATAGTGAGATCCTCCTGCATGCAGTCAACCATGTCAAAGTCAAAGAATCACGTCTGGGGCTCAAGTGACTTCTCCAAGCTTAGTGTGCAATTCTGGGTTTTCAACAATTTTCACCACAGGGGGCATTCCTGGAAGTATGTGAATGATTTCAAGAGTCAATGAGGGCGTAATTAGCCTCACATACAGAGGTTCACTCCAACATATGTGTACTGTAGCATTGTGCATAGCTGGTAGTCATATAAAGATGACTCCAGATATGCCTCTATGCATGTACCCCAGGGTACTCCAGAGTGATTCATGTGGTTAACGGTAGAATTTTAAAAATTTACATTATGATATTATTTTTTAGAAATCCATCACATATATCTGCTATCTTGTCAGAATGTTTGTTGAGTATTATTATTAATGATGTGATTTTAATAAGGAAGCTCGCACCAAACCGTTCACGTCCTCTAGCAGCAGTGGTTTGTGTAGCAACTTATTTTACGCGATGAGTGATGCGTGGAGGCATATCTGGAGTTATCCTTATATGACAACCAGCTATGCACACTGCTACAATATACGTACGTGGAAATGAACCTATGTCTGTGAGGTTAATTACATCCTCATTGACTCTTGAATCATCCACACACTTCCAACGATTCCCTCTGTGGTGAAACTTGTTGAGAACCAAGCATTGCACATTAAGCTTGGAGAAGTCACTTGAGCCCCAGGTGTAATTCTTTGAATTGTTTGACTGCATGCAGAAGGATCTCACTGTGGACCCAGTGATTGGCAGGGGAAACTGAGAAGTGGCTCTGTGCAGGACGTGACAATTCCCTGGGAGAACCCAGAACCAGAGTACAGTATTTTAGCACTGCGTAGTTGGAGATCCTCCTTGGATGGCGGTGATTGCACTGTATCCCACACACTTCTTACTTCTAGTTTGGGACCAGATGTGACGATCCTTTAAATGCAAGCCAAGCTGGAGAAACTGGAGCTCATGACTTCAACTCATCACGTTTCAGAATGGCAGAAAAGCCACAGGAAAAGCCTAGATCTACAGTGTAGATAATACCAACTTGGTATTGGCTGCTAAAGAGCGAAAAGCTCAGCTGCCCTAGTTCGACGACGACGCGATGAGTTCCATGCTCAGCCAATATTACTCAACATGTACGATATTCTTGAGGGTGCAGTAATATATTCTTTCTCTGTCTATACAGAACTACTTGGGGCACACGCACAAACGTACACACACACACACACACACACACACGCACACACACACACACACACACACACACACACACACACACACACACACACACACACACACACACACACATATATATATACATGAAACTGTGAGCATGATCACAGAACTTGGTGACGTACACAAAACTGTAAACAGGATCACAGAACTTGGTGTCGTTGTACACAATAGTTGTGAACAGTGTTATAGCTTTGTTGCAATTCGTAGCGTCGGAAGTAAGAATCCAATTACATATTTTTGTAGTATATTTGATAACAGTAATAAAAGTGGATCCCTAAGACTTATGTTTTACTTTACTTGCTAAACTCCTAAGTCCAACCCCAGGTATATATACATATATATATATATATATATATATATATATATATATATATATATATATATATATATTATATATATAATATATATATATATATATATATATATATATTATATATATAATATATATACATATATATATATATATATATATATATATATATATATATATATTATATATATAGTATATATATATGTGTAATGAGGGTGGGCGAGATGATTGATGATTATATATGGATATGTTTGATCACTCTCTTTTCACACTCGCACCGACCCTAACAACAATGGTTTGTTCTAGAGGCAGGGGCTGTATTTATTTTTACAACCCATTTAGTGACTAAGCAAACATTAAACAAATAAACCAACGAACATAACAAAACACCCAGAGTTCATCCTTATATGAAACAACCAGCTATGGGCACACATGCTGAATACGATACTCTACGTGGAAACGTCCTTCCATGCCACCTGACACCCTCAATATCACACACGCACACCTCATGTCTGTCGTCCAATGCGACTGGTAAGGTGTTGTGCATGAGGCTGGCAATCTCACCGTGTAACATCGGTTGCTACCAAAACCACTACTGCAAGAGTACACACTCAGCTATCACACACTCATGCATGTCCTCCATTGAGACTAGATTGTTGTGCATGTGGTGCAACTTGTTGAAACCACTACTGCACGAACTTCAAGCAGAGGCACATGGTAAGCTGGAGAAAAGTCAAGTTGAGCCCACGTGTAATCAAACTATTCTACACATAACCATAATTAAATAATAGTAACTGCATAAAGGATCTAACTGTAGACCCAGTGATACATCAGGGGAAAATAATAAGAGTGAACAGATCCATCTCAATATTCGTGGCCCTCTGTGCATGTCGTAAGTGACGACTTGCCCTGGGAACAAGCGAACCAGAGTCGTATATGAAGCCTGATGGAGATTGGGAACTTCATGGCGGTGATTGCACACATTGTTACCGTCACCGAAACAACCACAACAATAGCCTCATAATGCTTATTGTGGGCCTGTAATGGACACCAGCTGCATTGGTGTTTCCATGCTCCGCCGGGAGCAACTAGAGAAACACATGTCTCAACGTGCCTACGCACCAAGGAGTGGCTCTAATCTCCTCAGAAATCTAAATGGCTATTCTCACTTCAAAGTAACCCTAGTTTACAGTAGAATAAGATGTGACGATACCTTTAAATGCAAGCCAAGCTGATAAAATTGGACTCTTGACTTAACAACTAGACGTCATCACCACGTGCCTCCCGAGTGGATAAAAGCCACAGGAAAAGCCTAGATTCTACAGTGAAATAGCTTCATACCAACTTTGCCTATTGGCTTATAAAGAATCGCTCTTAAACTTTCACATCTATCTATCTATTTAGACCTAATTCACTAAACATTAAAACGACTCGTGGGTGAATAATAAATTCAGACTTATAGAACACGAATAAATTCTACAAAATGCGCTAAGAATTACAGCTCACGTGCTCTGGTCCATCTGCTACCTACACCGGTCACCTCGTCGTTTGCTCTCTCGTCTGGACTGATACAGGAAAGGTCGCTGCTGGCACGTTACGCTTTATAAACGCTAAGCAAACACACAACATATATACACGCTGCGCGGAAATTTAGCATGATCACAGAACTTAATGACGTACACAAAACTGTAAACAGGATCACAGAACTTGGTGTCGTTGTACACAATAGTTGTGAACAGTGTTATAGCTTTGTTGCAATTCGTAGCGTCGGAAGTAAGAATCCAATTACATATTTTTGTAGTAAATTGCCATGAAACAGTAATAAAACTTTTTACGTGGATCCCTAAGACATATATACTTTACTTATATATAATATATATAAGTCCAATATATATATATATACATATATATATTAATAGGTCATAAGCATAAATTAAATATGCCCTAGTGTAGAAACAATTGTACTACTACTAACACTATCCCCTAATTATCTTCATCCTAGAGAGATTTGCCGATAAGACGAGAAGGTAATAAAGGGTACACGATTTAGGTATATTTGGGAAACACTGGTCTAAAGAAATTAAAAGTTATCTCCTACTGTTTGTATTGTCACCACTTCAGGAGCGTACTGAAAATTCCACATGAAGTTTTTTTTTTTTTTTTTAGTTCTAGTTAGAAAAAGTGAACAGAGTTTGAAGGATGACTTTTGACGCATGTGGCTATGTGTAACTCACCACGTGGCACTAGTTCACAGTTAGCTAAATCAACAAACAGCCAAACACTGTTGAAAATACAACGCCCTGTAAAAAGAAAAACAAATTAGTTAAAAACGTCATCGGAACGTTTTACTCAAAAGCTCATATGATATCGTTTTTGACAGAAATATTTGCCTCTTTATCGTGGTAGAAAATTTAATTTGTGAAGCCGAGGCGTAAAAATGTCAGCTTTGACATGGCGTGAAAGTGCATTACCATCGCCTCCAAACTCGAAAGCTTTGAACTATAGACAGCTTTCTCGCTGGAGCTCGGCAGAGAAGTTGGAAAGTTAATTAAGCATCCGAAAAACGTATCACGAAAACGAAAATAACGAGGGAAGAAGGGCGAAAATAATGCGGTGTGGAAAGTCAAAAGTGCGGTCTTTTTGCGAAAAATGTTATTATGGAGGAATGTTGCCGCTTCATAATACGTGGTATTTGGCCTTGGATGAAATAAAGGCCATTGTGTGTATTTTGGGTGTAAACTTTACTTTTGCTAATATATGCCGATTTATTTAAAAAAATCTTTAGGTAAGGGTAGTTCTATACTGACGTAGGGGAGTTGTTTTAGAGGAAGAGGTGGGGATGGCTTTCCGTCCTTCGCTGACGAATGGTTAGAGCACTTGCTTCTTGGGGTTCGAAATCATGTAGCGTCACGCTCCGTCTACCCAACTGTAAATGGATGCCTGCTTCTACTCTTGAGTTAGAGAAGGCAATGGCAGCAAGACAGGAAACCACGTCATAAAGCTTAGACCTGGTATAGCGAAGTCTTTAGCACTTCACCCCCTTGGGGTACTATCAGGTGTAGGACAGCCTTTACCCTTACCTCTTAATAACACATAAGGAAGTGAAACCCGAGGCCTGTAAACAGTAAATTAATATTAGACAAACACAAAGGTGTGTTTTCAGGTATGTTTTCAGGCACTCGTAAGAAATAAAGAAGTAGAACACTAGACAACAGAAAAACAACAGACGTGAGTGGCTTACCCAGGGTTCGAACCCCGTACCTTCCGTACGACAACACCGCCTAGCTATACAAGCGAATCACACTATCCTCCCGGCCAGCCAGGCATCCCCAAAAAAGATGCTTTACTGTTTACAGGCCTCGGGTTTCCCTTCCTTATGTGTTATTAATGTTTATACAATACCAGAAACCTACCCTCTGTTCTATACTACTGTCCTTAAGTCTTCTATCATTTGCTGGACACAGTATCAAGGTCTTTGTCTTGTGTTGACTGACATATACTGTAGAATAGGGGAACAACAGAAGTGATTGCGCCATTAATAGGCTGAGGTGCCCATTGTAAACTTCCGGTGTTGTCTTGTGTTCGCACTAATGACCGGTCAGTAAAGCATCTTTTTTTGGGGATGCCTGGCTGGCCGGGAGGATAGTGTGATTCGCTTGTATAGCTAGGCGGTGTTGTCGTACGGAAGGTACGGGGTTCGGACCCTGGGTAAGCCACTCACGTCTGTTGTTTTTATGTTGTCTAGTGTTCTACTTCTTTATTTCTTACGAGTGCCTGAAAACATACCTTTATGTTTGTCTAATATTAATTTACCCTTACCTCTTAACTCGAGAGAAGAATCAGACCCCAGTTGTACATAAGGGTAGACTGAAGCGTGACGCAACCTAGTTTCGAACCAGTTCTCTTTGCCACGAGAAGCAGGTGCTCGAACGATTCTACCGCTCGGGGGCTCATTATGTTTACATGTACTTCCCAGTCGCTTCCGCTATTCATCAAGTCTCTTGGACTTTTGTCCCATGTCACGATGTCCAGCTGTCCAGTGTTGCTTCTCTTTGACGTCTGGTTCTCTCATTTTTGTCCGCTGCCGCAATAAGAAATGGCCACATCTATCCTTTTCTATTAACATGATCATAATCATGGACAGTCTCGTTCTGATATGGTCATCTACAGTCGTCATCATCATTATCATTTCCACTTTTGCTCCTAATGGAGCGTGGCGCCAACACAGAAACTGGTTCCTGTGCAGGGACGCCACCACAGAAACTGGTTCCTGTGCAGGGACGCCACCACAGAACCTGGTTCCTGTGCAGGGACGCCACCACAGAAACTGGTTCCTGTGCAGGGACGCCACCACAGAAACTGGTTCCTGTGCAGGGACGCCACCACAGAAACTGGTTCCTGTGCAGGGACGCCACCACAGAAACTGCTTCATGTGCAAGGACGCCACCACAGAACCTGGTTCCTGTGCAGGGACGCCACCACAGAACCTGGTTCCTGTGCAGGGATCATGGTTGTAGCAGTCACGCGCCTGCAATGGTGGTTTCTGTAGTAATTGGTTTTAAATGAGATTGCCAACCCCCCACTCCCCCATGAAAAGCATAATATTAGTCTCCTCTTACAACCAGGGTTGTGGAGTCGGCCAAATAGTTTCCGATTCCGACTCCTGAAACTTTAGATGTCCACCTCCAACTCCCGACTCCGACTACAGTTTTTTACTAATCATATGGCATAACATTCAGAGTCAGATTCCGGACACTGTTTTACCCACTCCGACTCGACAGAAAAACGACCGACTTCACGACTCCGACTCGACTAAAAACGACCAACTCTAAGACTCCAACTCCCGACTCCGACTCGACTAAAAACGACCAACTCTAAGACTCCAACTCTCGACTCCGACTCCACAGCCCTGCTTACAAAATGCTTGAGTGAGCAACAGTCATGTTCTTTCCTTGTCTCTTTGGAAACCACCTGGGTATACACGGAACGAAACCAGTCTATAAAAAAATCCTCAGCGGTTTCTTAATGATAATTTTCAAACGTTGCGCACGCTCCCTAGGGGCCTCAGGCTTAGTCTGGTTAATTCGTGAAGACCAGGGGCCAGTGTAATGCTGGTAAAGAGTGCTGTTGTTTGTCAGAGCTCGTTTGTGGCTGAATCCCCTAGATGTTGATCTCAGCGAGTGCCTGTGAGAACCCGCATTAGAGAGCGCTGTAACGAAATTACTCCTCTGACAATGGGGAAGTAATGACATAAAGTGAGTGCCCATTTCAAGCTGGACGCTGCCTCCTACGGTTGATCCGAAGCCGGTGTGTGTGGGGATAAAATTATTTACATTTTTAATGAAAGAGCCAAGTGGATGAGAAACTAATATGTTAACCTCGGCTACAAAATGTTTTATAAAATATATTTAAAAAAAAAAAACAAATGTATAAAGAAACAAGCCGCACAAACAAACAAGCCACAACAAGAAAGTATCTGTAAAGAAAATAAGAAGAACTGCAGGAAGTTAACGTTAAACCATGGGGGAAAGGAAAATAGTGTACGTCTAACTTAGGACAACGAAGAAAGATATTGTCTACGAATCGACCACAAGATCTTCGTCAGGGAAACACCAACAAAAACCAGTAAAGATAAGAAAGAGATTTTCATAAATGGATGCTTGCGTAGATTAGAAGAAATTAAATTGTATGCCAGATCACTAATGGAGAAATAATAGCAAGAACCGCACAAGTGCCGGTGGATCGAGAGATGTTGTTGTTGTTGTTATTGTTCCTGTGGCGTTTGGGCTCTCGCCCTTCAGCCCAGTTCCGTGCAGTGATATTTGCATTTGTTCTTTTCCTTCATATAAGGTGATCCACTTACCTGACCTCTGAGAAAGGAGCATTTTCCTAACATCCTGGAGTGATGAGCACTCGAAGAGGTGGTGGTCAACAGTTTCATAGGGGTAGGTACATAGCTAGCACTCTAGAGTGTGTTGTGGTTGGATTCTGTTAACATGACTGTTGAGTGGTATATGTTGTGTTCGGAGCCACACAAAAAAATGGTGCTCTGATTCCTCCTTCTAAGATTGCTCATGTCATTAGGACCAGGACTGGCCATATGTCTTTAAAACTTTCCCCCGGTTTTTCTCGTGACCCATGTGTTCAGCCAAGTTACTTTCTTTGTTGTTCGCGCGAGTTGTTTGGCGAGTTGTTGATGTGATTGGTTGTTCCTGTCTTGTTCCTTTCTTTGCTATTTTGTTCGCTCTGTCATTACCAGGTGTACAGCAACAACATTTCAAACGAGAGATGAGAAGAAGACCCTGGCGATGAATAGGGCATACACTGAGGATAGCATTACCAGGCATTCCTTGTTCTAGAGTACCCAGGGTAAGAGATGTATAAGGAGACCAACGAACACTTGGAGAAGAGAAATGGAGAGACATGAAGGGAATGAAGAAGACTCCAAGTCTGATGGCAAGGGATAGGAAGACTTGGCATAAGTTTTTGAAGGCCTATGCTCCTTGGGGAGCTGAAAGGTTGATGATTGAATGAAGAAAGAGAACTAATCAAAATGCATTTAAAAAATAATCTTTTTTTCTGTCCACTGTTGCCACGAAATGTAGTTGAGAGCTGAGATTTGAGTTCTTACCGTTTATGCTTGTGACAGAATGGGGCGACCCCTATCGATCTCTGTTTCACTACGGCAGTATCGGTACATTTGTGGTACTGATTTTATTGCGTGCTTTTAATTGTCGCCGTACATCGCCCAGCGCTATCTGCTTAATCACCGATAAGACGGGTGCACGCATCACCAAAGCTTGGAATACGGGGAGACAACTGATGGACAGACACAGATAAGAGATAACTTTCTGATAAAGTCAAGAATTGTTACTTTTGGAACACGTTGTCATATGAGGTTAACGACATGTTCGTGAGTCTGTACGCACGGCATCATATGTCTTATTGCCATATATGGTAATACGTGACCTTTTGCTTTACGCACCTTATTTCACGTGGACTATTTTGAAAGTACCACACCCTACCCCGCCTGTTTGATGACTGGAACCCTGATTTGCTTCATAATAAACGAGTGCGTGGGAAGATGGGAAATATAACTTGACACGTTTCAGTGTTATTCCACTGTGAAGATCGCTTGCCAAGATACCAGACCTTGATAGAGTGAAGCCTAGAATTCAGCATTCCTTCTTAACATACCGGACACCTTTTATTGGAGGATTTTGGACGGACTTTCATAGCCTAGGAAATCTCTTTCATATTAGATAAGGAAACTGGGACTGAGGAAACTGAAGGACCACACACGAAGTCAGAGAGGGAACTTATTAAATTAACGACACCCCAGACGCTTGTAAGAGGCCGATTCAAGTCTCTTTTATTCATCTGAGCAAAATGTCTGTGAGCCAGGATTGGCGTAAGTTGTCATTTTACATTCTATATTTTATTACTAACATGTGAGCTAACATATATATGTATATTACCATGTGAATTTTAATATGTGAAAATGGCAAATGGATGTCCCAGTCATTTGAGACTGGCAACTTCTGCGTATAGAATGGTGAGTCATGAACCACCACTGCACGGGCTGGTGATTGCTTTATTGCTAGTTTCTTAATTAGAAGTAAAATCAGAAGTAGTCCCACGTTCCATACGGAGCAGGGAGGGAATGATGAAAGAAACGATGTACATTTTAAGTATAAATACTTACAGTTTCAAAGCAGTGTAAATGTCCATATAAACATATTCACTTTAAAATTAATGTAAGTTTTCAAGCTTTAACCCAGTGTAAATGTCTATGTGAAAATGATCATTTTTAAATTAATTGAAGTTTCAAACTTTTCAAATCAGTGTAAACATAAATGAGAACATATTCAATTTATATTGTGAACACTTTTCAATCAGTGGAGATGTAAATGTAAACAGACTCTATCTGTATTATTAACCTTTTCATTTAAATGTAATGTAAAGCCAAAGCTATTCAATTTAAATGTAAAGAAAGTTTATCCCGTGGGATTAAATTTAATTTTCATCGAGGGTAAATTCTGAGATAAATGGGATGGTAGAATAGAATAGGAGGGCACATAAGTAAGTGTCGGGAAACGCAATACTGAGGAGAGCGTTTCGTTTCTATTCTTTATCATAGTTATTGGTGGTACCAGCAGAAAGTACTATCTCTGGAACCAAGTGAAGGTAGAAGTGGACTGAGTTGTGCGAGCCGCCATCACAAGAGGGTCTTATAGACAGACGCAGGACCAGGTTGGCCGTTACTGCTTGACGTTTAACCTAGACCAGCGACGAGCGAGAGCAGTGTACGCAGAACCCATCAGCAGGAGCAGAAACTACTACTGGCAGCTAAGTGAAAAATATACGCTGCCAAAGTGAACTTTTCCCCCATCATCTCTACTATAAATCAACGATGAAACTCTTCTTCTAAACTATTCAATTTATTTTCAAACTGTTAAAACCTAAAGTGATTTTTAAATTTTGTTATTTGTAATGATACAAATTTAACTTCGATTTAATCATTTTAAAGTTACTGCATGTTTGTCTCAGTCAAATTACTACACACACTCTAAACAGAGCTATACCAGAAAAATAAGAATTCCACTGAATAAATCAGGGGTGTGGGCTTGAACACGCTGAAATTAATAAGGGCTTAATTTTTTCACAAAAGTTGTCGGCAGATTCTAGAATTAACGTGCTCAGCCAAAGCAGCATTGTTTTCGCATATCTGAATATCTTGTGAAAACTCTCTTTGTAATAGGAGTGTCATCACCCTTCTATTTACATCTCTGCCAAGAGTAATCTTGTGCGAAGGTAGATAACTTTGAAACCCATATTAGATACTCTTGAGTTTGGCCACTGCTGTGGATGCTTCTATCTTAAAGCAGTTTTATCAGAAGTCAACAACAATGCTGCATTGGCAGGGCAATTGTTAACTTATATCGGTCCGCAGCCTTTTATGAAGAATTAAGCAATTATTAATTTCTGCTCGGTCAAGCCCCCACCCTGATTTACTCAGTGGACTTCTTATTATTATGGTATAGCTCTGTTTAGAGCGTATTTAGTAAATTGACTGAAACAAACATGTAGAACATTCAAAATGATTAAATCGACGTTAAATTTGTATATTTACAAATAACAGATGTAATAGTCATTTAGGTTTCAACAAGGTTTTTAAAGAAATGAATAATTATTATAAAACAAAGTTTACCATCACTGTTGTGATGGAATATAAGTGTGTAAAAGAGGTCACCTGGCAGCTTTTATGGGTTACTTAGCTGTCATTGAATGGAGCCGCGGTAGCATAGTGGTTAGTGCACTGGCTTCCTAGCGCAGTGGTCTATGGTTCGATCCCCAGATGAGGCGGAAAAGTTTTTAGGCCACAAACGGCTCCTGCGTCGACCCAGCCCCAAATGGGTACCAGAGCTACTCTGGGAAGGTTAAGGCGGCCGGCGTGATGCCGACCACATCACCCCTCGTGTGCCGATGGTCAAGATAATATGGGCCTAACACCATATTCCCAATATGCCTCAATGGGCGTGTAACGGGTTCCTTTATCCTTTTTATCTTTAGCTGTCATTGACGGGAGCCGCGCTGGTGTAATGGCTTCGGCGTTATACTGGCGACCAGGTGTTCATGGTTCAAACCCGGGCGTCAGCGTTTGAAGAAATGTTTACTGCTGGAAATTTGACTGAATAACCTGAACGGCTCCTGTGATAAACCCTCTGTGGATGGGAAGGAGCGAAGCTCCTTACCGGGTTGGAAGGAAAGACCTCAGGTTCCCCAGCCTCGCAGTGACATGTCATTGGACCGAAGGGCTGAAAGCCCAAGTGCCGCTGGTTAAGAAAAAAAAAAAGCTGTCATTGACGGTTCTGCTCCTTCTGATGGTTTGGTTCTTGGTAGACTGATCAAGCTCGTCGCTGGTCAAGGTTGTAGGCCACTTTTCCCTTCTTGTTCCAGAGATAGTACCCTCAACTGGTACCACTAACAAGTATGGTAAAAGAATA
Organism: Oreohelix idahoensis; assembly: GCA_024509875.1. Taxonomy (NCBI): domain Eukaryota; kingdom Metazoa; phylum Mollusca; class Gastropoda; order Stylommatophora; family Oreohelicidae; genus Oreohelix; species Oreohelix idahoensis. Next base: position 234,663 of record JAMPIV010023055.1, on the reverse strand, counting down.
GAAACAAAACGTTCTCCTGAGTATTGCGTTTCCCGACATATGCTTATGTGTCTTCCTATTCCTATTCCACTATCCTATCTACCTCAAAATTTACCCTCGATGAGAATTAAGCTTAATCCCTCGAGAGAAAATTTTCCTTACATTTAAATTGAATAGCGGTGTATTTACTTTACATTCAAATGAAAAGGTTAACAGTCATCATCATGTGACGTATTCTTTCCAGAACGTTGTCTCCATTACAGCTGCTCTGAACGCATCACGATTCTGGGCAAAGTCGACCTGCATCAGCCAAAGACAAGTTCAGACTCTCTGTGATGTCCTGGGTCCACCGTCGTCTAGGTCGACCCCTTCCCCTTTTTCCAGGGACCATGCCTTCCATCACTGTTTTTTCCAGACTATTATGTCTTTTTATATGGCCGAAAAATTTCAGCTTCCTTATTGCGATGGTATTTAGGAGCCAATGTTCCTGTACGTTTAGTGAGTGCAGTACTTCTCTGTTGGTCTTTTTTTCTGTCCAGGGTATTCTCAACATCCTTCTGTAGCATTTCAGGTTAATAGTATAGATAGAATATGTTTACATTAACATCTACACTGATGGAAAAGTGTTCACAATATAGATTCTTCTTCTTCTTCCTCGTTCGTCCTGAAAAGGACGGTGGTTGCGTTGTGTCTGTTTACACCGGAGTTGCTATATCTGCGCCTTTCGGCCGACACATCCGACTTCAGCACGGCATTTTTAGGGACCGGGTTTGCGTTCCCTCTTCGATCCCTACTTTCTCAGCCAGACTGCAGTGATGCAGCCTGTTTCCAGGACCACCACGTGGAGGTGGAGTAGGGTCTTGATCAGCTCTGGTTTGCTGACCCTGACGCAAGCAGTCAAGCTATGGGTCGCTGACTGCATTCTCTATTGCTGCATCTTTGGGTCCCAGAATATAGATTGAATATGTTTTCAGTTACATCTACACTGGTTGAAAAGCTTTGACAATTTCATTAATTTTAAAGTGAATATGTTTACACAGACATTTACACTGGTTTGTACTTGTAAATATTACAATTAGAATGTACATCATTTCTTTCATCTTTCCCTCCCTGCTCCATATGGAACTTGGGACTACCTATGCTTTTTAGTTCTCTTTAAGAAACGAGCAATAAAGCAGTCATCAGCCCTGGCAGTGGTGGTTCATGAATTCATCATTCTATATGATGAGATTGCCAGCCTCAAATGACTTGGACATCCATTTAGCAATTTTCACATATTAATATTCACATGGCAATATATACATATTAATTCACATGTTAGTAATGAAAAATGTAAAAGGTACAACTTACGCCAATCTTGGCTCACAGACTGTTTGCTCAGATGAATAAAGGTCCTTGATTAGGCCTTTTACACATGTTCTTGGGGGTCGTTATTTTAACACTAGATTTCCTCTATGACTCCGTGTATTCAGTTTCCTCAGATCCCGGTTCCTTATTAAATGATAGAGATTTCCTGGGCTGTTTAAGTCCTTCAAAATACTCCAACAAAAGTCCGGTCCGAAAAATGGAATTCTGAATTCATTTGGTTTGTTACGATGCGAAGGAAGCTCCAATTGTTTCAAACGTGTGGGTTAATTTCAAAATTATTTCCGCCTGAAATAATATGCGTGATGCAAAAGGTCACGTCTCCCAATGAACACATCCGATCTTCTCTCAGCCATGTTTACAAATAACTTATTATTTCTTTAATATAAATTTAAGTCTTTGTAACAAGGTGTGCCGGAAACGATGATGTCATGCATGTCTGTCCAAAATGTGTCACACAGACGAGTCATCTCGTTATCTGTCGGTTGAGCATACAAAATCCGTCTCTTTACCTTCTTGGCAAAGAACGCACCCTTGCCTTATCAGCGATTAAACAAATGCGCTAGGCGATTTTAGTGTTAATCTGTAGTCTGATGTCGGCCACACCAGAGATTAACTAACATGATTGTCGATTAATTATTATCTCAGCCGTTCCTTGCAAAGCAGGGAGGGACGGGTGACTGTCGTAGATTTTTGATAGGGGAATTAAGACTTGGGTTGGTCTCTTCAGAATAGATTAGAATAAGTGATAGCCACAGTGAGAGATAATAACAGAAATAGATTTCCACGAGTGGGATGGTAGAAATTAATAGAGGCTGTCCCTGAAATCGGGAATCTTCTCTCTTTCAGCCTATCTTCTACAACAGATCTAGAGGAGTCAGACAGTCTATAAAATATATATATATATATATATATATATATATATATATATATATATATATACCACTCACGTGCACACACACACAAGTGACGACAGTTAGACGCACAGACGTGGAAAAACTATAACAATGATTATATAGATATTTTGTAACGAGCTGACCGACACGCTGATTAAGTTTAAATGAATTTTAATTATCATCAGAAAATTCCATCACAACACATAAAAATTACATCAAGCATATACAAATAGTCATAAAATCAATGAATTGCTTCAGGAATGATAGACCCAGTGGTATGATCTTTTCCCTCGATGTATAGCCCACAGTCCTGTTAGAAGAAAAGTGATAGCCCCAAAGAGTCACGGATACATATGCTATAGTCTAAGATTTCCCTTTAAAGGTATGAACAGACTTTGATACTCTGATCTATCCTAAGGAAAATATTGTTAGCAAGAAAAAAAAACTTGCATAAAGAAATTTAAGACAGCAAAATGGGTACAAAAAATACAACAATAAAGGAATCACTCAGTCCTGCATTCACTCTATTCAGTCAGCCGTGATCACTAGCTTGCATTCGTACTTACAGCTTTGGTAGCAACTTCTGGAAAAACAATGTTTAGGACATGCACATACAGAATCTCCAGGGTAGTCTTGGCCAAGGGAACCCCAGTCCCGCAAAGATAGGTTGAATCCACTACTTCAGGGAACGTTTTCTTGGTTATTCTTATTTTAGGATATCTGGTTCTGTCACATTAAAATTGTCCAGGCACGAACGTTAACAGCGAGCAAAGTGTCAATAGCTTAGATTTCTAGTAACTAGGAATGTCAGATCGGTGCCTTCTCTCAGTATAGGACTTTATTTGGTCACACCACAACTAGTCAGAACTCCGTCGGAATGTTGCTGATAGTAATATTTTACTTGCCACAAGGGCTGAAATGTACTTGAGGTTTCTCTCAGGAAGAATTAAATCTGGCTCAATGGGCCCGTTACTTCATTTAATCTTAAAGTTCATGTAATGGGTACTCTGTCGTTCTGGATGCCAACGCAATGCCAGACAGGTTTTACTTTATAAACCCAAGTCTTTAAGAAACAAAATGTTTTTGTTCTTCACAGATTTTGCTCAGTACTAAAACGCTTGTAGAGTTGGGCTACCCCAGTTTCACTGAATAAAGAGAAAACAACAAATAAAATACTTATACATACTATTCCTTGGTTATAACTTACATTATAAACTGCAAGCGTAGAACTTGTCTTATCGTTTAAATCTCCCGTGAAATAAGTTATATTTATAATATCAGTCATCATGAATTAGAAATACATACGTATTTCGTATATACTCAATGATGATTCAGTGCAGTTATAAGTTAGTTTAAAATATTGTCGACTAATTACTAGCAATTTAATTAAATTTATTTATAGCTGCATGAGTTTAAGCTAGAAATTTTAATTTATTTTGCTATCCACTGAAACACGTCAGCTAGAGAATATAACAGACTTATAAATTTAATTTCTTCTGCACAGAAATCTAGCTAGTGACATGAAATAAGCGATTATCACTGAATCACTCAACACTACTAGATACATAATATATTTACCTCCAAACAGAACTACAGACTAACACCATGAACTAGAATCATTCAATATAAGGGTATTCCAGAACTCGGCAAAAATGTCGAGAAACTAGGACTTCGCAATACACAAGAGATTTCCTAGCACTAGCGATCTGTCTACTGCAACTGGAGAATGACTGAATGAAATCAAGTCCAAACTGCGGGGTAGATATATGAAACAGACAAAGGATCCTACGCTATTACGAAAACCGGAAATAGCGCCGGTCTCTCTCTCTCTCCCTCTCTCTCTGAATGAGTGTAAGAATGTTTGAAAATACAAAATATCTGCTACATAGCAGAGAAAGAAAAAAGGTGCTGACCACTGAAAAGCACGCAATTAGTCTGTACAACAAATGTAACTGATTACTTCCGGAGTGAAGCAGAGATCGACCCAAATAATGTCACAGTGGCGTCTATTGCTTTTCGTACTTGTTCACAAATTGTCCATGGCTCAAGAGTAGTTGCATAAAACACTTTTCATATTTTGGAATTCTTCTTTTGCCTAGGCCATTCCACTGTTCACCTCTGAGACGCTTTTATTTACCCGATGTTATTAACGTGCCTAGATATTGGAATCTATTGATTTTTTTTGTGAACACTGGCCATTTATTTTGATAGTATATTCTGAAGAAGTCGGTTTCTTCGAGATGACCATTACTTCTGTTTTTTCGCTGGTAGACGCTTTTATTTCCGCTTTCTGTCACAATTGTATCATTCATTTCCTGCCACTCCTTTTCACTTTCTGCTTTTAAGACTGCAGCACCTGTCTATCTCAAGCTGTTTATCGTAGATACACCAATTGATGTTCATGACTAGTCATCTAGGATCTCATTATATATTCACTGTGCAGACTGAATAGATCAGGTGAGAACGAGGTAAAATAGGTAGTTTAATTGAAGCGGCTGTACTTCTTAGTTCCGTATTTTTCTCTCTTGTTATAAAATGTTCTTAAAGTGCATATCTACCGAAATGGTAAGAACTTGAGTATTTTAAATGAACAATTAACATTCATAACCTTCGACCTTTCCTGAGAGAGACTGAGCACCTGTAGGTTTTCCCGGAGTGTGGTGACGTCGATTCTAATCAACAATAACAACAAATGAACGGTCAGATGTGTAATGTGTTAAAATGAAAACCATTAGTGAGTAAATTGAATTCAGAGGCGCTTTTACGTTAAATGTGAACACACTCTTACATCCACCGTATGTGTGAAGTAGGATTCACTGTTACAAGTGATGGGGAATTAGAAGTGTGCGTCTACCTTCTCCCATAGTGAAATTTTTTTTTTTGGTCTTTTGCTGACGTTGTTTAGTGTTCTTTGCTCCATTGGCGTCCCCAGCAATTGGTTCTGGGGTATGTTCGTCCATAATCTTACCCTAAATGTTCCCGTGCCCCGTGTAGTTCCTGTGGACCTCTGAAGAGACAAATGAAGAATAAAACCACTGCGCCTTCAGGCATGTCGTACAAGGCTACTAACATGCAAAACAAGAAACGATGATAATGACAACATTTGTTTATAGAGAATTCAAGTTGATTGTGACATTTTTAAATTGAGAGTCATCATCAAATCATTCAATATCTGTCTTGTCACTCTTACTGTAATATGAGCAAAGGGGTTTTTCATAATGAGATTTCGAAGTGGTGAAGAAATCAATCAATCAATCAATCAATCAATCAATCAATCAATACCCTTTAGCTCTCCAAGGATCGTAGGCCATCAAGAAATACATGCTAAATCATCCTGTCACGTGCCGTCAGCTCACGTTCTGTCCAACTCTTTCTCTCATTTTCACATCTGTCTCCAGTTCTCTTCCCCATGCGATTTTTTTTCGATCTACTTCTGCCTCTCTTACCTTGGGGATTCGAGAACAAGGACTGTCCTGTAATGCTATCACCATGTTTCCTTAATGTGTGTCCTATCCATCGGCAGCGTCTGCTTCTTATGTCTTATTCCTCTGGCACTTGTCTGGTTCTTATTTATTCTTTTTTCGGTATCTATTGGATACACATGATACACATGTCAAAGTTAGTAACAAAACAACAATTTTCATTTCGACATTTGACCCTTTTTCTAATCCAAAGCAAGGACAACTGTTCACAGACAGCGGAGAGCCATCTCGTCATCTTTCCAGGCACTTGTTGTCAGAGGGTGTCGCTCTCAGGATCTGAAGGCTTCATCTCCACCTGACGGTTAAGCCAAAAGTGCCCTCTCAACATATAAAGGAGCATTCTTAAAGCACAAGGGAGGTCCAGTGAAGGGAGAAATTCTGTCCAGTTGATGAGGTCAGAAACGAAGAATTTGTTATACAAATGTTGTCCAGTTGTTGCCGGTTAAGTCTGATGTTGCGGCTTGTTGTTGTGTTGTTTTTTGTACAGATTAGTAAGGAACACCAGAAATTGGAAAATTTGAATGTAAGACTTTCATTCTTTAGAATTCATTCATTCATTCATTCATTCATCACGTTTCAGTTTCCCACAGAGCATAGGCCTTCAACAAACCCGTGCTACGTCTTCCTGTTCCGTGCCATCAGCTCTGGGTCTGTCCATGTCTTTTTCATTCATTTCCTGTCTGTCTCCAGTCTTTGGTCGTCCTCCATGTCCTGACGCTGAAGATGCCAAAAGAAGAACTACCTTGTGATACTACCAATATGTTTGCTCAGTATGTGCCCCATCCATCGCCTCCGTCATTCTCTCATTTTGTGTACCACTGTCACTTTCGTTTAGAATATAGAACTGTCAACAAAACTTCAAAAGAAAGCAATACACTAACGTAAAACTTCAAGTCAGAAAAGAGCTGATTATCTCAGTTTGTATTTTGAACTTTTTTAAACACAATAAACCGGACCTAAGACGCGTCAACAGTGAGGAAAGCAGTCAGCGACCGATAGCTGACTGCTTGCGCCAGGGTCAGCGAACCAGAGCAGTCTGGCTGAGAGAGTAGGGATCGAAGTGGGAAGGCAAACCCGGTCCTAAAAAAATGCCGTTCAGAAGTCGGATGTGTCGGGCCTGTGGTGGGTTTTGATGTTATGAATTGTTGTTATGTATTATTATTGGATTAATTCTTCTACTTTGAGGTAATACTGGTATTAACCATAGGTTGTTGGTTATAATCACTTCCTTTAAGTTAAGTCTGTTTTCGTTTGTCACTTGTGGAAATATTAATACTAGGCACAATTTTCTTTAATGTCACTTTCTAGTCTGTTAAGTTCTTTTAGTTGAGCTGCCAGGTGCCGAACAAGAACTTATCTTGGCAGGAGAATACAGGTAGAACGTTTCCTCTGCTCGCTTGACAATCTTTTCCACCTTTTGATAGGCAATGGCCACTAGCATGGGCTCGAAGTATACAGATAGAGTCCTGAATCGAGCAATTCTCAAGCGTTTGGTACTACATTAACGTCAGTACCCAGGACCCTGAAATGTGAAGGTTATGCATCCTTCTTTATACCTAGTATACTATACTATTCCACATTTAAGTACAGGTACATTACAAACAAACGAAAAGGGTCATAGCTTTATACCAACCTATGCCACCATTATCTTTTGATGTGACAATGTACACCAGTATTCCTCTCCCCTAATAGTTACAACGCCACTGCAATTCCAGCTGTCATCTTTTCCATATAATAGGATAGGTGTTATGCTCCTTGATGACAATCATACATATTTTCTTGTAGTTTTACACCTATCTGACAGTATACCACCTGGTGGATCAATCTCTAGGCTTTGCCTAATGGTTGCTATAGATCCACTCACTTACAGACATATATTATTATCTCACATTCAATTTTTATTTCAAATACATGTTAATACAGTCAATCTTACCACATTTATTCAATGAAATACACAGTGAGCGATGACTGGCACACTTTCGATCTGCCGTTCTTTCCAGGCTTTTGAGAAATATGGTTTTCACTGCACAAGCCTGATCTCATCGCTACTAGTCAAAATTTTGTTAGAAATGGCGTCCCCAACTAATGCTTTTTCCCCAGTATCAGCTACTCTGGCCAATGATTACCCTTATTTCACTCGTAAACAAAGTCTTTTCAAAAATACAATTCAATTTTCTATTACGTTACTCGGGTGATATATGTTTAGTACGAGGTCGGCCAAATATTTTCGTCTCACTTCAAATTCCACCCAATCCCCTTCATCCCTTCATCGTACCATCTAAGCAGATATAGCCTAGCTTTCACCTAATTGTTTTCCCCAAAAATATGCGATCCAATCTAAGCAGATATGACTTGACCTGACAATATCTCTGATCTCTATGTATTGTTTTATCAATATTTGATTATTTAATGGACTATTTGATAACTAACATGTATTCTTGCTCAGCAATCTTCAGGACTATTTAGATAACTAACAACATATTCTTGGTCAGCAAGTATTCAGGTACACGAATATACGAATTTTATGGGGCTATGTGGCTTGGTTCAAAATTCTATCTTTTTTTCTATGTTAGTTTCAAGCTAAATACGAGAGCTTATGTCATTCGCAATAAGAGCTAAACGTGTTTCCATGACCGTAGTGTCCACATTTCTAACTTTTCCATCGTATCGGGGAATTCCGCCTAGGGCAAAGCGTGCAAGTCGGTTGTAGAGTTAGAACCAATTTGAGACGTGATTTGCGTGTGTTATCTAGCCTTGCCTCTCCTTTCCCCAAAATGCAGTTAGGCAAATATTTCTTAGAACTAGGAAAAGTGGGGCGTTTATGTCAAGGACGAATTTGAAAAATAGGGTACCGTTTTGTTCGGCTTATGGTTATATTTTAATTTAGATATTGTATTTAGAAGTTCACCACACATCTCCCCACTTAGAACAGACTATCATTTGTCAGTTCCTACTTTTAAATACACATAGATAAATTTACTATCTATGCCTGGTGACTACTCTGATGTTCGTCGTACGGATGTCTGCTTAAAAAATCAGCGCCAACATTGGTTTTGCCGGGAATGTATTCTATGGTAAACTGGTATGGCTGTAAGAGCAACGACCAGCGTAGTAATCTAGCATTTTCATGCCTTGCTTGTGACAGACACACAAGTGGTTTATGATCTGTTTGGATCTTAAATGATTTACCATAAAGATAAATCTGGAACTTCTTTATAGCCCATATGACCGCCAAACATTCTTTTTCACTTGTTGAATATTTTTGTTCTGCTGTGTTCAACTTACGGCTAGCATAAGCTACTGGGGTTAATTCCCCATCAAGTGAATTTGACCGTTGTAATAGAGCTGCACCCAAACCTATATTACTCGCATCCGTTCTCACAATGAACTCTTGACTCAAGTCAGGTAATTTCAAAATGGGCCTGCTTGTGAGCTTTTCCTTCAACTCTTGGTAGGCTAATTCACACTGCGCTGTCCAAATAATTCTATCAGGATTTCCTTTGCGCGTTAAATCAGTCAATGGAGCACATATGCAGTTAAAGTTGTTAATATACTTTTGGTAGAAACCACATAAGGAGACAAAAGATCTCACATCGTTTTTTGTCTGTGGTCTTGTTGCTTTTTTCAACTTCTCCAGGTTCTTGGGGTCAGGGGTCATGTTTCCCTGATGTACCATGTGTCCCAAGAATTCCAGCTCTTTACATCCAACACAGCATTTCGTCGATCTAGCTGTCAAATTGGTCTCTCTCGGTCGATTAAACAACATATTCAGAGAGTTAATGTGTTCCTCAAATGTTTCTGTGGCTATAAGAATATCATCCATGAAGTTGGTGATGCATGGATTATTCAGGGGATCCAGTAACTTTCTCATCATCCACGAAAACACACTCGGTGCATTTTTCAGCCCGAATGACAACATGTTAAATTCATAATGTCCTTCCGAGGTGCTAAAGGCTAAATAAGGTCTAACCTCCGGCTTTACTGGGATCTGATAGTAGCCTTTGCTCAGATCCACTTTAGAGAAATATTTAGCTTTATTCAGCCTGGCAAACAGCTGATTTGTATCAGGTAATGGATCCACCTGACCTTCTGTGACAGCATTCAGTTTCCTGTAATCTATACACAGTCTGTGTTCTCCAGAGGGTTTTCTCAACAGAACCACACTGGAGCTGTAGGGAGATTCACTGTGCGAGATAATCCTTTCTCTCAACAGATAATCTATTTCCTCCTTCAAAGCTTTTTCTTTAGCGAACGGAATCGAATAGGCTCTCATACAGATTGGTGTTGGGTCTATGAGTTTCATATCATATTCTAATAAATTTGTATGACCCGGTCTGTTCGTTAACACATCTGTATGATTATCCAGAACCTGTTGAACTCTCTCCCTCTGATTTTTCGTTAAGTGCGTACTGATTTTTACCTGTGCAGCGGTCTCACAACGGTGTAAAGGATATTCATGAGAGGTGAGTGGTTCCTTTTTCATCTCCATTGCAACAGACAAGGTCAGTATGTGTGTCTCTTCCTGGTTTTCTCTGTCCAGATATTTTTTCAGGAGATTCACATGATAGATTTTCTCTTTCCCCTTCTTATCTATCTTATAATTTGTTCTAGACACCTTCTCTAGAACTGTATATAGACCTTGCCATCCAATTTGCAATTTATTATGGCTGCCGGGCAGTAGAAGGAGCACCTTCTCTCCCACAGCTAATTCTCGATCCTTCGCTTTCTTATTGTAATAGGCAGCATGCTTTTTCCTGGCTTGTCTTAAATTTTCATTGGCAAGTTTCCAGCCAGTTTTAAGACGAATGGTCAGCTCGTTCACATATTGATATGATGAGGTAATATTTTCTTCTGCCTTTTCATCGGTTCATGTCCTTAACAAGGCTACATATGGACTTTTAAATTTGTTGACCTATTTTTCCATGCACCGGTATGGTCTCTTCCACTGGAAGCCTTATAGTGAGGACTTTTCTTCCTAGAATCATCATTCACAAATCGACCACTACCAATTTTTTTCTTGGGATTTTCTTCCCACTTTAAATTCCTTGTGAGAGATCTTCTCTCTTTTTTATTTTCACCCAGTTCACATGATTCCGACCGAGGAATTGTCGGCTTATCCTGGGGTAAAACATTTCTTTGTACTCGTTGCATAGTGGCCATTGTAAAACATCCAAGTGAAGACTGTCTGTGAAAAGGGGGCTCCCATTCCACTTTGTCTACATTATTAATTTTATTTTTCTTTCCATTTTCAGGCCTAAGTTTGCCCCGTGGCGTGTCTAGGTCCTGATCAATTTTCCCACTTGTGGGTGTTCCCTCATGTAATATGCCACATGCTTCTACAAAATTCTCAATGTCAATCCTCCTGTTTAGACTGTGATCTGGTCTGAAGCGTGGCCATGTACACAGGTCTCTTTTTACACACTTCGGTGTTATGGTTGTCCATCCGACACCAACTACAATATAATCTACCTTTATGAAAAGGTTTTCTTTCATCATATTTCCTTTCATTGAATTGTGGGGTTTTATTTTTATAGTCATTGCGTGGCCTATCAAACTGGTGCTTACCTTTATTCTGTTCCCTATGGTCAAACTTATTAAAGTTTTGAGGTGCCTTAAAATTGTCTACCTGTTTCTTTTTATTACCAACTACCTCTGATTGGGCTGCCTGATACCTCTCAGCGACATTTAGTAACTCATCCAGCCTCTCTGCACCTTGTTCCATGAGAAACTCTCTCAGGTCTGGAGCCATGGACTCTCTTAGCTGCTCAATTGTAGCAAAGTTGATTTTGCTGGGGAGGTTATGATGGTATCCTAACAAAGAATGAAATCGGTGTCTGCATAAACCGTGTGAGGTCAAGCACATGTAGGCCCCTGCCTCTAAAAGATGATGATGATGAATTATATGCAGGGTACCTAACGCTACCTCCCTAGATCTCACACGGTCACTCTTGTGGCTCTAGTGTATGGTGTATGATGTACCTAGTGTCTAGGGGAGAAATGAGATGATGGTACACACCACAAAAACACTTTAATTTTCTATGAGGAAGTGAATAAAACCGTGGTTAAAGTTTTCTTTTAAATTAATCTTTTCCGTACAATTTATTTTGCCTGTCCAGTCATATCTCTTGGACAGGTCTTTGAAAATGAGGACAAGATAGTTTACATAAAAAGGATCAACTAAAAGTATGTGTGGACAATTTGCCCAACACTATAGAGTTAATATATATATATTTATCTCTGTCCTGTGGGAAATGTTCACAGCTATTACTCTATTAATCTAGCAGGGAGAGTCACTGTGTATGAGGGGCTGTCGTTTCATCACGCCCCAAAACTTCCTCAGTATATGTTGAAATATCAATGTTACTTAAAGCGAAAGTGTCAGATGTACCCCGATGCCTAACTCATCACCTGGGGTTCCTTGGTAGAATGAAATACAATATGTAGATGCAGAAAATCTCTTTCAAACGTGCACCAAGCTCCTCCCGTTATCTGTTGACAGCATATGAAGGGTCAGAGACTTGATAGTATGTTTCTGACTCAGCAGGTTTACTGTCACCAGCTGGCACCAGGAATTAGAACCTCTGCAACAAAAGGACACCCTGGCCTTTTACATCTGATCACTCACTATATTTGTTATTCTCCTAGGGAGGTATGGGGACAGCCTCGCGTGCCTTACAGGGGCACTCGCCCCTAATTTTACATGACTCCCACCTTGCTGTGACCACACCTCAGGTCTCTATGGCAGATACGCCACTGTACGTTTACATATTTTTCCTCAACACAATAATGTGGAGTAACCACATTTCCTTTGGTATGATTTTCTCTTCTTTTTTTTTTTTAAATATAAATGCTTCAGGCATGCTTAATAGTGTTCATAGAACACAGAGGCTTATTACTATTCTAATGCAATAATATTCAAACAAAATCCATAGTAATTCATAAAGCATCCTTACCACAATTCAAGAAAATATAAACAATTGACGCTGACTTTACAAAGAAATGGCCTCAGTTTCCCTGTGCTCTGCCCAGACTGTGAATATTTATCTATTATTTAAGTTTAAATTTATCACAGCTGATCTCAGCGTAACTGAATGAAAATTTTCTCAACTGGCACTGAGCAGCGAAAGCTTTTTGCTAATATTTTGTATCTCTGGCCAATCGAAACCTTCGACTACCAGAATTCAAATGCAGTTCTTTTTTTTTTCTTTAAAAAAAAAAAAAAAAAAAAAAAAAAATCCCAACTCTGCGTCTGGTAGTCGATTGGCCAGCCTGCCTTAGTTATGCCAATACAAAAAGATGTTTCGTTTTGGATTACATTTTCCTACCGCCCCACTTTCCCCCTATACTCTCTGTTTACCCAAGCGAATTTGAATGTACCTCAATGCCGCTATTTCTAAGCCGGCGTCCCTACTAACGTTAAAAAAAATTAACAAGCAGGAACAACCGTCAGTCTGTTAGTGCGTCCGTAGACATTTAGTATTTCTTCAATAACTGGGCTAATATTGTGACTATCATATTATTTCAAACATATTCTTGCTCATTAAACTTTAAGCTATATTACCATATAATTTTTATGGTCAGTTTGATATTGGTTTAGATTTTACAATTTTTTTCCACTGACCATCGTCAAGTAAAATTCTTAACAAGGCGGCCATCTTTTCCTCTCTTTCATTCCGCCAGCATGTATTTTCAAATAACTAACTTGTTTCAGTTACGTCAGAAATGCTACAGCGAGAATGAAAATAAATTTGTCTGCGTGGTTTTGCTTTGGCTGGCTTTGCTCGCGCGTGTATATCTGCATGGCAGAATGTGTCAAACGAAACGGGGGGAAATGCATGGCGGGTAAGAATTGGCGTTAATAATTTGTATTGTATCGTGTAACACTACCAAAAAATGTAAGGATTACTACTAAATTTGCGTTAAAGTTGACAGAATACGTTAATTCAGATAGTTATTTTGCGGCGCACTTCCGCCAAAGCGTTAATTGTAAGTCTTGCCACAGTCTCTATCAAATCGGGCAAAATGTTAAAAATGTACGTCACAAGGAACGCGAGTAGGTTTAAACGGGGGGAGCGGTTCTAAGCCGTTCCTATGCACTAAATTCATCGCTATGCTGGCATGTGAGAACATCACCGTCAGACACAATAGGGCTGTTGTATTTATTATCATTTTATGACTAAAATCTTACTGAAATGAGCGATTATTCTCGCAGATTTTACTACATCAATAAGGATCATTTCCTTAAGATCTTGGGTTTTCCCCAGAGCAGTCCATTTCTTCAAGTAGGTCTCTAACCGTGCAGAGAACTGGTGATAGGTCTCACCCGACAGTAGTTTGGCATTCCTAAATTTTTTTCTATAAAATTCTCCGTTCTTTTCGTATCTTAATAAAAGAGCCTGCTTTAGCATGTCGTAATTGTCCTGGTCATTTCTGCTCATCTTGGCAAAAACTTCATAAGCCGTTCCCCTAAGCCCTTGGGATAACTTGAGGCTCCACCTCTCTCTCTCTCTAAACCATATGTAGTAGCTAAAAGTTCAAATCTACTTAAGTACCCTTCGATGTCATCGTCTTTCTCAACAAAATGATCTACATGAAAACCCATAGCTGAGGTTGAGGCTCCCTGACTAGCAGTGGCATCTGAGGCAAAGGGGCTGGCACCATTTTCAGGAGCATGGCCTTGAAATTCTAACTCCCTTAGTCGTAGCTCATGCTACCTCTGTAATCTCCTATCTTCCCTTTCTGCAGCCAATCTCCTTTCTTCCGCTTCTCTTTCTGCAGCCAATCTCTTTTCTTCCGCTTCTCTTTCTGCAGCCAATCTCTTTTCTTCCGCTTCTCTTTCTGCAGCCAATCTCTTTTCTTCTCTTTTTGCAGCCAATCTCTTTTCTTCTATTTCTGCAGCCAATCTCTTTTCTTGTGCCTCCAATGCCCTAGCCTCTTTGTCAGCCTCAATCTGTAGCCTCCTAATTTCTTTGTCAGCCTCAATTTGTAACCTCTTCTCTTCAGCTATCTTCCTATCCTCCCTTTCAATATACTTGTCGCATTCTGAAGTTACATATTGGATCAAAGCTTGACCCTCCATATTCATTTCTTTCCCAATCTGCACAGCAGCAGATCGAAACTTTGCCAGATCAGCCATTTTGTACAATGCAACCTTTAAAATTTCTAACTATACAAATTTCTAATTATGGCTAACAATTTCTAATGATAACCAAGAACAACCACAGGCACTGATAGCTCAACCCCTGTTTTATTTCCACAAAAGGAATACTTTTAGTTTTATACTTTCTGAGATTCCTAATATAATTGAGAATATTTTAGGAATTTAAAATCCCAAAAGCGAACTACCCAATATAGCTGGTGTTATGAGAAATTCAATCCCCAGGAGCGAGACCCCAATATATGTGGTGGGTTTGATGTTATGAATTGTTGTTATGTATTATTATTTGATTAAATGAGATCAGCTATGAAGGTCCCTGAATTTAACAAATAGTATTTTAAACTTTCCAGAGTACCTTTCCGCTACCACCCATTTGATCTCATTCAAAATTAATCTATATTATTATATAAAATGACTTCGTGTAGTGTCTAGGGTTATGAATGTGGAGTGTAATGTGCAATAACCAACAAATATACAAACAAATAGTTTATTATCCACAACCACCAACAGTACTACAACAATAACATACCAACGACACTTAAAAAGGCTATCTTATTTAAGACAGTGGTTGAAATTTGTGTAAATAAATTTTGTACAATTTATTATCCTGATTCTAATTTATTTTGAACCAGGACTGACAATCAAAAGTGAAATCAAAAGAATCATTTACAACATTCCAATAACACAGTGGATCTTCTGTCCATACATACAATATTATTATAATATAAGTGTGTGGTTATATTCTTCTACTTTGAGGTAATACTGGTATTAACCATAGGTTGTTGGTTATAATCACTCCCTTTAAGTTAAGTCTGTTTTCGTTTGTCACTTGTGGAAATATTAATACTAGGCACAATTTTCTTTAATGTCACTTTCTAGTCTGTTAAGTTCTTTTAGTTGAGCTGCCAGGTGCCGAACAAGAACTTATCTTGGCAGGAGAATACAGGTAGAACGTTTCCTCTGCTCGCTTGACAATCTTTTCCACCTTTTGATAGGCAATGGCCACTAGCATGGGCTCGAAGTATACAGATAGAGTCCTGAATCGAGCAATTCTCAAGCGTTTGGTACTACATTAACGTCAGTACCCAGGACCCTGAAATGTGAAGGTTATGCATCCTTCTTTATACCTAGTATACTATTCCACATTTAAGTACAGGTACATTACAAACAAACGAAAAGGGTCATAGCTTTATACCAACCTATGCCACCATTATCTTTTGATGTGACAATGTACACCAGTATTCCTCTCCCCTAATAGTTACAACGCCACTGCAATTCCAGCTGTCATCTTTTCCATATAATAGGATAGGTGTTATGCTCCTTGATGACAATCATACATATTTTCTTGTAGTTTTACACCTATCTGACAGTATACCACCTGGTGGATCAATCTCTAGGCTTTGCCTAATGGTTGCTATAGACCCACTCACTTACAGACATATATTATTATCTCACATTCAATTTTTATTTCAAATACATGTTAATACAGTCAATCTTACCACATTTATTCAATGAAATACACAGTGAGCGATGACTGGCACACTTTCGATCTGCCGTTCTTTCCAGGCTTTTGAGAAATATGGTTTTCACTGCACAAGCCTGATCTCATCGCTACTAGTCAAAATTTTGTTAGAAATGGCGTCCCCAACTAATGCTTTTTCCCCAATATCAGCTACTCTGGCCAATGATTACCCTTATTTCACTCGTAAACAAAGTCTTTTCAAAAATACAATTCAATTTTCTATTACGTTACTCGGGTGATATATGTTTAGTACGAGGTCGGCCAATAATATTTCGTCTCACTTCAAATTCCACCCAATCCCCTTCATCGTACCATCTTAGCCTAGCTTTCACCTAATTGTTTTCCCCAAAAATATGCGATCCAATCTAAGCAGATATGACTTGACCTGACAATATCTCTGATCTCTATGTATTGTTTTATCAATATTTGATTATTTAATGGACTATTTAGATAACTAACAACATATTCTTGCTCAGCAAGTCTTCAGGTACACGAATATATGATTTTTATGGGGCTATGTGGCTTGGTTCAAAATTCTATCTTTTTTTCTATGTTAGTTTCAAGCTAAATACGAGACCTTATGTCATTCGCAATAAGAGCTAAACGTGTTTCCATGACCGTAGTGTCCACATTTCTAACTTTTCCATCGTATCGGGGAATTCCGCCTAGGGCAAAGCGTGCAAGTCGGTTGTAGAGTTAGAACCAATTTGAGACGTGATTTGCGTGTGTTATCTAGCCTTGCCTCTCCTTTCCCCAAAATGCAGTTAGGCAAATATTTCTTAGAACTAGGAAAAGTGGGGCGTTTATGTCAAGGACGAATTTGAAAAATAGGGTACCGTTTTGTTCGGCTTATAAAACTTATTACTACAGAAAC
Source organism: Oreohelix idahoensis (assembly GCA_024509875.1). NCBI lineage: Eukaryota > Metazoa > Mollusca > Gastropoda > Stylommatophora > Oreohelicidae > Oreohelix > Oreohelix idahoensis. The sequence goes on along the minus strand of JAMPIV010023055.1, from coordinate 217,388 downwards.
CACCGCTGGAAGAGTACCTGCATGTTTTGATGCAGTGTGGTGAAAAATTCTAATACCCATATATAAATTAGAACATAAATGTAAAGCAGAACGAAATAATACGATAGGAAGAAGAATGGAGAAGGACCAGTGCTTTCCCAGTATAGATAACGCCTTAGTTGTATAACGCCGTAATGGCTAACACAAGATTTCTGCTTGTCCTAATTCGTTCGTTCCTAAATAAAATGCTTAAGCCTAACAATACGGTGATAACCGTAGCTCTAAAAATAGAATGTGTAGTAAAATCTTTTAGTCGACCTTGATTTTAAAAACTAACAATAGTGCAAAATCACGCACAAGGTTAGCCTTGGAAAGACAGACGGGCTTAGAAGAAAAAAAGCAGAGAGAGGTAGACGGACCATGGAACACAGTAGCGCAAGCCACTCGCTGTGTGTCTAAAAATAAACCAACTCGCAGTGTGCATCTCCTAATTTTTTCAAATAAACAGTGATGAAAAAAACTAACGATACGATGTTAGGTTTTGAAAACAGGTTTAATTCTTATTAGGAAACCTGATATTTACGTAGGGCTCCTGACTTTATACTGATAGTACAGTCGTAAAGGATTGAACAGGTGGTAGTTGAAATTAAACACTTAACATCGAAAAAAGATCGTATTCTTAACTACACCACTTAGCCCCTTGAAAATCATATATTCGTGTACAGGAAGGCTAGTGGACTAGGAATATGTAATAAATTATCTAAAAAGTCCATTAGATAATTAGATATTGGTAATAAAACATATAGAGAACAGAGATACTGTCAGCTTTGGTCATATCTGCTTGGGATGGAAATCACTGACTTTTGTTGAAACATAGTAGTGACAGGAAGTCTAAGATAGTACGTGGGAGGCCATTGGCTGAACTTTGAAGTTAAAAGAAATTGGATTGGGTGACCTATGAATAACAAATAAATGCCTAGAAACGGAGTAGAAGTGAATGAAAAAAATTGAATGACTATGTACTCTTTTGAATATATTCAAAACGATTGGTCAATACACTGGATATTGGCAGAAGAAATCTTAAAGAGGACGCCATATCGTTACACATTTGAGAGATGAGAGCAGGCAGTGTTATCCAAAATTAAATATATGATAACAGCTTGGACATACCGCAGATCAAACTGTGCCAGTCATCTTTAGTGTGTTTTCCTTACGAATTGTTGTAAGCTAGACATTTTTTATCTGTATTTTATATGAAAATTGAATGTGAAATGATAAATTATGTCTGTATGTGGGCGGTTCAGTAGCAAACATGAGGCAAAGCCTAGATATTGCTCCACCATGTAAAAGATTGTCAGAGAGGAGTATAACTGCATATATATATATATATATTGGATTGCCATATAGTAACATAACATCTATCCTATTGCATGGAAGGGATTACAGCTGGAATTGTAGAGGCGTTGTAACCATTAGGGAGAGGAATACTGGTGTATATTGTCACATGAAAAGCTAGCAGTTGGCCTAAAGCGCTGAACTTTATGTTTGTTTGTACTGTCATGTACTTCAGTGTGGAATAATATTGTATACTAGTTAGTAAGAAGGATGCATAACCTTCACTTTCAGGGACCTTGGTATAGATGGTGATATTGCATCGTCCGGTCTGAGTACTGCGTGATCCAGAAAGTTGGCAGCAGACTCCATGCACAAGATAGAGGCCATTGTCTATCATATTATCAAACTGAGAAGCAAGCGAGCAGAGGATACAGGTTTCCTGCAGCTGCATTATGAGATAAGAGCATGTCAGCACGTAAAGCCCAACCCTGAAAAATATAACCTTGAACTGAACTTTATTATAAAACCAAAAGGGACAGAAATTTTAAAGAAACAGAATCTGTGAATCCTTTAATATTATTTCCACCAGTAACAAACACATGAAGTCGTGATGACAAACAACAACCTAGCATTAAAAGCTAGTATTACCTCATAATAATCCATCACAACACTACACTTATATTACAATACTATTATATGTCTGGACAAAGATCTTTTGTATAAATTCTTGTACATAAACATTGTGCTTACATTTGATTGTGATTCCTGATTCACATTGTAGTAGGATCAGGATATCTATATATTGAAAAAGCTAATACATTATATAAAATTTAACACTTGACTTACTTAAGATAAATCTTTAGAGTGTTATGTGTTTGTGATTGTCATAGTGTTGTAAATTGTTGTGAATCTTAACTTAGGTGTTTATCTGTCTGTTGGTTGTTGTGAACTTACACTTCATCACTATCATAAACCCTAGACATTAAACGAAGTCATCATACAATTCAAGAATAAGTCTGATTGAGGTCGAAATGTGGTAGCAAGCAAGGTTCTCTGTAACACACCAACCTTATTAGATACAGAGACCTTCACAGCTGATCTCAGTCAGTACACTAAGTCCCCTATAAATATTTATATAATCCCAACTCACCACATGCAGGATTCCTGCATAGGCACCAGCTGCAGTTCGAGTCTCGTGCTCCACATGGAGCTAATAGTGAAAGGAAGACGTTATCTTCGTTTTAAAAATTCAAACATAATTTAACATTTTATATATTTCTTTTAACCAAAATTTGTCCTTTTCATTCCTATGTTATGTCAGCTAACCAAAATTGAATGGCTGACGAGTTGTTACTGTCACTACTGTTAGAATGTTATGTCGAAATAAATAATATTATTTATTTAGAATATTATGTGCCATAGAGTTTTTACTGTTATTCATCATTATTTCCCTTGTTTCCCTCTCTGGAGCATTGAGCGATCACTGCAGCTAACCCCCACCCCCCCCCCCCCCCCCACCTTTATTGAAGGAAGCCTGTACCAGATCATTCATGAACTCTAGCAGTAGTGGTTTATGTAGCAGTTACATAATGAAGTTGTCAGTCCCATCATGCACCTCATATTAATGGACTCTTACGAATTGTCAAAGGCAGCAGACGTTTATTCTATCTTTGTCTCCACATAACTACAGGGGGCGTGTCAGCTATTACTGTTTGAGTATTATAGTATTACTGTTTGGTTAAAATAAATATTGCTAATGCCTTACTCGACACTGATGAAACTGCTGAACTGTTGTATAGTAAAGAGGTGCTTCTGAGTTGCATTGAGGGAATCAGACTGTAAAGAGATTTTACTCGTATTAACGCTAATTTATGTTATAGTGTTCCATTTAATTGTTATAGTGTCGTGCAGTAGATGTCAGACTGTCTTCCTGCTGCTCAAAGGCGGGGTAAACAATAATAGGTAATAGATTTTACTGGGTCAAAGGACAAAAAGAATTGCTTACGTTACGGCTACAAGATCTTTGTCAGGGACAAAAGAACAAAAACAGAAGAGGAAGAAAGTGAGAACTAAGTTAAATAAATACAATTTTTAGAAAAAAAATTTTAAAAAAAATTATACGATCCGCAAATAGAGGTCGCTGGTGATTCTCATTTAAAAATTCGTCTCAACAAAATGGCTGCTGCAATACATCCGGGTAAGAAGTGGCGCGTATGTACAATTAAAATCTAGGCACGAATTAAAATGAAAAGAACGGTTCATAGGGACACAAGCGAGCTGCGAAGAAACAAAACGCTAATAGAAAGCGAGAGATTAAATATACATAGATACAGAAAGTCGCTTCAGTCAAAGGAGTGTTACGTGTTGTTAAGACCCCCGGTCTTAAGGCCATCCATAAGGTAGATCAGACGTTGTTCAAGATAAAACCGACTTTCTTGTTGTTATTGTTTTGTGAGTTCTGTTGCGTTCGTCATCATCTCCATCATTAATCTTCGTGTGTGACTTAGGAAAACTCGGACTCGGTAGTGGGGCGTGCGTCTGAAATATGAATGACACTCATCTCATTACGTGATCCAGTTTCAGAGTCTAACTTGCGGGAGATCAAAGGACTGGCGGTGACAGGTGACAGCAAAGGGTGGTGGGATGGCTAACTGCCAATGACATGGGAGAACGTACGCACGTCAAAGCAAAGTTTGATGGATCTCTCTGATGATGTCAGATAATATTCTTCTGTTTTAATAATTGTGAAACCGAGTTTTGAAGAAGAAAAACGTCTATGACATCGAAAAGCAGTTTTTATTCTTCGTTTTTAATTTCGCTTCCTTTGGAGCATAGAACTTCAAGTGTAGTTGCTCCTCTTATAGGAGAACTGCACCGAAGCAATATATGTTAATAATAAAGGGGTTGCTTATTATCATTATATTGCTTATCTGCCTGTAATTTATCTTTCTCTATATTATCTTAAATGCTTATCTGTTTGTGACTTATCTTGTCTTATCTGATCTTAAATGCTTATCTGTTTGCAACGTATCTTGTCTTATCTTATCTTAAATGCGTATTAGTTAGTGACTTAACTTGTCTTATCTTATCTCAAATGCATATCTACCTGTGACCTACGGTTTCTTATCTTATCTTAAATGCATATCTGTTTGTGACCTACTTTATCTATTTCTTGTCTTATCTAAACGGCTATCTGTTTGTGATTTATCTTGTCTTATATTATTTTACATGCTTATCTACTTGGGACTTAACTTGTCTTATCTTATCTTAAGTGCATATCTGTTTGTGACCTACGTTGTCTTATATTATCTTAAATGCTTATGTGTTTGTGACCTATCTTGTCTTATCTTATCTTAAATGCTCATCTATGTGTACCCTATCATGTCTTATCTTATCGTAAATGCTTATCTGTTTGTGATTTATCTTGTCTGACTTACTTACTTAGTCGTTCCCCTTCTACCGTGAGGTGTAGAGTTTGGAAGAGAGAGCTCCAGACTATCCCATCGGCTGTCTTCCTCCTGGCCTAGTTCCATTCTAGTCCTCGGTCCTTCAAAGATTGTCTAATGTTGTCCTCCCAGCGGACTCTGGGTCGTCCTGGGGGTCTGGATCCCTGGCTCTTAGTTTCCCATGCTTGTCGTGGTAGCCGATCTTCTCCCATTCTGCAGACATGGCCAAACCATCTTAGTTGGGACTGTTCTACTTGGGTCTGCAGGGGGTGGGATTTAAGGCCTTGACGTATCGTCTGGTTGCGGACCATGTCTCTTCTTGTTACGTCAACCACCTTCCTCAGATACCTCATTTCTGAGGTTTGGATCTGGCTTTTGTGGGTTGTAGTCATTGCCCATGACTCGCATCCATATGTCAAGACTGGGACATAGGTGGAGCGGTATACAGCCATCTTCGTTTTCTTACCAACCTCTCTTTTGCTGAGGAATCTCCGATTCATGGCCTGAAAAAGTCTCCCAGTAGTCCCAGCTGCTGCTTTTCGAGTGGCCAACTCTTCTTTGATGCCTCCCGTTCGGTCTGTAATATCATGTCTTAGCTATCTTAATTGCTATCTGTTTATTAGTGTGGATGACGAAGTGCGTCACCCAAGATGCTTCGTGTTTCTACTGTATCGTTCCTTTGTAAAACAGACACCATACAATTTTTCACTTTTTTAAACGTTCTGCACTAAAGCATTCATGTGCTCTAGCAGTAATGGCTTCTGCTGCAATTTGTAACATGATGCTAACTTCATGTTTGTTGCCTCTTACGACATACCTGGAGAAGCTGTGGTCCTATTCTGTCTGTCTCCACAAAGACCCCCGGGAAGACAAGAGCCACAGCAGGTTTACTATTTTGTTTTCTTTCATCAGATCTTAATTATATTTTTTTAGGAACTCAAGCCTCCCAGAGAAAGAATGGCTGTGAATTCACAGTATCTTCACTTTTCAACAACCTTCCTCTGTGTGATGAATTTACCGTGATACAACGTTAAAATATCTCCAATTATAAAGATAACATGTAGGGATAAAATAATGCGTAAGATACTAGGATACATGCTCGCCTATGCCAGCGTTTCCTACCGCCATTGAAACTAACTAGTTAGACATGCAGACGAAACGGCTTACAATTTTAGACGGGAGGGAAACGGAGATAAAAATCATTATGACGGTCTGAACACGTGTTTGAATCTAAAAAGGCAAAAAGACGCAATTTGTAGTTTAAAGAAAAAATCACGCCACTAGTTGACACAATGTAAGGAAATGGACAGAAAAAGACCTTAGCTCTGGTTAGAAACAGTCGTATTTTAGACGTTTTTCCGTAATTGGTTGTTTTGTTCGAATATAGCGGCAAATGCCATACCCAAAGGTTCAAAACAAATTTCAAAAAACTAACCTTGAGAAAAGTAGGTTTTTCTCTAATAATAAAGTTATGAAAAAAAAACCTAGCTAGTTTGATAGCCCATCTTAAGCTGACAAATAATATACTTTTAATTATACAGACGGACAGATAACACGGAAGATATTGACGAAAGACCGTATTGTTCCTATCAGACTAGAGAACAGTTTTTTGTGCATACTTCACTAAAGTTACATTTTTGCGTCCTTGAGACAGAAAAATGCAAAATCAAACTGCAATGAACTAGCGGGGCAAACTCGGTAGATAGTGGCTATAAATAACTTAGGAGGCAGGTTTGTGCAGATTTTACATGTAGTTAGCCCAAAACAACAAGTGAAATTGGGGAAAAGCCAAAATGTGACCGACGTACATTTGAAAAATTGAGATGTACTTTTGACTTTATTTTCAAAATTTAAATTGAAAAGCTTGGTCTTCCGATCTGATTGGCCAACGCATTTTTATATTAGCAAGATAGAGACGCACATTTGTGCCATTCGATAGAAGTCTGTCCTGTAACACAGTTCTTAACTGCTAGTGGTGTTTTCCAGGAAATAATACATAAAAATTCAGTGGGACGCCATACTCTAGCCAGCAGCTCAGCTGAGTTTTGCTAGTATTAAGTAACTGTGTTCTCAATTTCGAATTGTGGTAAGGATAAAAGCATTTATCTTGTTTATTTTAATATTTTGAGTGATTGATACTGCCATATCATGAAAAATGATTACGGCAAGTAAGTGCTTGATCTAGGTCCCCAGCCGCAGTTAAGGGCCTAGAGACAAACAAATAATATATGGAAACCTAACTAAGACTATGGAAGGCGGATCTATTATTGAGATCAGTGGGAACATATCACCCATCTTATTGAATGAAAGAGGAAACTATTGAATATATCTCAGATGCAATGCAGTCTTGGGGAACTGGTACTATTTGAAAACAACTGGGTGAGCTGTCTGCTCTGTGTAGTGTGGTCAGAGAGATCTTTTGTTTCAGAAGTTTCTGTTTTGGCACTAAAGTGGTGCCAAATGCTTTTGTAAGAGTACACAAGTCTGTGTAGTGTTGTTGTGTGGTGTGAAAACCTGGCCTGTGGAGATTCACAACTAAGTGGTTGCATTTAGTATTCCATAAGTCATAGAGTACTGACACATGGCACAAAATTTTGTTTCAGAAGTTTCTGTTTTGGCACTAAAGTGGTGCCAAATGCTTTTGTAAGAGTACACAAGCGGATGTAGTTTTCTCCTTCGTCTGCCAAATTGCAAAGTTTCACGTTGATAGTAAAAAGCAAAGCAGGCATATACGCATGCAACACTTACCTAGATTTAAAATTCCATTCATGTCATTTTTATACGTGCCGCCTAACATTGGTTAGTTTTTAAAAACTGTGCAGCCTAACATTTTTACTCCAGCTACGGAACAGGAGGAGTGGAACGCAGCCACAAAATTTGTATATTTGAATTGCCTAAATACCAGATCGTCACAGGCGAAATAAATATACCATTTCTTATTGTGACATGCTGAAAATATCATGGCCAATTGGCTCTGGAGATTCATTTACAACTTGTTTATTCTCAACCAGTCAAATATAAGAAATTGTGGTTACATACTCAATTAATTGATATTTCAACATAAAATGATAGAAAAAATAGAAACATTATTTACAGATTCACATTTGAACCCATTCCATCATTAAGTCAAGCTCTGGCTTGTTTCTTGTAGTCAATGATTGTTGGTCCAACAGTAATCAGCAAGCATTGAAGGACTCCAATTGCCGTGATAGTCTCCATAGCAAATGTCCTGGTGAAATCGTTCACCATGCTCATCACTGACCGCTATAGTAAAAGAAATCCAAAAAGTAAAAATGTAAAGTTGCAGCCAAGACCTAACAAAGGAGATAAATTTCATTGTAATAAAAGTTGTTTCCAAAAAATTGAAGACTTAAATGCTAGGTAAAGAACACGTGCTGTCACAATGACAAATTTACGTACTCGAAATCCCCCTTGGAAATTCTCCTTCGTCTGCAAATTGCAACGTTTCACGTTGATAGTAAAAGCCTACTTCTGCTTCGTGCAATACCCACAGCTTTCTACGATAAAAAAATGTGTACTCCATTTCTAAGAAAAAACCTTGAGATACGCAATCTGACCTAGATTTAAAATTCCATTCATGTAACACATTACCATTTTCAGAAAACATTTTTATACGCCATTAAACCAAAATGTACGTTACCAAAAAAAATTGTAAAGACAGTTGCAATCTGGAACCCAAAAGCTCCGCCTTGTTCTTCGGTAAATTCAGATCTCTTACAAGATTATTCAGATGGACTAAAGATAGAAAGAAAGGGAGGGGAAGCAGCTGAAAGCAGGAACGCATGCAACACTAAACACGTTTCGTATGCCTTTCCCAGTTGGAGGGACAATGCAAAAGCTATACAATTACTACCATCTCGCGTGTAAGGCCACAAGCATTAACTTTTTTTCAAATCGACAGTGATAAAAAACACTACCCATCCGAGAGTTAGTTTTTAAAAACTCACAAAACGCTTATTAGGAAACATGACATTATACTGGTTTACGTTTGAAAACATTACAGTACCCAGACACCACATCGTATTCGAAGTGAACAGGAGGTAGTAGAAAAGGCATATTTTGAACGCAGCCACTTAGCTCCTTTAAATTTGTATATTTGGGTTCCTTAGGACTTGCTGACAAATAATATGTTAAGTGTTACGCAAATAGTCTAGGAATTAACAAATTATAGCCAAATAAAATAGTGAGGGATGTCAGACAACACCAAAATCAGAATCGCTCAGTGGCAGATTTTCACACCACCATTGTACGGGAAATGGGTCTCCATGTTAAATCCGATTTGATTGGAGCGCAATAAATGTAAGGCTAAACACGATTAGTCGGGCTATAAATACTATCTTTTGTTGTCAGGGGAAACGGGAGTAGGAGTACTTTTTTTCAAACGATTGGGTAAACATGGCACGATTGGTTAGACCCGCGAATATAGTCAATCAGAGGCGTCAGGTCACCACCACATGTTCAAATAAACTTACTACAGAACCAGTGCGTTGAGCACCAGTGCATATTTTTCTAAATAAAAGCCTGGGACATCGGCAGATCGAAATTGTGCTATATTCATTGCCAGTCAACGTAACTGTGTATTATTCCATGAATTGTGGGACCATGGTCCTAAAGCTATTGAGCAGCACCTGGTCGGAGCTTTGCTGAACCTAGAGGCTGACAGCATACTCCTGGGTCCAGATAGTGACCAGTGAGGTGTCTCCAGAACACAGGGAGGCTATCGAGCAGAGGAGTCTTTTCCTGCCGCCATCACGAAAGATAAGCCTATGTGGCCAGTGGAGCTCAACATTATGCCCCCCCTCAAAATCTGACTTTATCATAAACCAGAGGGAAAATACAGTGTTTAAATTGATAGGAACTGTGAACTTTTCCCCATACCATTTACAAGATAAACAAACACTTGAAGTCATGATGACAAATAACAACATAGCTTGAAAAAACAAAACCAGTATTACCTCATATTACTACTACACAACTGACACACATAAGATAATATTAATAAAATATGTCACTACAAGATTCATAGTGATAAATCCTGTACATATAAATTGTAATTAAAATTGATTGTGATTCCTGGTTCACTTTGTAGTTGAATCAGGACATATATATTAATGAAAGTACTTAATACATATTGATATTTGAAAATTTACCAGTGACTCATTTAAGATAGTCTTATAGAATGTTACATGTGTGTGAGTGTCACAGTGTTGTCAAGTGTGGTGGAATAAATTAAATTGTTTATCTGTCTGTTGTTGTTGTGACTTACACTTCATCATATACATACCCTAGACATTTAACGTAGTCATCACAATATTCCAGAATAATTCTGACTGAGGCATAATGTGGTAGCAAGTAAGGTTATCTGTAAAACACTACACCTATTAGATATAGATACCTTCACAGCTGATCTCAGTCAGTACACTAAGTCCCCTATAAATATTTATCACATCCCACCTTACCACAGTAGTCACAGATTGGGAGTGATGACGCCACCCCAACTAAACATCCAGTGCTAGTTCTCCCAAAGACATTATAGATAATAGTAATATTAACCATTCTTATAATATACCTATGTACACAAATTACATTTGATTATGCCATATATATATATGCATTTCATTGATAAATCCATATCACTTCATATGTTCTGACCAAAATAAAATTTGGTTCAGAACTAATAAATTTAAAAAGATTTTAAAACTTAAACTATAACAGCCAGAGTTAGTTCAGTGTATTGTAGAGATTATTATTATTGTTAGACTTATTGATTACATGTGTGTGTCTGTATATTATATTAACTACACATTACATTTCAGTACCCTAAACTTTTAACGTAGCTAACATTCATAATAGTCTAGTAAGTCTGTTTGAGGTCGTAAGTGGTAGCAGAAAGGCCTTCTGTAATTCACATTAACTTTTATCTCAGGAGCCTTCACAGCTGACCTCATACAGTACACTAGGTAACATAACAACCATACAATAACATAAAAAACTACTACACTCTGTTCAAGACGATTAGGTTAGTTTGGATTCCTCTTGTAATTAATTATTTTTCGCCGTGTTCTCTTTATTTTCCCCATTGTTCTTTTGCTTGTGGGTACCAGCTAAGGGCATGTTCATTTAAGTAATGTCTCAGAGATTATCACTTGAATATGTTAGCGTTAGGAGAATTCTCGTCTGAAGTGATGTAGTGTGTTAACGAAATCTGCCGCCGGTAGGTATTTGGCAATATCGCGAATTACAATGTCATGAGTTCGTGCTTCCTCGTCGCCTCCTTCTTCAAAGTGCCTTCAGATGACATTTGTTCAAACTTTATGAACATTTTCATGTTCTAGTTTCGACAAAATCTTTTGGCTATAGCCGACGCTATCATCATAACTGCGTTGCTGAAACAATAATACGACCTGAATTTCATACCGCCTCCGCGATCTTTTAGTGACCCCCAACAGATCTAAGCCACATGGGTGACACGTCAAGACTGTAAATAGAAGGTAGAACGATGTCTCACTCCATTTAAGTCAGTGTGTTTACATTCGCTTAACTATATCCGGGTGGGCTATGTTGTAGAGAAAACCTTTTGACTAACGATCTGGCCGTTTCTTCCATGGAGCTGGCTTTAGAGTTGTTTCAAGATGTCCCTGTAACGGGCAACATTAACTGTACGGCCTTGTTAACTTTTAATGCTGCTACTGATGATAATGATAATATAAAGTGTCCAAAGCTGCTCCAAAAGCGGTTTTTGGGCGCGCAATGTCTGTCTGAATGAACATAAATTATTTACACGATCGAAGGGGAAAACGCTAGCGATGTGTATGATATGCAGTGAGGAAAACCTGTTGATAGAGTTGCAAGGCAGTTCTAGTTCTAAGAACCCCAAGGTAAGGGGCGTAGCAAGAGACCGTAAAACCTACAGAGGTAAAGGTAATTCAACAGCAGATACTGCCCGTAGGAGAGTGAAGTGTTAGAGACTTCACCATACTAGGTTCAGCATCGAGAGGTGGGGTGACCAGATCCCTTCCTTGCAGTGTTTTCCTTCCCTAACACAAAGAGCAGAGTCAGGTACCCATTTACAGCTGAGTAGACTGGAGCACCTTTGCTGCGAGAGACCCGAGCTCTAAGCACTCTGTCAAGAACTGCAATTTCTCCAGCTTGGCTGGCATTTAAAGGATCCATAGTGAGATCCTGCTGCATGCATCCAAACTAATATATGCCAGAGTTACGTCTGGACCTCAAGTAACTCCTCCAAGCTTAGTGTGCAATGCTGGGTTCTCAACATGTTTCATTACACCTTTACCCCAAAAACCACACTCAACAACAACAAAAACACTTCAGTGTTCATTTAGCCCTTTTGTTTCAGTGCGGTTCATTTGTTTTCCTGAGTTGTTTACCCTTACTGTTCAACATAATGCACTGTAGCAGAGTGAGATGGATAGGGTATTACGAACGAGTGGAGGTTACAAGAAAGACTAGAAAGGATCTACTAAATAAATTCAGAGGAGAGGGCAAACAGAACGCACAATAAGAAAATGGATGGACAGCAAAGAAATAGATGTGCAAGAGTTAGGAACTGTAAACTAAAGAATGACTATCAAAGATATAGAAGAATGGAAACTGTGTTTACTTCTAATAGCCGGAAATGCTAAAGGAGACATTTAAGTAGTAGTTTACGCTGAAGACGATATTTCACCGAAACTTCCGTCTTCTTCTTTTTCTTCGTTCGCCTTGAAAAGCACGGTAGTTGCGTTGTGTCTGTTTACACCTAAGCTGTGATATCTGCACCTTTCGGTCGACACATCCGACTTCAGCACGGCATTTTTTAGGGACCGGGTTTGCCTTCGCATTGCGATCCGCACTCGCTCAGCCAGACTGCACTGCTGCAGACTGTTTCAGGACCACCACGTGGAGGTGGAGTACGGTCTTGACCAGCTCTGGTTCGCTGGTCCTGATGCAAGCAGTACAGCTATGGGTCGCTGACTGCATTCACTATTGCTGCATCTTGGGGTCCCGAAACTTCCGTCTAATAACCTGTGCTTGCACATCTGTAAAACTGAAATACAATGTAAACTTTACATCATTTACAAAAAAAAAAAGAAATTCATATTACATACCTTTATTATATGAGAGGCGCAGAAAGACATAAGTAGAACACTAAAAATGTCACGTGATTCACAAAAGGCGTTCATAAATTTTAACGGTCTTAAACAAAATCTTTGTGTAGGAGGTGCAATGTTTCACGTGACAAGCTAAAAATATGTGGCATTAAAACTGCCTCCGTCACATAACAGGTGCTTTTATGAACCCGACGCTGACAAAACCAATGAAATAAAAGAGCTGAAAAAAAGGGAAGACATTAATAATCGATAAACAGAAGTTATGTCTCCTTCGGTGACGTTAACTGCCATTATATCATGCGAATTGAAACAGGAGAAGAATAAGTAATCCGTGATGTACGAGGCAAAAGCCGGCGATAGCATTCTGCTTTGATCTCCACACGACACACACAAAAATGGAGGAACATAAGGCACTTTGTCAACGGGGGAAAACGAATGGAGGTTCTTTCTCATTCACATAAATGATAAGCGACAATAAAAGTCAGTCTTGTTTTTGGTGAAGCTGTGTCGTAAAATGAGCCGTCTGCTATTACTTGCCTGAGAGGTTGTCAGTTTGGAGTGCCGATTTACACAGCTGAAGGCCCGAGAACGATTCTTCTTTTCTGGAAATTTCCTCAGATACAAAGACATTTTCGTCAGATGTCCTCCTGGTTCAGCGGCGGCTCGTTGTTAGGAAATAGCGGGGTTCGTTCCCACCCGAACTGAAAAAAAACTTCTTTTCCGTTTTAATAGTCACATATAATTGTCGTAGATTTTAGATAGGAGAATTAAGACTTGGGTTTGGTCCCTTCTGAATAGGTTGGAATGAGTGATAGTCACAGTGTGAGCTGGTGAAAAGCAATAGAATTTCCACACGTGAGATGATAGAATGTGATATAGAGGCTGTCTTTGAGAATCGAGATAATCTTCTCTCTCTCACCTATCTTCTACGACCGCTTTTAAAGTGTCAGACAGTCTAAACCACAGATATATATTACATAAATCTCTATCTACTCACGGGCACGCACATACACGTGACGACAGTTAAACACACAGACGTGGGAAATCTATAACCATGAATATATATATTATTTGAACGAGCTGACCAACGCGCTGATTTAGTTCAAGAGAGATTTTATTATTATCATCTAAAAAAAATCTTCTCACAACACCAAAAAATTACATCAAGGAAAAACATATATATAAATAGTCATAAAATTCAAGGAAAATGCTACAAGGATGGTAGCCCCGTTATGATCTTACTCTAGGTTTAGCCCACAGCCCCGTTAAGAGAACAGATGATGGTCCAAAGAGTTATAGATACGTAGGGTCTGAGACTAAGAGTTTTTCTTCTTTTCTCGTAAATGTATGCACAGAGTTGAATAAACTGATTTAGCCTAAGAAGTAAAGAAACTCTAGCAAATAGTAACAAATTCTGCAGGTTAAACAAAAAGAATTAAGACAGTAAATGGGTGACAATATACAACGGTAAAATAACACTCTGATCTGCGTACACTCATTCATTCAGCCATGGCCATGGGTACACAGTTATACTCACAACTTTGCTCGCTGCCTCTGGGAACATAATAATTCTAGGACCTTCACACAGACCCGAAAATGCAGTCCTTGACCAAGAAATCCCCAGTTCCAAAAGACGTACTAAACTCTCAGGGAACGATTCCTTGGGTGTTCTAATTTTTCGAATGTCTGATTAAGTCACATAAAATATTGTCCAGGCACGAAAGTTAGCAGAGCACAATGTCATTAGCTTTGGTTTCTAGAATTTAAGGAATGTCAGATCGGTGTCTACTTTCAGGAAGTTACTATATTTGGTCACCACAGTACTAGTCAAAACTCTGTCGGAATGTTTCTGATCTTTGCTTGCCACAACGGGCTAAATTGTACTGAAGAGTTATTCTGGAAGAATTAATTCTGGCGCGAAGGCCTCTTACTTCATTTAACTGTTACAGTTCAGGTAATGAAAGTGATTTGTTTCTTCCCAAATAATGTTCACGTACTAGAACGCTGGTAAAGTTGGGTACCACCGTTTCACTATATAAAAGAAAGAACACATATCAAATAATTTTACAATATGTACCCACTATAACTTACATTATTAAACCGCGAGTGTACTGCTTGACTTATCATTTAAATCATCCGGTGAAATAAGTTATAAAATCAATCATCATGAATTCAGGAATATCTACGTATTCCGTCACTATTCACTGATGTCGCATCTAGCATTTATAAGTTTGATATAAAATATTCTCGACTGAGTATTTAGCAGTTAAATTAACTTCATTATAGCTACATTATTGTTTAGTAAGCTAAGATATAATTTATTATGTATTTCCACTGTAACTCGTCGACTTAGAGAATATAACAAACTATAAATTAAGCACTCTGTTCAAAAGAAACTAGTTTTTTTTTTTTTTTTTTTTTTTTTCTTACGCCCGCTAATACTCGAGGCGAAATCTCAGGTTATTATTAATTTCTAACCTGACATTGATTTTACGTGAGTATCCCTTTTTTTTCTTGTACAGAGACAGGTGTCCCTCGCCATTCAGGCAGATACTCGCCGATTTCGGAGGTACCCATTAGAGCTGGGTCGGCTCAGGAGCCGCCAATCCCTGGTCGACGACACTCCTTCAAATGTCATCGCCAGGTCTCGAGTTAATCCAGTCCAAATCCCGGTCGACGAAAAATCCTCAAATGTCGTCGCCCGGGTTTGATCCTGCATCACCCGGTCGCCAGAGCGGTGTTGTAACCACTAGTTAAAAATGAAATAAGCGACTTAACACTTTATCACTTCACAAAATACTAGATATCTATTGTATTTACCTCAAACACAGCACTACGGTAACACCACGACTAGGATAATTCACTAGATAGGTAGTTAGAAGCTCGTCACAAATCTGACGAGAACTATGAAATTCGCTATAAAGCTTCATTCACTAGCACGCGTGTTCCATCTACTGAGATGTTGGAGACTGAAATGCAATCAGATTTCAGCTCTAGGGTGGATATTTGAAAACAAGGGCAAACAATCCCACAATTTCTCAAACTCCGAAATCATCTCCCCTTTACGTGTACAACACCTTACATTTAACATTACCACTACTAGACGTCTTACATAACTGACACTTCTGCGTTTCCCCACCTCGCGCTGACCAGGCCAACAGTGGGTGCCGTTTGCCGCTGCTATTCCCAGACAGTTGTCTCGAACTGCGACTAAAAGGTGTAAATTATCGCTCCTACCTGAGGGTTTGGCCGATGCAATTTCGTTGTGACCGGTGAAAGATGCAGACAATTTGACACCTCCAGGTCTAGCGAAACGAATATTCACAGCCTATATCGTCCAGTACGGGGAATGCTGCCGACTTAAGTCTGCTCTATCGTGAGATAAGCAAAAGAACTCTGCTCAAACTCTATCTCTCTCAGCCATGATTATATATTGAACTCTGCTCAAACTCTATCTCTCTCAGCCATGATTATATATTGAACTATGCTCAAACTCTATCTCTCTCAGCCATGATTATATATTGAACTCTGCTCAAACTGGGGAGCCGCGGTAGCATAGTGGGGGATGAGGTGGGATTTTTTTAGGCAGCAAACCGCTCCTGGGTCGACCCATCCCCAATTACGCGGTTCTGGAAGGTTAAGGCGGGCGGCGTGATGCTGACCACATCACCTCTAGTGTGCCGATGGTCGAGAAAATATGGGCCTAACACCATATTCCCAAAATGCCTCAATGGGATCCTTTACCTTTCTGCTCGCTGCTTTACAGTCCTATACCTGCTTTCTTAATGCCTGCGACTCGTCTCTCGAACCATTCTGAATCCCGGGGATATGATGGGCCAACCCTAAGAACCAACCCCTATATTTCACAAATCATGTCTCACAAAGCAGGGAAACAACTTCAGTGGGGATAATGAATGGGATCCCTAAGATAGCTAATGTTGTCTTTTCTTAATATTAGCCGGTTACTATGAACACGGTTGTCGTGTGATTTTGTTAGTTTTTACAACATAACTGTTAGATTTAATCATCATGTTTACACTGAACGAAGTACAGTAGTTAATAAAAAAAAACAGATGTAATACATTTAGGACCATATCAGCCTAATGACTTTGGCAATGACTTTATTGTAATAATAAAGGCGAACCGGACACACCTAAAAGCAAACTGACATTTAAGCGCAAATGGTTTCCAGGTAATTATAAAAAGTTCTTATAAAATATAATTGTTAAAACGTAACGCTGCCAATATTTTGTCTTACTTACTTACTTAGTCGTTCCCCTTCTACCGTGAGGTGTAGAGGTTTGGAAGAGAGAGCGCCAGACCATTCTATCAGCTGTCTTCTTCCTGGCCTGGTTCCATTCTAGTCCTCGGTCCTTCAAAGATTGTCTAATGTTGTCCTCCCAGCGGACTCTGGGTCGTCCTGGAGGTCTGGATCCCTGGCTCTTTGTTTCCCATGCTTGTCGTGGTAGCCGATCTTCTCCCATTCTGCAGACATGGCCAAACCATCTTAGTTGGGACTGTTCTATTTGGGTCTGCAGCGGATGGGATTTTAGGCCTTGACGGATCGTCTGGTTGCGGACCATGTCTCTTCTTGTTACTTCAACCACTTTCCTCAGATACCTCATTTCTGAGGTTTGGATCTGGCTTTTGTGGGTTGTAGTCATTGCCCACGACTCGCATCCATATGTAAAGACTGCGACATAGGTGGAGCGGTATACAGCCATCTTCGTTTTCTTACCAACCTCTTTCTTGCTGAGGAATCCACGATTTATGGCCTGAAAAAGTCTCCCAGCCGCTGCTTTTCGAGTGGCCAACTCTTCTTTGATGCCTCCCTTTCGGTCTATAATAGCTCCGAGATATTTAAAGTGGTCGACCTGCTCCAGGACCTGTTCTCCCAACTTAATCTGATGTTTTCTTTCTTCTCGTGATATCACCATGGATTTTGTTTTAGAGCTGCTTATGACCATCCCTCTCTTCTCCAGCTCTTCCTTCCAGACTTGCAGGTTGGATTGGAGATGTGCCTCTGATTTAGCAATCAGGGCAACATCATCAGCAAATGCCAGCTCCGAAATATAGACCTGTCTCATCTTCCAGTACCCCACTGAATTCTTTCTTGTTCTCTCCTTACATGCCTTGATGACATCGTCCATAAGGAGTATGAAGAGGTAAGGTGATAGGATATCACCTTGTCTTACACCAGTGGTGGTCCTGAACTCTTCTGACTTATGGTTTGCTGTCCTCACATAATTTCTGCAAGACTTGTAGAAGCTCTGTATAGCATGAATCAGAGGTGCTGGAATATTCTTCCTTGCCAAACAGTCCCAAAGTTTGCTCCAGGGGACCCTGTCAAACGCCTTTTCCAGATCTATGAAACAAAGATGGATCTCACTCTTATACTCAAGGGCCTTTTCACTCAGCTGTCTGAGTGTGAAGATTTGGTCTTGAGTACTTCGGTTTGCTCGGAATCCGCACTGGACCTCATCCAATTGTGGCTCAGCTAGGCGTCGGAGTCTCTACTCTAGGATTCTAGAGTAGATTTTACCAGGGACACTGAGAAGGGATATGCCTCTATGGTTTCCACATTGTCGATTGTCACCCTTTTTGAAAATTGGTGTTATGATGGCAATCTCCCAATCCTTTGGTATGGTCTTGTTGCACCATGCTGCCTGTAGGACCTTTAAGAGTAATAGGTCGCCTGATGCTCCCATGTACTTAACCATTTCTGGTGTTATACCATCATGCCCTGCTGCTTTGCCCATCTTGATTTTCTCTAGTGCTGCCCTCAGTTCTTCCATCTTTATGTCATCTTCACCATCATTGGTTTTCTCTTCTGTGCTAGTGGTTATCATTTCTGATGCTTCACCATGCTCACCATCCAGGAGTTCTGAGAAATATTCTTTCCATCTTTCCATTACTTCCTTCGGGGCAGTAAGCAATTTGCCTTGCTTGTCCTTTATAAATTTGAGAGGGCATTGTTTTTCTTTCCTCATGTTCTTTAGGGTCTTATAGAACAATTTCTGGTTTTCTTGTGCATCTTTTTCTAGCTTTTCTCCAAATTCTTCCCAGGACTTCTGTTTTGCTGCTAGCACTTTGTTCTTTGCTTCTGTTCTGAGAGTCACATATTCTCTATATTTTTCCATTTGTCCTGTTGTGTTTTTAGCTCCTAAGTATTGTTTCCATGCCATTTTCTTCTCTCTTATTTTCTCTTTGACTTCCTCTATCCACCAAGGTGTCCTCTTTCTCTTGTTCCCAAGTCGGACTTCACCGCATGCTTCTGCAGCAGCTGTCTATATGATATCCTTGAATTTATTCCAGAGGGTTTCCAAGTCATCAGGTCGTTCTTCTGTGTTGCTCACTGCTGTAGCAATAAGCCCCTGATATCTGGTCTTAATTTCTGGCTCTCTCAGCTTGTAGGTCCTAATGCTCATTTCTCCTGCTCGTTTACTTGGTTTCTTGCGTGATGTTGGGCAGTTCCTAGGCTGAGCAACTCTTTCAGTTGTTCGTTTGATTGTTAGCAGGTAGTGATCACTTCCAATCTCTGGCCCCCTCCAGACTCTTGCATCTCGGACATATCTGAATGAGCTTCTCCGAACAATGGCATAGTCGATCACTGACTTCTCATTCTTGGTTGGTTCACATCTAGTGTATGCATGTATGCGCTTATGGGGGGAACTTTGTGTTTGTAATGATCAGATTCTGCTCACTGCAGAATCTAAGGAGTCGCTTTCCATTGTCATTGAGAGTATCTTCTCCATATCTTCCGATAACTCCACCCCATCTAGCATGGTCATTTCCAACTCTGGCATTTAAATCTCCGAGCATAATAACTTCATCTAGGCAGTCATCCACTGTCCTTTGAAGCAGCTCGAAGAATTCCTCCTTGACCTCTGCTCTCTCATCCTCATTTGGCCCATACACTATGACCAGGTTGACTATGGTTTCTCCTTCTTTTAGTTTTACAACCATAATGCGCTCCGAGACAAAGTTCCATCCCTTGATACTATCTTTTTGATTTTGGGCCACAATGCAACCCACGCCCCCTTTAGCTCTTTCAGATATGGGTACACCACTGTAGAGCAACGTGTTGCCATCGAGATCCATGACTCCTTGTCCTTTTTTCTTCGTTTCCGTTATAGCCAGGATTTCTAGTTTTGCTTTCCTCATCTCTTCCACCAGCTCCTCTTCCTTCCCATTTATACTTCTTGTGTTCCAAGTTCCATAAGTCGTAGTCCGTAGTCCGTTCCAGTTCGTCGCCTTTAGAATCAGTCCGGTTTTCTCTCTTGTAGTTCGCGTAATCATGATTTAAAGCAAAAAGGAGGAGGGCGGCCTGCATGGAGGCCGTAAGGAGGCAGCCCCTCCACCATGCAAAGGCACAACAGGCCAATATTTTGTCTTGTTATTGTAATCTTGACGATGAGCAACCAGGTAGTGTTTTTGTTGATATGATACTGTCGTCTTAAAACGTTGTTTTGCTATATGCTAGTATGCTTCCACTTGCGCAAGGATGCAAATGAACAAAAAATTATTTATAGATATTCACATCAGACCAAAAAAAAACATTAGAGTCGGCACTGATCTGGTTTATGGTGACATCTACGGACTCTTGCCAGTTCAGCCTCTTACTAATCTCTTTCTGTTTTTTGAATACGCTGGTAGATCTGTGCAGAAAATGGAATATCGATAGTTTGGTGTGGTTTTGGTTTTTGGATCATTTTTTTCCATGAACGCTGTGAAGAGCTGAAGTTTTCTTTCTCGAGCCTGTGACAGAACGTCTGAACGTGCTTTTTTGTGTGATCTCTCACACCTTCAGCACTCCGGCAGTATCCTTTCTTTTTCTCTATTTTCTCACTTATCGCTTTTATTTGGCATGAATCATGCCTTTTCATTCGTTATTTTCACTATTTTGCTCTATGCTGGACATAGCTTGGTGAAGTCTCTAACACGCCACTCCCCTATGGCAGTATTTGCCACGGGAGTAATTCTTATCTTATTGTGTCGCATTCACGCTTCACGAAGACGTGTTAAGTTACGCCAGGTTATTAGACGGTCAGCGACAGTATTTTATCGCATAATCTGTCTGACCATCTTTTGAAGCGAAGGTGTTTTGTTTATTCAAGCTACGTGAGGAAGGAGTTTTTTTTTCTTTCTCAGGGCAGATGCTTCGGGGGCTTCGGCATTGGTCATAGGTGGTTGCAACGAGTTTTCTGCAGTCTGCCAGGTCACCAAGCAGCTGGCTAACCAGGTGTACATTAACCTTACAACATTTTGATGTTACTAGGAGGACAAGACACCAGACAAGCTGATTTTGATAGACCATTCTTGCATGAAGTTTTGTTTATAGATTTGGATGACTTGACATGAAGTGTGCAGATTTTGCATAGACAGCGAAGAGCATAGAGAAGAGAAGGGTGGATGTCTATAGTAGTGCGCGTGTAGAGAGCCATAGTTGTGCAGTGGATTTATGAAGTAGCCTGTTTTGTGGCTGTAGATATTCCGAGAATCAGAGTGATTGTAGAATACTCGGGATTTGTTGTCTCCAATATTTGTAATGGCCCTGCGCCCATTGTGACTTATTTGTGATATTATATATTCACGGAGATTGATATGGTTAATGGAGTTGCTCCTTAGACAGTGAGCTAGACGAGTGGTGTATATGTGTTGTCTGACCTTCTACATCCACCCACCTACACCCTACTCGTCACAATAGCTCTAGATAGCCCTAGATAGCTCGATATCTAGATAGCCCAAGATAGCCCTAGATAGCTCTAGATAGCCCTAGATAGCTCTAGATGGCTCTCTCTCTCTCTCTCGCTTTCTCTCTCTCTCTCTCTCTCTCGCCTTCTCTCTCTCTCTTAGACGGGCCTAAGTTCCTTTCTCTCAACACTTTGAAAATAAAGTTCGTTCGCTCTCTTTCAGTCCCTATTCATACAATCGTAGACTTTTCGAATACTTTATTAGTTTTGATTACATGCCCCCCTAATCAGATTATCTTTTCTTATAATATCAATTGTAGGTTCTAATGACGATGTTTGTACTTTTCTACATATTTTATGTCATGTTTATAAGTAGTTAATGTTAATATGAGTGTGCTATTTTATTTTACTTTGCAACGTTGAATTCCTTGACATTGATATGTAAAATGCATATGGGAATAAATGAATTCAGTATGAAAGGTGAGAGAAAGGAAGGGCAGAATGTCAGACGGGCCTGCGTGCCCAATTCTCAACCCTTTGAAAATAAAGTAAGTTCGTTCGTTCGTTCGTTCGTTAGATAGCCCTAGATAACTCTAGATAGCCCAATAGCTCTAGATAGCTCTAGATAGCCCTAGTTATCTCTAGATAGCCCTAGATAGCCCTAGATAGCAATAGATAGCTCTAGATAGTTCTAGATAGCTCTAGATAATCCTAGACAGCCCTAGATAGCCTTAGGTAGCCCTTCTTAATCAATTCAACATTTTTGCTCCCGTGCTCGCTTCAGGGACCATATTTAACACAGATAGCAAAAAGGTGGTTGTTGTGGTTGTTGAGGGATCCAGCGGCCATGGGCTCAGAGACCTTTGGCCCAGTACCATTTTGGCACTGTAATGCTGGGGTGTCTGTGGACTTTCCTACCAACCCAGTCAGAAGCTAATCAGCATCATAGCTCCTTCCCATCCACAGAGGGTTCGTTATGCAGAGCTTTCTTGCAACCCCAGAGAGCCTCCTAGACTCAGCGACACTATTACACCAGGCCCACTATGGCGTGCGTGCGTTGTCAAGAAGTTTGAATCTCTCTACCCTGCAGAGGTGGTTATATCTCCGAGACGATCACCGAGACAACCACCGGCACGAGCAGCCAGGCGCCGGACAGCTAAAAGGTGGTAAGTAGATACTATTTATCAGTTGTCGTTTAGTTTCAATACTGATATTTGGATGTTTGAGTAGTTGTGTTAGTTGGTAAATCACTGCACTGGCTTTTTGATATCTTGTTTGTTGTTGTTGTTAATCATTTAGTGGCTTTTGGGCTCTCGTCCTACAACCCAAATTCCATGCGGTGGTATTCGCAAGTTGTTATTTCGCTCCATATAAGGTGTTCCACTTATCTGGTCTCTGAGGAAGGAGCATTTTCCTAACATCCTCGAGTGGTGGGCACTCGATGAGGTGATGGTCAACAGTTTTTTAGGGGAAGGTACAAAGTTGGCACTCTGAAGTTTGTTGTCGTTGTATTCTGTTCAAGTGATTGTTGAGTGGTATAAGTTGTGTTCGGAGCCATAAAATAGTGTTCTCATGCACCTTGTAAGATGGCTGATGTTGTCATCAGGATCAGGACCGGTCACATGTCTGTAAACCTCTCTTCTGGTGTTTCCCATGGTCCATCCGTTCAGCCAAGTTTCTTTGTTTGTTGTTCGCATGAGTTGTTCGGCTGTTGGGAGAGTTATTGCTGTGAGTGCGTTTTCTTGTCTTGTTCCATTCTTTGCTAGCTCGTATGTTCTGTCATTACCAGGTGTATTTGAGTGTCCAGGGATCCACTGCTTGTTTCAATTTCTCTGTCAAGTCTTATCAATAGTGCTTGTGGTTACTTACATATATACTGCGCATGAGGCCGCGGTTAATTCGAGGGGGGGGGGGGGGGGGGGGGGGGGGGGGGGGGGGGGGGGGGGGGGGGGGGGGGGAATCTTTAATAAGACAATTAAAGAATATGACTCATGCATGTCGTAAGAGACGACTAAAGTGTGGTTGTGCATGGGACTGGCCCCCTCATCATGTAAAACAAATTACTACAGAAACTAAAGCTGGAAAAGCACATGAAACCTATAAAAAAAAAAAGTAAAGGAACCCGTTACACGCCCATTGAGGTATATTGGGAATAAGGTGTTAGGCCCATATTATCTTGACCGTCGGCACACGAGGGGTGATGTGGTCGGCATCACGCCGGCCGCCTTAACCTTCCCAGAGTTGCTCTGGTACCCATTTGGGGCTGGGTCGACCCAGGAGCCGTTTGTGGCCTAAAAAATTCCCGCCTCATCTGGGGATCGAACCATAGACCACTGCGCTAGGAAGCCAGTGCACTAACCACTATGCTACCGCGGCTCCCACATGAATGCTATGGTGCTTTCTTTCTGGAGAACCAGCTGCTCTATGCTCCGCAGGCAACGAGCAGGAAATGATGATGATATTACTTATTTAGTTGTTCCTCTTCTACCTTGGGTGTAGAGGTTTGTCGGAGAGAACGCCATACAGTCCTTCCGGCGGTCTTCCTCCTGGCCTGGTTCCAGTCTCGTCATCGGTCCTTCAGGGATTGTCTAATGTTGTCCTCCCAGAGAACTCCAGGTCGTCCTGGAGGTTTAGATCCTTGGCTCCTGCTTTCCCATATTTGTCGTGGTAGCCGATCTTCTTCCATTTTCATACATGGCGAGACCATCTTATTTGGGGCTATTCTACTTGGGTCTGCAGGGGCTTCTTGTTGAGGCAATACCGTATCGTCTGGTTGCGGACCATGTTTCATCTTGTTACTTCAACCACCTTATAAAAAAACTAACCTAGTAAAGTGAAGTCTCTAACTTTTGACATCTTACAGCAATATCTGCCATGGAACTATCTTTACCTTTGTTCTTTGATATCTCTGTTGTAGTATCCTGTTTAGAATGTCTAAACGTTTTGACGCCTTGCCTTCTTTTTTAATATCGTGGTCTTCTTCTTCTTTTTCTTCTTCTTCATCATCATCATCATCATCATCATCTCTCAACTCCCCAAGGAGCACAGGTCTTCAACAAACTTATGCCAAGTCTTCCCGTCCGTGCCTTCAGCTCAAGATATTTTCATGTTTTCTTCATCCCCTTCGTGTCTGTCCTCAGTTTTCTTGTCCATGTATTCTTTGGTCTTCATCTACATCTCTCATCCTGGGGGTTTCCAAAAAAAGGACTGCCTGGTAATGCTATCAACATATCTCCTCAATGTGTGTCCTATCAACAGGTTTCCTCAATGTGTGTCATATCAACAGGTTTCCTCAATGTGTGTCCTATCAACAGGTTTCCTCAATGTGTGTCCTATCAACAGGTTTCCTCAATATGTGTCCTATCCATCTCTAGCGTCTTCTTTTCTTGTCGTGTTTCACTGACACGTGTCTGGTTCTTGTCAACATTAGTCATCTTGTCATACCACTTCAATCTTTCTAGTCTACGCAAATATCCATTTATTTTCATACACTCTGTATGTTTTTGTTTGTTGTTTTCGTTGTTCTCTATGTTTCAGAGCCATACAATAGGACGGGCTTGACATTTGAATTGAAAATTAAGATTTTTATGTTGAGCCTGAATTCTTTTGATTTCCATATATTTCCCAACGCAATGAACGCTCCTCTAGCTTTTTGTATTCTTATTTTGATATCATCGTCTGTCGATCTAACTGTGAGCGTCTGCAGTTATCTAAATATATATAAAATGTATGTGCTGTAGTGTAAGGAAAAAACGTTTACAGATTTAAATATTCATAATTTATTACAGTGTAGATAAATCTGGCACACATGCGATTTTACGGTCTGGTTAGTCAATATCTTGGCAGTTCTCTGAGCAAAACTTTCTAGGAATATTTGTAGAAAAATGTACTTATATATAATAATATATCAGCGGGCTGATCACCCGCTTGCCAGTTACTCAGATTACGGAAACAACAATTAATTTTTTGTTGTACCAATAAACGCCACTAGGCGTAACGGAATAACAGTTAATTTCTTGTTGCCCTAAGGCGCCACTAGGCGTATTGGCCACGGACTGCTTTGTCGGTCAGCGGCTAAGGACGGAAGAAGAAGAAGATTTTTTTTTTTTTTTTTTCGTACGCCCGCTAATACTCGAGGCGAAATCTCAGATTATTATTTTATGTCTAACCTGACATTGATTTTACGTGAGTATCCCTTTATTTCTTGTACAGAGACAGGTGTCCCTCGCCATTCAGGCAAATACTCGCCGATTTCGGAGGTACCCATTGCAGCTGGGTCGGCTCAGGAGCCGCCAGTCCCTGGTCGACGACACTCCTTCAAATGTACTCGCCAGGTCTCGAGTTAATCCAGTCCAAATCCCGGTCGACGAAAAATCCTCAAATGCCGTCGCTCGGGTTTGATCCTGTATCACCCGGTCGCCAGAGCGGTGTTGTAACCACTACGCTAGCGCGGCTCCTCAAAAAATATAAGAAGAAGATATAATAATATGTCAGTAACAAGAGAGCAGTGACGTAGCGAAGGGCAGCAAGGGTGAGCGGCCGCCTTGCGCGCCCCAAGAAGGGATCGCCAAAAAAAGTCAGGTCGTTTCTCTGCAATCATTTGTATCCTATTAACGCATTCCAAATCTAGTTTTTCTCAGCCGATTCTATCATTTTCATTTTCGTCTTCGAATCAAAAGCGTTCATCTTCTTCGGCTACAATCGGCTGCCGCTACATGATCACAACTAATCTTAATGAGCAGCTGAACGACCTCGTGCATACCGAAAACCTGTTCTAAATTTAATATTTTACCAATACTTATACTGCTGATCTTAAACTAATTCTAAATTCGCGACAGTGCTTGGTATAGTCCTTTAAACTTGCTTTTGATTTGCCTACATATTTACCATATATTTTATCTAGCGTTGATTGGGAGCATTTTTCGTGGCTCGCCCCGAGCGCTAAAAACCCTAGGTACGCCACTGCGAGAGAGGTTGTTATTTGTTGTCAAAATGGTTTTTCCATTAGTCAACAAAGTACCTTCTGGTAATTGGGTACTTCAAACAGATGAATCATTTTTATATCGATTTTTGTGTCAAGTGGCGGACAGTCGACAGTCACAGCGGCGATAAATTTATGCGGAACTAACAGGCATGTCGTACAAGGCAACTAATATTAGGTTGTGCATGAGTCTGGCAACCTCATCATCTAAAATAGATTGCCTCCATTATCGCGTTCTTGCTAGCCTTCAGCTCAAGTTCTTTCCACGCTTTCCTCACCATTTTCACTTCTGTTTCCAGCTCTCTTCTCCACGTGAATAACAGTGGAACTACTGTAATATTATAAAAGTCACTCGTACCGGAGCAAAAATATGAAACAATCCCACAACGACTGTACTTCTGCGCTGGTGAAATTAGCCATGCCAGAAATAACATCAAACGATGTATAATACTCGTACATGTCTACTCATCTGTCGACTGGAAATAGTTTCAGCTGGAGCACTAACAGTCGAAAGTTGTCTACGCAAGCCTCATACAACTTTATACTTCTTTTAGCCTTAACTGACCTTTAACCTCGATGCGAACACTTCAAGGGCTGACAACCTACTGTTTTATAGTACTGACAACATAAAACTATTTTTTCGACATTTCATATATTTCTTGAATCAGTAAAACTTCACTTTTTACCTGGTTCACGCGTTTCCTGCCAAAGTCATCCTTCCTCACTCCAGTGTGAAGCTTGCTAACTTAAAGAACATCACTCCACGCATTCCTGCTGACACAAAAATTTTTTGCACACAGTTAAACATCCAAACCATAACCATCTTACAAGTGCATTCTAACCATAACAATCTTACAAGTGCATTCTATCAGATAATACTCTCATCTTTATCCCCCTTTATATATTGTCTCCCTTTCACTCTTTACTATCTCCGTAACAGCTTTTATGGGCACAAAATTTTTTTTTTTTTACACCAGTTATGAGTGTTCTTTGTTTAAATGATTGAATAGCACTTTCTGTGTCGATAATTCTTAGACACCACTATCTCTGGATTGTATTTTAGGCACTGATGTCTATGTTGTGTCTATAGTTTCCCACATACCACTCTCTACGAATAGTTTCTTAGACACCACTATCTCTGGTTAGTATTTTTGGCACTGCTGTCTAATTTGTGTCTATAGTTTCCCACGTACCACTCTCTGTGGATAGTTTCTTAGACACCACTATCTCTCGATTGTATTTTTGGCACTGCTGACTATGTTGTGCGTAAAGTTTCCCCATATACCACTCTCTGTAGGTAGTTTCTATGACACCACTATCTCTGGATAGTATTTTTTGGCACTGCTGTCTATCTTGTGTCTATAGTTTCCCACGTACCACTCTCTGTGGATAGTTTCTTTGGCATTGCTGTCTATGTTGTGTCTATAGTTTCCCACTGGACACCTCAATATCATTATAGGTATCTTGATACGATTACCTGTGGATAACTCTGTGAACACCGTTATCTGTGAGTAGTTTATATCCCGTCCATAAATTATTGTGGATAGTTTTATGTGGATAGTTTTATGTGGATAGTTTTATTGTGGATAGTTTTATGTGGATAGTTTTATGTGGATAGTTTTATGAGTTCAAATCATTTATTGGTAGTTTCGTGTAAACCCCTAGCTATATTCTTTATTTTGAACCCAATGCTTTTTAGATCGCCTATTAGAGACTGACATTGCTATCGATAAATCAACACATCTCAGATTGCTGGAATTCGGCATCAAGCGTAAAACTAGCACAGACAGACAGATATATGAGAGAATGGGCCATGAATGTTATACAATCAGCGCGCTGTAGGAAAAATCAGGGCCTTTGGTATCATCAACTAGTGTACATGGGATATGGTGCCACCAGGATAGGAGGATTTCAGGCACCTTGAATTCTGTATATTATAGGATTTAGAGGCACTCGACGTGTGACCAGGGAGACAGCTGGTTGTACTGATTTTTGACCCATGTGTCAGTCCTAGATCCCCGCATGGTGCTTGCAATGTCCACCCTTCCAACACTAATTGACTGTCATTAGCTTTAATCTTCCATATTTTTACCATTCCTTATACATATATTTGGATTTGGTCTATAAATTCTGCTCTTCATCACTGTGCAATATTTTATCAATTTCTTTCCTCACCCATGGGATTCTTGAGTGAGTGCACAAGTACTGCACTCTTTTATGTTTTTTTTTTTTTCATTTTTCGTCTCTTGCCCTTTTCTCGTTCTTTTCTCAGCCAGATAATACTTTTATTTAAAAAAAAAAAAAAAAAAAAAAAAGCAGGGTCAAGTACGCATTTACAACTGTGTAGACTGGAATGTGAAGTTACCAGGTTTCGAAAGCAGCAACCTTGCCTCATCAAGTAAGAGCTGTAACCACTCACTCACTCCATGCTCGCAGAGTATTCCGGTTTCTTAAAATTGCTTAGACTGATCACGATGCGAAAACAGCCTGTTCAGCCCCACCGATTTCTCATTACTAACTTAAAACAAAGTTCAATGTGCGGAGGGCTTTGAGTAAAACAGATATCTTGTGATCAAGTACTTCACAGGGATACTTACCTGTTATCTTACCTTGATTATGTGATGTAAAAGAGATCGAAATGTAATTTCTTTCCCCAGTGACATTCAAGCCTTACAGATCTAACTATCAATATTATGTAAAGAGTTTTCTAAATGGAAAATTTGATTTCATTTATGCATCAAGTACATCATTGCCACGTTATCTCAGTTCACAGATTAGCATGTTACATTCAAGATAAACATATATACAACAGTACCAGGATGTAGCCTATTTCAAAGTCCCCAATTCTTTGTCCGTGATAAATTCATCAGTATTCTAGTGCGTCGGTAATAGGGACATTCTCTTTCAACTTAGTTTTTATGGTTACCCCTAACAACAAAACTCGTTGAGCTCTAAGAGCTTCCATCACGTTTTACAGATCTCTCATTTTTCAACACAGATAGAAAGCAAAATGTTGATAAGATTGTCAAGCCTCATGGGGTGAACTTCTTCGACAAAAAAACCTCTCGAGAGATAAAAACAGATCTTTGCGCCAGCTCACAGCTTACAAGTTAACCCTCAGTGTACCAACTTTGTTTCTGAGATCTAGTCTCTTTGATGTTTTTAAAAGGGAAACCACTTGAAGGTTTGTCAAAATATGTCTATCCCCCTTCATCTTTATCGACGTTTTATTTACTTCATACAGGATGAGGGGAACCGGGTGATGAAGAAAAATGCGAAATAAATTGGTGATGACAATCTCAGAGGTGCATCTCTGCATGCGTGGCTTGAGGTTACTTTAAAAGACATTATTGTTTTTATAGGCGCGAGAAAACGTAAGGTAAAAGAACGCATGGGTGGGATTTGGGGTGGGGGGAATTACTTTGACGGAGAGGCCAGATGTGTTTTTGGAGTTTGAAAAAGTTATTACTTTAATTGTAACTCATCTGAGCGTGATCTCGCTGCTTCTACTCTTTGGTTCTGGAGGAGAGCAAAGAGGTGATAACTTCTTTAGCTCTTGTGATTGCGAATGAGTTAATGTTGTTCTTTGCTTCTTAGGCATGCTGAGAACTCTTTACGGATCATGGATCCACTCATGCTGTTCTTCCTCTGTATTATTACAGAAGAATCATCATCATCATTTAGACTTTTCGCTCCATTTGGAGCGTGGCGTCACCACTACAGCCGAGTCCCTTATCCTTATAGAAAACCTGCACCAAAGAAATCATATAAATGCTAGCGGTCATACCCGGCCCAGCCCGGGTCCTTGTCGGAATGAGTGCAAGTCGGGTTTGTTGCGAATCGTTTTAGGAAGGTTTAACTTTCTTTGGTTTTAAATGTACTGTTGCAATGAGGTGTGCTTCTAAGTCAAAACATTTAAGAAAGGGCTTCTTTGTAGACGACATTAGTATTACAGTCACTTGACGTTTAAGTGTTCCGACGCAGGCCAATTATCGGGATTCTTGGTATGCAGACTTTATGCCCGCTACCACCAGGGGTCTCAGAGGCCCCGTTTGTAGCCTTTTCATTCTCATTCTATTTGCTGCGTTGCTAATTCTCCCAAGTGATGAAGTTTTCTTGGACGATGTGATAGGCGTAGAGTAAAGCAAAAATGAAATTGATAAACTACCTAACTAAGAATAAATACACCTATGTGTTAAACAAAAACTAAGAAGTGTAAACCTACTATTTCCGTGAAGTGGGATCATATTGCCTAAAAATGACGCCGAAACAAAAAAAAACCTAATTGTTTTTAAAGGAGGCACACAAACCTTGTCTACGATACAATTAAACAGAAAAAGATAATGAAGAAATGAAAGGAAAAGTGAAAATAATTAGGTAGTAAAGTTATTTAAGTAGTAAATAAACTTAATAATGAACTCTGAAAAATTATTATTTAGGTAGGAACTTAATATTACCCAGCACAATAGTAACTGAAATAAAAGACTAAAGCTACTTGCTTTTTCTCCATATCCAAATGAATCGCTAAGCAATCTCTTCTAGAACATTCACAGATTTTCTAGAACAAATAACACACAAACCTTGTCTGCGATACAATTAAACACAAAAAGGTAACGAAGACGAAAGGAAAAGTGAAAATAATTTAGTAGTAGTTATTAAGTAGTAAATAAACTTAATAATGAACTCTGAAAATTATTATGTAGGTAGGTAGCTAATATTTCCCAGCACAATAGTAACTGAAAACAAAAAAAATAAAGCTACTTGCCTTTTCTCCATATTCAAATGAATCGCTAAGCAATTAGAAAGTCAGAACATACAGAAATCTTCGAGAACATACACACATTTTCTAGCACAAATAATTTCCATCACAGCTTCTGAGTAGACGAAATCGCTTGTAAGACTTTCTTTTTCTTTATTACCCATTTTGGTTTGTGTAAAATTTGTTTGATTTCGGCTCGAACTGTCCGGACACTTTTTTGTTTTTTGGTCGGTGTTTGCCTGCTTCTGGCGAGGCGCATTCCTTTCAACCTAGGTGGTTATATCAGAGCGCATTTACCATTAAAAAAAAAGGCAACTCTGTTGACTGCTAACCCGATCCGCGTTGATAAATACTAAGTCCTGAAAAAGACCAACATTATCTATCCGATAGCATAAAGCCCTAAATAGGACTTGCCAGTTTGTTTGTTTGTTTGTTTGTTTGTTTGTTTTTTTTTTTTTTTTGAGATATGCACACGTATACATTTTATTAACAAATATTTGAAATATTAAGTACAGGCAGTTGGAACACTTACAAAGTATAAGCATGGATTCCAAAAATAGAACATTCTGGAGGCCGGGTTTCGTTCCCACATATTAAGGATATCCACAGAAAGAAATGTAGAAGAATGCTGAAAGAACCTTAATGGCGTAGAACAGAACTGAGTGATAATGGAACATGTGACTGTAACAATATAATGAAATTCATAACTACCGAAAAACAAAGTTTAAATGGTCAAGACAATTAGGTTGCTGGATTCTGTGATGCAGGAAAGGCTCATGTAGATCCCATGACACTGCGTCCTACACATAATTTCACTAACTACAGGGGGAAATTTTCCAGACTATCAAGTCACAGGTGTACCCATTCAGTTCATTCAACTGGTTGGATACACAGATAGAATGACACAGAATGCTACAATATATAAAATAACGGAGGCACGCTATGTTTTAAAATATATCCACTTTCTTGCTGCATTGTGATTAGGTCGTGTACCACTGTTTGGTCAGCTTTCAGAAGATCTTGAGAAAGTTGGAAGACTTTCTTGTGATGATGAAGAAGACGA